>NW_017552810.1:776209-832669 GCF_001854935.1 Bemisia tabaci
AAAAAAAAAAAAAAAAAAAAAAAAAAAAAAAAAAAAAAAAAAAAAAAAAAAAAAAAAAACATTGGATCTGGAGTCCAGACTCTTAAAAACATCGACAAGAAAAAATACTCTTGATTCAATCAGATTTAAGTTAATTAAGAACCAAGCCTCTTAATTTGAGCGGATTTCCTTTTGATTTAAGCTTAAATCTAATTGAATCGAGAGTCCTTTTTCTTGTTGATGTTTTCAAGAGTCCGGACTCTAGATCCAATGTGCTTTTTTCCAGTGTTTAGTGAACACCCTATTTATCAATCCTTTTCCATAGGTTTAAATGGCAGATCAATCAATACATCGCAAAGCACGCCATGCCACTGTTCGCTTAACCAATTTCTGGACGAAAGGTTAGAACGAAAGTTAGGTTATTACTTCACTTCGTTTCTATGATGTACAAAATACACACGAAAAATTAGTTTCTTAACTCGGAGACTCTTCGGGATTTTCACTAAAAATTTCACTAATTTTTCTACAGATTTTAGAAAAATTCAGCAAAATGTTCAACGGGGATTTCGCGGTCATTTTCTTGTAAAGTAGCAGAACTATTAACGCCAAGTTTGCATCCTTGATATTAAGGTAGTTCTTTTGCCTGGAAACTGACGAAATTGCAGGAAAATCGAATAAGGTCAGGGTATTTGGCGGCTGGGGTTGGAATGGGTGATAGGAGTTAAATCGAAATTAATGGGGTAGGAACAAATTAACCTCACGTATCGTTTCGCAATTAACAAGATAGCGTCTTGTGTCTTTTATCCTTAATCCACGCACGCACGTAGTTGAGTTGTTAAAATCACAAGAAGATGACAATAATTCTTTAAGTCATTAGTCTACATTTTTATTTTTTATTTTTTAAATCACAGGCTGGATCCCTCTCCTTCGATTTATTTTTAAAAAAATTAGTGAGCATTTTTAATACTTTTTAAATTATGATATTTTATAAACAATTTCTGTTTCTGCCCTCCTAGAGGCGTTTTCTGTCCCTTATTGTTACAGCAGCTGGAAGGGTGGACTTTAATATCCTCTCATTTGCAATAGTGAAAGAAGAAAACAGAGTGTCGAAAAAAGAGATAGGAAAAATGAAGGAGAGAATTAACGTCTCTCAATGTTTTAATGGTTAGATTTTCTTTCGGAAAAAAGGGAAAGAGGGCAGGAGGACCCTCGTTCACATTGCGGGGATGAGAAGATATGCGGAACGAATATTTTGAAGTAAGACTGAGGTTTCCTTCTTTGAGAAGCCAACGAAATATAAAGTATCCTCCGATTTTTTCCAAATTTAACTGCACTTTTTTCGGGTAAGGATACCAGACGGATTGTAAAAAAAGCACATTCTTTTTTGGTGCAGTGAATAAAGGTGTTCAGCGGGGGTAGAACGGAGCAAACAATTGACGGATTTTTCGTTCGGAGGGAGCGAATTGCAAACTGCAGTGGAAAGTCATGCGCTTCAAAAAATGCTCAGTTAGGAAGAAAACCATGCGTCAAACCACTAGCCAATTTTTCAGAAAGCTTAAAACTGGTGCACTTTCAATTGTAAACAGGTTTTGAGTGTAAACGAGTGATTAACTTTAGTGATTAAATACTAATAAAGCGTTCGATAAATTTTGATGATATCGACAATGTCAAGTAATACCTACACTGGAAAAAAAACACATTGGATCTAGAGTCCTCACTCTTGATTCGATCAGATTTAAGCTTAAATCAAGAACCAAGCCTCTTAATTTGAGCGGATTTCCTTTTGATTTAAGCTTACATCTGATTGAATCAAGAGTCCTTTTTCTTGTCAATATTTTCAAGAGTCTGGACTCTAGATCCAATGTGTTTTTTTTTCCAGTTCATACTAAAATTTAAGGGGAAAAAAATAATGAAAAGTTCGCATCGCACTGAGGATGAGACTTGACCGATAACGACACGACAGACGTATTAACAAAACGAAACTGGAGGCGACATTACACGCTTTGGTGATCGACGTGGCGTTGGTTTTCTTTTTTGCGAACGAAAATACGGGTTTTTGCAGTTGAGCTGCGGCGAATCGCATCGGAATGCGATACATGGAGAGCGTTGACCGCTGATGAGTTTGAATGTGTCACGAGAGTGAATTTGATATTAAAATAGAGTCAACTTGTCTCCGTCCGACCCGGGCGCACCTTACACTTAATCAACCGAAATCCGCCAAATTTTTCCTTTCTCACGTTCCGCGTTTCCCCCTGTGGTTGCCGAGTTTACGTTATATCGTATTTTTTTTAAATTTTTATTTTATTTATTCTATAAAAAATCTTTTTAAATATAATTTTTTTAAATTTATAGTTAATGTACACTGGGAAAAAAACACATTGGCTCTAGATTCCAGACTCTTAAAACATCGACAATAAAAAATACTCTTGATTCAATCAGATTTAAGCTTAAATCACGAACCAAGCCTCTTAATTTGAGCGGATTTCCTTTTGATTAAAGCTTAAATCTGATTGAATCAAGGGTCCTTTTCCTTGTCAATGTTTTCAAGAGATTGGACTCCAGATCCAATGTGTTTTTTTTCCAGTGTACGTTTTATCGTATTTTTTAATTTTTTTTTTTATTTATTCTTTAAAAAATCTGTTTATATTTTTTATTTTTTTTTTAAAATTTATAATTTAAGTAGCGCCAAATCATCGCGGATTATCAAAATTAAATACACTGGGAAGAGGACATATTCCCGATTTTCCTATGGATTTTCCTATTTGCCTATAGAATTCCTTGATGAGTCCTGATTTTTTTAGGCCTCAAATACGATGTTTTTTCTCACCGATCAATGCCCATTCAGTGCCAGTTTCAAGGAGCAAAAATAGAATCATGGCGTAATTTTCACTTAAGTATTATTTAAAAAGGGCAGAAGGGGAAGAGATACGGGGTTATTTTACGTTGATTGCCAATTCGGACCGTCTTTCCGTGAGGAACCAAAATCTACAAGAACTTGAAAAGGCAGGAAAGATATTAGGACCCAATCCAAAATGCATAACTGACCACCGTGGTAAATATTAAGAAAACACAAATATACAAAAGGCAAACTGATCAGATTACAAGATGAAAAAAGTCATACATTGATCAAACAAAGAAAAGTATATGTATCTAGTTTCCAGGCATACAAACCGATTAGTTTTTAGAGGCCTCACAAGCAACAATCAATGAACTTCAGTTTCAATGGTTCACAATGAGTCCCAATGAAATATTTACAAATATTTTATGTACATTTAGTGATTTCAACTCGGTATAACTTCAAAGTGTTGGAATAGTGTCTGTTAACTCCATTATGACGATGTTTTTTGAATCTCTCTCTCGTCGTAAATAAAAATGTGCCCCATACATAACAAAAGCTATTTTCGTTGTAAATTATAAAATCGCTGAGCAAAAGCAATCTCCCTGCAATTACATGTGAGTCTTGGAAGCCATAAGAACTCATGCTCCTCAAATCTCACGTGAATAAGCAAACTTCTCTGGACTGCCTGCGTTAAATATACATTGTTTTACATGGAATTTAAAGGACAGTTTTGCCAACCTGCAATAATGGACCACTAGACAAGGTACGAATTTTAGCATTCTGATACATGTTTCTTCACCAAAATTTCACGTGAAACACGATGCGCACAACGAAAATTACCAAAATCAACTCCTTCCGAAGATATTTAATGATTCTTGGTACGTGAATTCAAACCACCCGCTCATGAAAACTCAATGCTCTACGTGATTCACATCGCGCGCTAAACGTTATCAAGAACGTCTCTGCAATAAAAAAATCTGGCAACCTCAATCTTGACACTTTGGCTCAGCTACAGCAAATTGCTTATATTTTGAACAACACATGGTAGGAAATGAACATTGCTCGATTGAGAAGCTTGCTGAAACCATTGTAGTGCGCGATTTGACTCAAGTAGAGCTTTGAGTTTCTTGTGAGCGGGCGTTTCAAATTCCTTAAAACCAATGTGAAATAAAAATGTTAATATCTCCGTTAGGCGTTGGTTTCAGTAATTTTTGTTGTGCGAATCATATTCTACGTGAAATTCTGGTTAGGAAACATGTATCAGAATGCTTAAATTCGTACCTTGTCTAGTGGTCCATTGTCACTGGTTTTGCTCACCAGAGCAACGAATTTCACCGGGAAACGGAGGTTTTTAGCTGCCAAAACATTCTTATGTTAATTAACAGCTTAGTAACGAAACACATTTTCCAAATGAAGCCTCACGTGGTGCATTTGCTGACGTACAAGTAAATATGAGCTTCAATCTCAAAATCTATGCTCAATATGTAAAGAGGACGATACCGTATTGGCCGATAAGTCACAGACACAACAAACCAAACTTCGCAACAGGCGTGACTTGATCGTCAAGTTTTTACGCAAGACTAAAGCTAAAAATACCAAAGAACGAATAAAAAGTGTTGTTGAGTGTAAAAAACAGTGCTTTTGGCAAAGCATGCTCTAGAAATTAAATCGTTTTAGCTGTAACTCGCAATATCTACGAAAAAATTGAAAATTGAAAACAAAAAATCTGAAAAGTTTCTCCTCATAAAAAGTTATTATGAGTGAAGAAATTTCAGAATAACACTGCCACCAAAAAATGGACGGCATTACTCAAAATCTGCTTACCTACATTACACGCTGCTTAATTTTCTCACATGTTTTATTTTTATGTTAAAAAAAAGTACTACAAAATCTTTACGAAAAATTACAAGGCTGATTGGCTTCTCTGTACAAAAATAAAACACGAGAAGAAATTTAGACCTTGTGAAATGCAAGGAAGCTGATTCGGGATATACCTGTCCAGAAGGTAAAAAAGACAATAATCGTTAACGACAAAAACCAGTATCGTATGGTGGCAAATGTTTCTGGGTCAGGGCATTTGTGCTGGTTTTTCAAAACCAAAATCAAGAACTTTTCTTTAGTTTTTTATTCGTGAAATCCTAGATTTTCTAAAACATCCGTAAAATCTAAGATTTCCAAAGGTCCCAGCAGTCGAAAACAAACTACCGAGATAACGTAAAATACAAGGGCTTTCAAATAAATTTAAAAAATATCTTAAAATTTAAGAATATTTAAGAATTCGACAATTCGAGAAAAAATTCAAGTGTGTTCAAGGCCTTTACGAACCCTGTAGTACAATAACTTTACCGCCGTGCAAGGTAATTTTGGGGGATTGTGTCTCGGAAAACCAGGAGAACCATCGCGTGGGACCGCAAAAATATCGAAAGGAAACATAACGATCAAAGAAGCAACACAATAACGCGTCTTGAAATAAAGACTCGAACGGACGGGCGCGATACAAAACTGACCGCACTGAAAAGAGTTGCAACTGCAACGTGACGAACTGGACGGTCATTAAAATAATGAAATCATCATCGCGATTACTGGCGCTATGGTTATAATTCGATAAACAGAAGGTAGTGGGAGGATACAGAACTCCGGAAACGGGCATGCGAAAAAGCTTCGAGACTTGGGATCCGATGATCCCGAATTTCGAACCGGACGTCCGAACTGCGACGTCCGCCGTCCGTTCCGATAACGTTGCACTCCAGGTCCGGTCATCCTAGTTCCCACGGACACTAGACAGGGCGCCGGTTTTGGGCATTTATTAGTTTAGTAACAACGTATTTACCATTAGCTTCCCTAGGCACATCAGTGCTTTTACCGATGAGCCAGATATTGTAGTTCCTGTATTGCAAAATGCAGATCAAATCACTACGACACGAGTTCTCTTACCAGAATTTTCCGTAAAACACGGTGAGAAAATCAAAAGTGTTAAACTTTAACTCTCATAAGCGAGGAATCAGCATTTTCTGTGCCCGTCAATCCGAGATTTCCGCTCACCAGAGAACTAAACTCCACCGATTGTGAGCTAAATTGTGATTAAGAATTTCAGCGTTCTTAACGATCCAGTTTCTAAGTGAAATACAGCGTGCTTAATGATTCAGTTTCTCGGTGAAATAAAGCATTTTGGATTTGGAATTTTTTTTTGAAAAATTCTACATAATTTCTTTATCGACTATGAAATGCAGTTCTGCTGGAACATTTTGAAGCTAAGCGTAAACTCTCGGTTTAAAAATAATCAGAATACGCATCAAATCTTTAGCAGAGGATAAATCAGCAACAAGAGGTGTTAAAATCGAGCCTTAGAGTGGCAGTATAGTGATTCCTAACTTGTACAGGCAGGCGCTAAAAGACGCGGCGTGTGGCGTAAAGCCTTTGCAGCTATTGTAACTAAGATCCTGAGCTTGCGACGGGCGTTGCGCGCGAGCTAAAGCTACGTAACACCAAGGACAAGAGGCGAAAACGACGTATCGGATGAATCACCGATGCGCGATTGATGTGGAGAGCGCAGAAATATTTCAAAAACCCGACACGGCGCAATCAATAAATTGTGAATAATCACCGTTCGACCGTTTCTATCCATACGTGGTGATATCAAGAGTTGCCTTATTCGCGCTGTTCTCAACTTGCCTCGCAGTTACGCCGGGCCGGATACCTGTGGCCGCAGCTTTGCCACGGCTGGCTGTCATAAGGGCGTAACTACACTCAGTGACGACCCAGGGAAAATAGGGCGTCTAGTATTTTTTTTCTTTTCGGGAAATCCTGATTTTTCCTGATTTCTCACTGCTAAATCTTGATTTCATAATTTTTCAAAATCCTGATCAAATCCTGATTTTTTGTGGAGAAAAATTAGGCGAATGTAGCTTCACCAAAATTGCTCGATGAAAAAATCCGAACGGATGGCCGACTTTTCTCAAATCCTGATTTTACGACCGTTTTTACCTCAAATCCTGATGAATTCGGGATTAAATTCTGATTGACCTCTGATCGTGATAGAATCAGGAAAATTCTGATGCTAGACACCCTGGAAAACATTGAATTATACGGACAACAGGGTTCATCGCGGAAAGGAGACACGTCTTTATTTTAGGAGAAGGAAAATATATTTTTAAAATATTTCAAGAGCTGGCTAAATCTTCGAATTTGCCCGGATCTCGACAATTCACCGACTTTAACGAGCCAGCCTTAAAATTTGTTGCAATTTTACAACTTTCATCACTTCAGTTAGTAAAATTACGGACTTTTTGACGAGTTTACGAATTTTCCGATCAAGGATGCCAGCTAAAATTTCATTTCGATTTTTCCTGCTACTTCTAATGAAATTTCCTGATATTTTGCGCAAATAAACTGAATAAGATTTTGTCACTTTTGCACGTGCCAACTCACAACATGCCGTTGAAAATGCTTGACGCACTGTAAATTTCCTGAATCATGGCCGATTTTCCTGATAACATCGAGATTCCTTATATTTGCCGGGTTTTCCGATTTTTACTGATAGTAGACACCCTACTTGATACGACGAGGATCTCCCCGGGTCAAACCATGATTCGTCGTCCCCCTGACATAAGCACGTAACTCCACTTCGCGATGAACCCTATCATCCATAGAACTCAACGTTTCCCTGGGCCATCGCTGAGTGTAGTTACGCCCTTGTATCAGCCAAGCGCTGATTTGTCCTTGCCCGTGAACCGAGCGTGAATCCTCCACTCCTCCAGCTGTGCCCCTATTCATTACGTCTTTCGTTTCGTCACAGCTTCAATTAGCCCGCGTTTTAGTGGCTGCGCACCTTACCAGTGTCGCAGGACGAACGGGGCTAACTTCTACTGCCGTGCTGAGAAAAAACGCCGTAAGAGCATTCGAATGTTGCCAAATTTACTCTCGAAAATATTTGTTTTTGAGGTAAGTTATGAATATTTTTACCTGAAACTTTCAGAGGTTTTGAATTAAAGTGCGAACCAAATTCCCCGGAAAATCGAAGGAAAAGTACTTGCGAATTTTCCGGAATATTTTTGTTTTGTCGAAGGAATTTTGGCAAGAGCTGAAGGTTCATACGGCGTTTTTCCTCAGCACGGCATAACCAGTAACCATCATCGCGCGACTCTTTGTTTTCGTTATGCCTCATCGACTTTCCCCATTCAGGTGAAATTAGTCGTTCGATTCCCGATCGTGGCTCCGCCGTCATAGGTCAAGGCTGGAGTGTGGCAGGAGCGCATCCGTGAACCCCGGTAAAGAATCAGTCCTCGCTTCCTATGTTTGGTCGAGCGACACTTTTAATTGGGCGCATTCAAACGAATGACGTCTAGGTACAATCAGAGTTTTGAGAAACGACGTAAGTGCAATAGCTCAGGATTGGTGAGCATGTTGGATAAGCACGTATAGCACCTATGCATCAACATTTGAGGCAGGCGAGAAAATGGGCTGAGCTCGTTGAGAATTGGACGAATTGCTGCCTAACAGAACTGTGCATTATGACATGAGCCCTGTTAAGCATATATTCTTATTGGTCTCAAGGCTCATTTCTTCACGCACATAATTCCGTTTGGCAGAAATACGTCCAATTAAGATCACTCATTTTCGATTATCCTGATATTATTCTGATTTATTCTGCTACTTTAAAAAAGGATTCCTGATTTTTTTACTGGAAAACATTGCCACTTGTTTGATTTAACAAATCAATGTATTTAATGAACTGTATCAGATGTTTGAAACATGCTTGAAGCACTCAGAATTTCCTGACCAATGACTGATTTTCCTGACATTTTCCGGATGGCGTCGAATTTCCTGATGTATTCCGGTTTTTACTGATGGCAGACACCCAATATTACATTCCTTTCGCGCAATATGATTCTCATTTGGAGCAGCATGGAATACACGCTAAAGGGTAAAGAAATAAGTTTTCAGATGAAACTTTAACGCATCCGAGTACGATAATTAAGCCCCAAGATTGATTGGTCCGCACTCCGCAAGTTGCTTACTTTTACAAAATACAATTAAGACTTTAGTAGAAAAAGGACCTTATAGCTCACATGAAACCCGAGATTGAGTTATTGATACATTTTTATTGTGAAACATGCACCATTAAAGAGTAAAGAAATAAGTTTTCGGATGAAACATTGAAACGCCGGTGCACAGTAATTAAGCCCCTCCCCCATCATTTATGATTAAGAAACAGACAGATCGTGCTTTAGGATATTCTGAGCGAGAGAGGCGTGTAAACAATATAACGCAGCATCGCTAGGTATCGAAATGAAATGTTGAATGGCTGAACATTAAACAGGTGGCTTGGAGGAGTCGTAGAGGGGGCGGGGGGGATTTCATTCAGTGCCCCCCTCCTTCGGCAAGGGTCACACTCGATTTACTCCGCGACACCTGTCCGAAATTCTGTCACGTTCCTGCAACCATCCGTGGCAGTGGCGTTTCTTGTAAGTTGGCAACACTGCTTTTTTCATTTTAATGTGTGTTAAACAATCGATTCCAAGTGAGGCGGTCCGTCTCACCCGGAATCGATATATTCGATGGATTTAAATGGAGAGTTAACAGTGCTGCCAACTTTCTGGAATCGTCATTGCTTTGTGGGCCCGCAATGCAGCTTCAAAGCCATAAAACGTCGTTTCGGATTTCTAAAATTCGCGGGAGCAATCCTACAGGACGATACGTTTTAATATTTTTTGAGAAATTCAAAAAAGCATGGGACGATTTTTTAACATTTCTGTGAAAGGTATTAAAAAAATATTTTACGACTATTTTTAAAAACTGTACGACAGTGCCTATTATGAGAGTTCTTCCGGGTTAAGATTTGAAAAAAATCAGTGCTACTTCTAAACAATTTCACTAAGGTCAACGATACAACAACATTTGTTTTAACAATTTTAAACAATTAGACTACCAACATTTTGCAATAGAGAACAACTACTTCTCACTCGTCTACAAAATCCAGCATAAAGAAACTAATGATACAGACGTTGTTTCTGAAATGAGCCAGAAAAAGAGGTTTCCATTGGCAAAATGTAGTCAAAATTTTAACCGACTTTTAATTTTATTTAGCTGGCAGGATTGCTATCAGTGGAGGTTGGGTGTTGCAGAGCGCACAGAAGCGCTTTAAGAGCAACTTGCGACTTGTTAGTAGTAGTCAAAATTTTAAAAACATTATGTATTCAAATAAGGTGGTAGTTGTCATTTTTATCGAGGTATACAGGTAAAACGGAAGTGGAAGCTTACCCTCGATCACACATTAGCCACTTAGTAGTGGAACTTCAGATAATTGTTACGATGGCCATTTCGGAGTACTTAATTCTCCATCATCAGGTGTTGTTTGCTCCTTAAGTCTGGAGCAAACAACACCTGATGATGGAGAATTAAGTACTCCGAAATGGCCATCGTAACAATTATCTGAAGTTCCACTACTAAGTGGCTAATGTGTGATAGAGGGTAAGCTTCCACTTCCGTTTTATTATGTATTCAATCTAGCATAGCAGCAACCTCACAATACTCAATAATTGTATAATATTTTCAAAACTTCGGAAATATTTTCGGTTTTACGGGGGTGTCGAATACAAGACGAGCCACTAAAAAAAAATAGAAGTATAATCGGAGGCAGAACATTTTCCGGTGGAAAGCTGAAAATCGTCGCTCCGAAAATAAAACTTGTCGATAAAAATAAATGTATAAAAGATGGGTATTTCAAGGGGACAGAATCCGTCCTTTCCGAGAAGTACAGCTGATACAAAAAAGGGTCATCGTTCCCGGTTGTTTGGTCCGCTTCCAAGGAACCGCATGCTCTCGCGGGAGCCCCCGAAACGCGTTTGGCAATGGAGTTGCCGTTGGCGAAATAAGTTGGAGCCGAAAATCATAAAACTCCCGGATCGATACAATGTTTACCCGAGCAAGGAACAACGTAAATGCACATGGGAACGGAGCGTGTCGTTCTGGCCGAAACACGCCGCGATTGAAGACTGCTAAAAATATGCCGATGACGCGCGAGAGATGGGTATGCAACATCCCTCCGCCGGAGTTTTTTTCTTCTATAATTTTTATTCGTCGTGTCTTAGATTCTTGATTTATTTCATCCTCTGTTAAATTCGAGATTTCTCTCAGGTTCAAGGGAAAAATTCCCGGACGAAAACTCGAGGTTCCCTTAGATTCCCCAGCAAAGTGGCGAGTTTTCTATCATTTCAAAATTTCATGTTTCCAGGACTTTTCAGGGGTTTTGGAGAGAAATTTCCCTACACTTTCCATATAATGACTTTTTAGAGTCTTATAAGTCAAAATTTCTCATAAAACTGCTTTTCACAAAACATTTTTCGCGCGAAATCTCTTGAAAATGAAGAGTCCGAAAGTCGAGAGCCAAGCGCTGAAAAAACATATTTTTTTTTATCAATATTTCGACTTTGTTTATTGTAAACAATTTACTTTTTTACGTAAATCTGTGCGGGTTAACGTTTAAGTCAGTTTTTTTATAGTTAAAAAAGTATCGTTTTGCCATCGTTAAGTTTAAGTCAAAAAAATTATAACAATTCAACGTTTCTTCGGCTCAAAAACATGACTTTCACTTAAATTCACAGGGATTCAACTAAAAAAAAAAACAGAATTTGGTCGACAATAAACGACGCTTAAAGTCAAAATAATATCTCAAGAGAATATTTCAATGCTTATGTATCAGTGCAACTTCAAAAGGACAATATCCTTAGTGCAATGAATTTCTTCTCTAGATAGGTGATAATCAGATACATTTCATCAGAACAAGTAAACTTTCATGGTCACAACTGAAATTCTACTTTAAGCATTGATAGCTTCCTTGGCGCAACAGGGATTTTCCTAAAGACGACCAGAAACTGCTGAACAGATCTATTTTCTTGTCTCAATGAACCCTACTTTTCTCGGTGTGCACATCGAACAATCGGCAGGCCTACTGCGCGGCGAACTGTCGGCAATAAAAATTCGTTTACTCGAGTGTACTTTGTAAACAGCTCCGCTCTTCGGATTCCGATTTTCTCGGTTAGTAGTGAGCCAGAACCTTGAGTTTCCGACAATCCTTGACAATCTCACGCCAGTGACTTAGAAATTGAGAAAAACCATTTTTTTCGCGCTGGAGTAACACGATCATTCGTGCCGCAACTTCGAGCGATGAATATGGATACGCATACTTTTCAACTGCGATTGGACCGCGTTTAACAGAAAGGAACCAAGACACTTTGGCTATTGCTAACTTTAACTGGGCAAGTTAATTTCTTACAAGAGAACGTTAGTACGGATCCCTTTGAAAATTTTAAGGAATTTGCTTCGCACTGAAGAGAAAATTCGCTGAAATTTGCACGAAAATCCGCACAACCGTTATATTGTAAAAAATTAAATTGCCAAATTAAATTTGGCATTAGCGGATGTGGCTTAGTTCTTTTCTCTTTAACGCGGTGTAATCAACAATGCATGATGATGGCTATGGAGCAAACCCGCTTTACTGCAAAATGACATTTTTGAAGGACGAATAGGAAACTTCGCAATTTCTGTAATTTTGAGATTAGATGTGCAATTTCTTCATACATTACACCGTCATTAAGGCGGTCTCCCCTGTGGAGTTGGAAAAAAACTAACTACATTAGCTTGTAAATTCAATACTGTAGAATGCGGCAAAGTCGCTAACTCGTTTATGCCAAAATTGTCAGTTAGGCAGTAATGTTCCTTCGCTCTCGATGAACATTTTGGTTTGTTAGATTTGGGCTTAAGATAAAAGGGACAGCTTCAGCCAGAGTCAACCTGATCATGTTACAATTTGCCTCAATTCCTCTAAAAATTACATCCTTAATCAAGAGGTAGACAATTTCATGCCTTGAGCTTTAAGTGACTCGTCCTTATAATATAAATAGTTTACTTAAGAGGATAAAATGTGTGATTTTCGAAAAGATCAATCGTGAAGCAAAATTGGGCGACGTGTGATGCAGTAAATCTAATTCAAAAGAGGTTCGAACTATCGTTCAAGATAGAGCCTTTTCAGATTAGCGCTTTCTTGGTGAAATAAAAAGCCTACTTTTTTCAAAGTGTTATGCAGATTTTAAGCCGGCATCGATAATTATGCAAACTGAAAGTAAGATAACTTACGTAGAAAATAAAGAAATATACTGGAATAAGATGTGTATGTTTAAAGAGATGGCAGTATGTGAAACCATTAGGCTTAAAGCATGCGCCATGCAGTACGTTTTTTAGGAAGTAAACGTGAAAAAAAAACTTCGAGTGGATTACTTTTCAAAACAAAACTGCAGGATTTTCAAGAAAGTTAAAAAATCACAAAAGGACTAGAAAAAGAACCCGTGTTTTAATTTACGTTGTAATTTGGATGAGTGACGACAAACCTTGCGAAAAGAGAAGATAGACATTATCCTTTACGTTACTCCAAAATTTTCATGGGATTCGACTGTAATATCGACAGATGAATCCTTGATTTAGAGTTTGCACATCCGCGGAACAGAAGTCGGAATTCGATTTTTCGAGTCGTTAAGTCGCACACTCACAGTTTCGCACACACGACGTGTTTCGAAAATGCACACATATTAACGGGTTCGGATTGGTTCGTTAAAGCGCAAGATCAATACCATAAAGGTCTTCGATGAGTCGTGGATTTGCCGAATAACTCCGCACTGAACACTTGTATCGTAAAAAGCAGAAAAGGAAATAGAAAAAAGGTAGGAGGGGCGAAGAGGAGACGGGGAGATAAGGATATCAATTCACCCTAGTATTACCTAAGATTGATGACATATAGTGACCAAATATTATCAAAGTTGATTCAAACACAAAACAAATGAGATATCGGCGGGTTTGTAACATAGACGGCGATGACTCAATGAGTAAATATCATGTTTAACTTTTCGATTGGCGCACTGACCATGAGCAGTACTGCGAAAATATCATATCAATAAAGTGAATTCGGCCATCATAGGTCAATTCGCAAAAGTGTCAAATTGAGAGAAGTTTATTTTGAGCTGGGATTGCATCGAAAATCTGGTTGTGCCGTACATAATTTCCAAGAAAATAATGCACACTCCCACTCGATTTTTTTTTTTTTTACCTCAAAATGCAAGAAAAGTCGGACTGTGATAAACCATCCTTGATTCACATTAGAGATTGACTTGATTTCTGTTTTATGGGGGGCACGTTTTAAAAAAATGTTGCAACACCGAATTTCAAGGACACAACAATAACGACCACCTGCACAACTTTCATCGAGTACTTTGAACCGACAAACTCTCGCGAAATTCAGGATTGATGAAAACAATTCTGCTTTGAAAACGATGCGTCTTGCGAACTGAGTTCGAAATATTGAGAATTGAGAGAACTACACACTCGGAGGACTTATTCAACGCACGGTTTAAAACACGACCGGAGGCTTTAAAAACACTGATTGTTCGGCGAGACAGTACTTTTCGCTGAGACTTGTATTCAAGGAATTTCCTTGTCGGTCCGAGCCTGTGCTCTACTGTCTCACTTTCGGGGCCAGAATGCGATTAAAAATAAATCGCCGGACAAAATATCAGAGCCGGTTCATAGTTTGCTAACTCGTGCAGACGGCGCTAAAGTGCGATGTGGAATTGTTGAAAAAATTTTAGAGGTGTGAGAAACGAGGAAATAAAATTTGACAGAGCTCCTTGTATTCACGGATAACTGATAATTCCTTGGGATGAAATACGACAATTTGAAATAGTAACAGATACAATACTTATCAATGACGGTGGCATCAACTAAAAGTGAACTTCAGAGAATGAAAACTTTACAAAAATCGCAAGCTCTTCTGTAATTCAATTAAAATCATGGAAAAACATGAAACTTGAAACATGAAAATCATGAAAGAACTGAAGTTCTCTCTGGGCACCTTCCAATTTTAGTGCCTACAGGATACACCTCACCGGGAGAAAAATGGGGTACGCAGTACAGTGCTTCGTTGAGCTTCATGGATGATGATTAAGAACAGATATTGAAGAATTCTGAGAATCTGAAGGGCTTCAAGGGGATGACTGCTAAAAACACATGATAAATGGCAAAATTCTCGAGATTCCTTTGCATGTGTTAGAAGAAGATGTTGAAGCGGCGAGTGCTGACTTGGAAGAACGAAGCGAGGAAAGGAGAAAGGCGGGTTGAAAGGAAGGGGCAGAAGCAAGAAGGGGAGAAGTGTTAAAATGTCGTGGTGAAGATGGATCGAGGGAAGAAAAAGAGAAAAAAGACCTGATGGGAAGGGTAAATATTAAGGGTGTAAATAGTTGCAGTGTAGATGGGAAGGGGGTAGGTCAGGAAGAAAGTAAGTGCTAGTAGAACTAGAAATCATCGAAGTTCAAAACTTTTCAAACTCGATTACGAACGTCGAACCTGATACTCACTTGTGAACAGCCGGCAATAAGGAAACGCAGGTGTAGAAGGGTGGAGGGGAGGTGGAAAGTAAGGAAGAAAAGTAGTTGAGGAGGTACTACCTCAAGACTGAAGGGAACAAGGTACGGAACGAATAGGGGCGGTGAAGGGTGGAAGTTCGGGTGGGGTGGAAATTAACAGGAGGAAACATGAAAAAAGCTCGTGGAGCTGGAAATATAAAAGTTCGAACAACTTTTCGAAATCGAAAAAAAAAGTCGAACCGAACGCGCACTCGTGGAGAACCGGCTCTACCGAAACGCGGTCGAAGAGGGGTGGAAGAGGAGGTGCAAGAGGTAAGGGAGAAAAGTGGTCAAGGAAGAGAGGAAGTGAGAAAGGACGAAGGATGGGAATCACTACCGATTCGAGTGCGGTGGAGGGTTGACATGGAGGAGGAAAACTGCTCGTAGAATTGAAAATACGGGAGTTCACACAACTTTTCGAAATCGAACAAAAAAGTCGAAGCGAACGCTCACTCAAGGAGAACCGACTCTACCGGAACGCGGTCGAAGAGGGGTGCAAGAGGAGGTGCAAGAGGTAAGGGAGAAAAGTGGTCAAGGAAGAGAGGAAGTGAGAAAGGACGAAGGATGGGAATCACTACCGATTCGACTGCGGTGGAGGATGGACATGGAGGTGAAAAACTACCGGTGGGACTGAAAATACGGAAGTTCACACAACTTTTCGAAATCGAAAAAAAAGTCGAACCGAACGCTCACTCATGGAGAACCACCTCTACCGAAACGCGGTAGAAGAGGGATGGAAAGGGAGGGGTAGAAGGTAAGGAAGACAAGTTATTGAGGAATAGAGGAAGTGAGAAAGGACGAAGGATGGGAATCACTACCGATTCGACTGCGGTGGAGGGTAGACATGGAGGAGGAACGGGTTGCACAGGGGAAGAGGGGGGGAGGCTCCAGGAAACCGGAGCGACGAAGACGGGGAACGGAGGACAGCTGGACCGGGAGTCGGGAATCGGGACCGGGACGCGTCGTCGCGCGCGAATTCATTGAGGAACGCGGAGCGCGAATGAGAGCGCGGATTTACGCGACTACGACTGCGATACGGCCCCGGTCCCCCCAGCCCCCCCGGCCCGGGCAACTGCTGAATGAATCGCCACACCGGCCGGATGCCAAATCGTCCAACGTCCAACGTAGGACGTCGTCGTGTCTTGGGGAGTCCCTATGTACCCAGGGTGACGTCATGTGGAATCCGTTCACGATTCGTTCCCGATTTTGGGATTCATGAATGGGCAAAGATTATACTTTCGCCGGTTGCAAAGATGATACACTGGAAAAAATAAACACATTGGATCTAGAGTCCTGACTCTTGAAAACATTGACAAGAAAAAGGACTCTTGATTCAATCAGTTTTAAGCTTAAATCAAAAGGAAATCCGCTCAAATTAAGAGGCTTGGTTCTTGATTTAATCAGATATCCGATTGAATCAAGAGTATTTTTTCTTATCGATGTTTTTTTAAGAGTCTGGGCTCTAGATCCAATGTGTTTTTTTTTCCAGTGTAGGCTGGAATGGGCCAGGGAACTAGGGGCACAATGGGGGACAAACGGAGGAAGGGGCCGTTCAAGTATTACGTAACGCACTTAGGAGGGAGGGAGGGTATGAGCCAGCGTTACGGTGCGTTACAAGGAGGGAGGGGGGTCTAGCTCAGCGTTACGTTCTGTGACCAAGCCCGGGGTAAAAAACTTTGGACGAAACGTGCGAAAAATTGAAAACCCTGCCCTTCCCGATGAATCTTATATGCGCATGACCAAGGCGTCTTTTTGCGAAGAGAT
Organism: Bemisia tabaci; assembly: GCF_001854935.1. Taxonomy (NCBI): domain Eukaryota; kingdom Metazoa; phylum Arthropoda; class Insecta; order Hemiptera; family Aleyrodidae; genus Bemisia; species Bemisia tabaci. Next base: position 793,241 of record NW_017552810.1, read on the forward strand.
TTTTCCCTTTTGAAACTATTGTGAAGAATCGATTATTAAGGTGTTCGTTGCGAACGCCCTGTTCATCGATTCTTTTCCATAGGTTTAAACGTCAGATCAATCGATTTATCGCAAAGTACGTCACGCCACTGGAGCTTACTGACTTTCTACAAGTCGTAGGGAGAGGAGACTCCGGTTAGCCCGGTCGCCGAGGTGACAGAAAGCCACATTAATCCTGGAAGCAACACGCAGAACGTGCGATTAATCTTCCGAAATATCGTCGGCTGATGCAACGACTTACGGATATGTAAAATTCACCAGCGGCCGGCCGTTCTGCCAGTGAGCTTCGCGACAGCGCGCGGCGGCGGTTGTGGGTGGCGCGGAGTGATTCACGAGGTGGCGCTTCGGCGAGGTCGAGCGCCGCGACGCTCATCGAGCACCAACTACGGCGGCGTCCGGTGCAGCAGGCGCCGCGACGCGCGCCGGGCGTCCCCCGTCCACATGTTGCCAACGAGCCCGGCGCACACCGTAAATCGGTGAAGTTCACCGTTGATTATTTTGATTGACGATTGGCTTACTCCATGACTGCTACTCAATCTTTCGAGGCTTGGTTACACGAGCAAACTGTCTACGAATTCCAATCGAAACAACAGGTGAACATTGACACCAGTGTTCGAAACTCACCTTGGAGTTCACTGGGAAAAAAAAGACATTGGATCTAGAGTCCAGACTCTTGAAAACATTGACAAGAAAAAATTCTCTTGATTCAATCGGATTTGTGCTTGAATCAAAACAAAATCCACTTAAATTAAGAGGCTTGGTTCTTGATTTAAGCTAGATTCTGATTGAATCAAGAGTACTTTTTCTTGTCGATGTTTTTAAGAGTCTGGACTCTAGATCCAATGTGTTTTTTTTTCCAGTGTTTCAAGAGCCATGTGCCGCAACGAGCTCGATTTTTAGGGGCCATTGAAGATTTTTTAGGGACCAGATTGACTTTTTGCCTACATATCACGGTGCATTTAGTGAAAACTTAGACGCAAGATGTTTTAGTCACAGAACTATACGTTTTAATCCTTGAATTACTGCTAAAAAACCGATTTTTCTAGGCGCATTGGCAATGGCAACACTGTATTTAAAATGAATGGGTCATGAGAGGGGCCGGATACCCTCGTAAGCTTTATTAGTTGTGATTTCAGGTTGATTATTTCTCTTTCCCCCACAAAAATAATGTACTCATGTCATCAAACAAAGTGGGAAAATAACGGCACATTTGGCAAAATTTGGCAACACTATATTCAATCATTTGGGGAAGTTTGGAAACTTTGACTTTAGTGCAAGCAAGTACAAGATGAATACTTAACACTGTCAAAATTTTATTAAATTCCATGCATTATTCGATCAGATATGAATTATTTCCTATCCGCCCATAAGGACACAGCACTGTGCGCTCTTCCCGCCCTTTTTGGCCAAAACTCGGATTTCGGTTCGCACCGCTGTAGAACTGTGATTACCCGATTTCTTAGGCGCATTTGGCGCGTTGGCGCCTGTGAGTTTCGAACACTGATTAACCAGGGTCGGGCTGTCTAGCATCTGAGGGCGTAGACCCTTGGCTGGTTAAAGGGGCTTAATGTAATATTTCCTGGTAGGGCATCTACCCTACGTGGAGAGAGGTTCAGAAAATTTTGGCACAGCAGCACAAGTTTACGCTATTTTCAGACTCAAAGTTTATTAATCGTGCAGAGTAAAAATTGCAAAATTAAACGTATTGAAGTAACCGACAGACTTCTGAAATTAAGAAAACATAGAAAATTGAAGCCACTAGACGTATCCAAGCACCGTTATTTCTAAAGAACCGAGAAAGTGCTGTGGTTTACACGAGCTTAAGACTGGGGTCTGCAAATCTATCCTAAAAAGAATCAAGCAAGAAACTGAAAAAAAAGAAAGATAACGAGTATCAACACAGCCGAAGACAGGACAGACGTATTCGGGCCTCTTTACATATATTAACTATTCTTCCGAAACACCTCATTGAAACCATATAGCAGAGCATTGAGAACTCACGCTTCGCGTCATCGCGCCTTCAATTTTTTAAGATGCAGCATGGACGTCCATCAAGTACGAATAGTTGTATCTCTGCGCCGTCGTAAACGCGCATCCTTTCCCTCTCTCTATTTCCATATTGTGTTTGTTTGCGTTTGTCTTATTCGTAATGGTGCTTCAACCACTTCGTGAGTACCACAGCCGAAGGTAGGAGAGAAGTGTTCAGGCCTCTTTTTAAACTTTTCTCCCGAATCTGAGCGACACCTCATTGACAGCATACAGAGGAGTATTTAGAGCTGGCGCTTCGCGTCATCGCGCCTTCAATTCCACAGATGCAGCACGGACGTCCATCAAGTACGAATAGTTGTATCTCTGCGCCGTCGTTAACGTGCATCCTTTCCCTCGCTTTATTTCCACATTGTGTTTGTTTGCGTTTGTCTTATTCGTAATAGTGGTTCAAGCACTTCGTGAGTAACTTAGCCGAAGTAGTTTTTTAGTTTCTCAAAAACCAGCCCATTATTCTTCAAAAATAATTAGCGTAGATATTCAATCGGTTTGCTACACATTACACATTAAAATGCACAAACTGAACGGCTTGCAAAGCGCATACGTTGTTTCTGCGAGATTTCGCTCGATTGCGAACTTCGATAGATCTGATTGCTGTCAATGATTACATTCCCCTAAAATATCCGACAATTTTGAGATTTGAAATCGGCAAGCCTGCACCGGGATTAGAATATTATGACCGCCGGTCGAATTTTTCGTCTTAACTTCGCGTTCGCACGCACAAACATTTTTCGGGCTGCGTGGAGTGTATTCGTGCAAGGATTCACGCGAATGCGGTTACTCGAAGAGAAGAATCTTTGCATCTCGGATTTTTTTGTACAGGGGCCAAATCGTTATGATTACTCGCACCCCCCCCCCCTTCATCTCCAATTAGACTGGTCTTATTTATCTTCTTACTCCCGTTTTACGAATAGGCCCGCGATAATGGTAATCAAGCAGTTGCGAGGCTTGAATGGTCGATTATCGATATTTCCCCATTTGAAGCTATGGTAAAGAATCGATTGTTAAGGTGTTCACTGCGAACACCCTGTTTATCGATCCTTTTCCATAGGTTTAAATGGCAGATCAATCGATACATCGCAAAGCACGCCACGCCACTGTAATCAAGCACCTTCGGCACAACGGGTTCGTAAACGCAGTTGGTTTTGGCATCATCTGCCAGATGGTGCAGATTCAACGTAGGTGACCTCAGAAAGAGGAAAGGGATCTAGCGCCGAAAAACGTAATTTTAAAATTGTGATTCCCTTGACAGAGAGAAAAGTTTTTCGAATGTTTTGACACAGAAAACAGCGGAAAATGTCAAACCATTCCCGAAATGTGCTCCCAGCAGGTTCGCGGTTCAAAAAACATGGTTTACGAGAAATTACTAGTTTGAGTTTTTCACCTGTCACTTTTAGGTCTCGACGCAGTCCGAATAATATGGAATTATTTTTCGCCACCGATTAGTACAAAAATAATTAGACAGATTTTAACTTATTTTATGGAATGTTTCTCGCCGAAAAATCAAATTCTAATATTCTCAACCTCCTCCATTTCTTCAAATTCTTCCTCGCCACTGGAAACTGCATTATGCGACACAAAGGCATTGGGAATTTCTGTAAAAGCTGTTTTCCGGTAATATTTCGGGCACTTGGCTCTTTTCCCCGGACTTTTCTCGCACCCTATGGAGATGTTGCATGTGTGAGGAATTTGCGATTTGACGGTTGATTCTCATGTAAAAGTTCGCGAGAAACAAGATGGTGCCACTAGTTTTCTCTGAAATCAACTCCCAAGCTCAAAAAAAGCTCTCAAGTTGAGGCCAAAATGGAGGGGATACTCCACGCTATCCTGAGAGTCCACCTCTACATCAAGACGAACTCTCCATGCAAAAATAGGGAGCAAATAAATTGACAGGGCTGCCACTTTATTTGGGGACTTCAAAATTGAAAACACGGCAACCCTGCTAATGTATTTGCTCCCTATCTTTGCATGGAGAGTTCGTTTTGATGTAGAGAGGGACTCTCAAGATATCGTAGGGTATCCCCTCCATTTTGGCCTCAACTTGAGAGCTTTTTTTGCACTTGGGAGTTGATTCCAGAGAAAACCAGTGGCACCATCGTGTTTCTCGCGAACTTTTACATATGAAACAACAGTCAAATCGCAAATTCCTCACACATTCAACATCTCCATTCCCACCCTCGATTCGTCCTGTTTTCCTGGTTGTCCAAAATCCCGACGACTGAAATGCGGAGATCAGGCAACGTCGCGCGGCATCTGGATCGGTTAATTTGTTAAAGACGGGTTCGAGCCCGTAAATCGCAATTTCAGCGAAGCCCTGGTCCTCGACTCTGCTCAGAACCCCCCGTCCCCCCCCCTTCTGCACCTTCTTCCCTCGGGGCCCAGTAGACCCGTCTTCGAGGAGATTCACCCAGCCCAGCACCCGACGTTGCCCCGCTGAGGAAGAACAGCGTAAGAGCGAAAGAAAACCGGATGCAGATACGTTGTTCTAGCGCCGCGCCGGCGACCCGGACGGGAGGGTGGCGCATGGCGCTCCAAGTTCACAGGAGCGTGTATACACACAACACGGGGTTTTAATTTTAGTAACAGACCATCGATGAGCGGTGTTGTCTGTTTCAGACGAACGGTTGCCAATATTAAGGGCAAACTGACTGTATAGAGATTTGAATTGTGGTTCTCTCACTTTTCAGGATTTCCTAGAGTACCTACAACAGAGATAGTACGGGTAAGTCGGTATTTTGAGGTTAGATCATATTTCGGGGGCTCAAAAAGGCAGCCGACCTGTTGATTCGAACTATCCAGAGTGATTAATATTATTGCAGTTGTTAGGACCCGTCGTTTGTGAAGCACGCATTTGACTTAGTTTTTGCAAAAAAAATTGTCAAATTTTTTAAGAGATTATACTCTGAATCCAGGAGACTAATAGTTTCCAGTTTTGTAACAGCTAGCCAGATTTTGAAGTTCCACTCTAGATACTCTGTCGAAGACCAATGCCAAAATAGCATTATATTCAGTTTGGTTAAAATGTATTCCGACTCACTGTAAGTAGGAAACTTCAAAAACTTTCGATGTAAAGTTCGAACTGCTGAAGTTCGAACTGCTGAAGTTCGAACTGCTGAAGTTCGAAAAACTTTCCTTTCTTCTTTGATGGACAGCATCTATGATTTTTTTAAATGAATGGCGGTTTGTTTTGGTTAGTTCCATACTTTGTTTTCGCAGTATACAAAAAAAAAGAGTATTGCATTAGTGTAAAATGTTTTAGAAATAGCCTAATTTTTCGATTTTGATTGTAAAGATCTCAATTTCACTAACCTAATCTATCCATCTTTAATATGTATTACAAATATACTCTCGCCTTAAAACTGACGGAATAGAAAGGAATCAGCAGCTATTTTTTTCAGAAGCGAGAGCCAAAAGTAAATTGCTAAAAGAAATGCATCATTAACGAGTATCTAACCTCTTTCTTTGAAATGGCTAAAACCTATGTGCTTTACAGTGGTTCCAAATAGAGAGAGAGAAATAAATCTCAGTACTCACAAATAAACACTTGAATACAAATAATCTGGCCAATTTCTTTTTCTGAAGGCCCTTGTACTTCCTCTTCCTAACACCATGCATTGGACTCCTGATATTCCAATACTGAACTTGGCACTGCACTAAACTTTACACATTGCACTCTATATTACACATCATTTTCCGACGAATATTGACAATTTTAGGAATTCTTTACACTTTTAACAGCTGAGAATACACCAGCCTAGCAATGAGAAACACAACAAAGTTTAAACAATTAAAAAAGGTCTTGACTGAGATGAGAAGATTGTATACGATGTGCTAGGAGAATGCACCCGAGTCTCACCTACTCTGTTGCGTAAGTGAACCATTCGTAGATTGCTAATATCACGACACAAAGGGTGAAAACGTTGACAAACTTTGCATTTTATTTCTCCTTTTCTCATGGTTTGATTTATTTTCATCAAATTTGAGAGATGTTAGATTTCCTACGTTGGCATCTGTTCAGATGACAAGAATAGGAATTTAAGTATGTTAAGAATTGGATTTTTTGACAGATTTTTAAACCAAATCGGTCCGAATATCTATGATAAAAAATTTGAAGGGAAGTCTTATATTTAAAGATACAGGAGGACAAAATAATTTTAAAGACTACTTTAACGAAAAGATCCTCTTTTCAATTTATTTCTAAAAAGATAGAATCCTCCTCAGCTTTAAAATTAATCTTCGGTTGACACGGTAACACGAATGATAATTTATTTATTTTTTTTACTTAATTTCTTTGAGGTATATAGGTAAAAAATTAACAAAAAAATGAAAAATCACCAAAATATGGAGACATAAATTGCAATCTCAAAGAGTGTCGATTCATCTTGAATTTCAAAATTTAAAGGAATTTCTATTTGACGTACTTTCTACTGCATATTTTCATGTGGAATCAGTTGGTTGGAAAAAAGTTACCTACAGATGTGGATACACCCTTACAAATTTTGAAACCAACGCGGTCGGGGAAAAATTCCTTATTCATTAATTTAATTTTCGTTTCCATCCAGAAATAACTAATTCTTATTCCAGTCGACAGTGTCCGGTGTAAAGCTACACTGAATTTTTTTTTTTTTTTAAATATTATTTTGACTTGAAGCGTCGTTTCTTGTCGACACAATTTGGTTCTTTTTTAGTTAGATCCCTGCAGATTTAACTTATTGTTAGGTCAGTTTTTTTATTTAAAGAAATTTTGTTTTGCTATCGTTTTTTAAACTTAAACTTAACGATAACAACAAGGCACTTCTTCAAGTAAAAAACCTGATTTTCAGTTGAATCCGCGCAGATTTAACTGAAAAAAAAATACAAATTTTGTCTACAAGAAACGACTCTAAATCAAAATATTACGTTAAGAAAATTTCTTTTCAGTGTAGGCAACAATGCCCACTACAGTTATCCGGACTGGAACAAAGTGAGGTCTACGGACCGGTTCGGTTGTACTATGATAGGAAGTATTTTGGAGATAAGCGGGAGATATAGGCGAGCAAACATTGGTCCTTGCCGGCGAAAAAACAAACAGTTGGAACGAGCCAAAACAAAACCGACCGATAGTATAGCTTCGCATCCGAGAGAAAGCACCGCCAACTATCACTCACATTCGATGCCATCCAATTTTCGGTCACTGGGACGGAGCGCGAAGTACTGCTGGTTGCCGACGAGAGACTTGAAGGAGTCGCCAATATTTTTAACTTTTGAAGGAGTCACGTCAAAGTTTGCGAACATTGAGGTATGCTGACATAAAAGGCATTTTCTACTTGGAAAGGTCTGCCTTTTGATCTGCTTCTTCCTCAAAGAGAGGGAAGTCTTGGATTGTCATTACAATTTCGTCAACACTGAAAACATGATTTTTTGGGATATTATTTTGACTCAAAGCGTCGCTTCTTGTCGACAAAATTTGGGATTTTTTCGAGTTAAGGAAACGTTGTTTTGTTAATGTTTTATAAACTTAAACTTGACGATACCAAAAAGGCGCTTTCTTACCTAAAAAACTGACTTAAGTTAAATCCGACCGAATTTCACTCACAAAAATCAAATTTTGTCGATAAGAGACAACGCTTTAAGTCGAAATAATATCTCCAGAAAATTGTTTTTCAGTGTACCTATTCCGGGAAGTACTGCTGGTTGCCGACGAGTGACTTGAAGGAGTCGCTAATATTTTTAACTTTTGAAGGAGTCACGTCAAAGTTTGCAAGCAGTGAAGTATGCTAACAAAAAAGGTATTTTCTTCTTGGGAAGGACTGCCTTTTCATCTGCTTCTTCCTCAGAGAGAGGGAAGTCTTGGATTGTCATTACAATTTCGTCAACACTGAAAACATGATTTTTTGGGATATTATTTTGACTCAAAGCGTCGCTTCTTGTCGACAAAATTTGGGATTTTGTCGAGTTAAAGAAACGTTCTTTTGTTGATGTTTTTTGAACTTAAACTTGACGATAACAAAAAAAACGCTTTTATAACTAAAAAACTGACTTAAGTTAAATCCGCACGGATTTCACTCAGAAAAATCGAATTTTTTCGACAAGAGACAACGCTTTAAATCAAAATAATATCTCAAAAAAATTGTTTTTCAGTGTATTATACCTATTTCGATTGCTATTCCTGGATATGTTGGGGGTTTTTTTTAGAGAGAAGAAGGCCGTAAAGAATTTCGGCGTCTTGCGTGGGTAGGTACAAACTTTTTAAGCCCCTTGCGACCGCGACGGGCTGGCTCATATGCAACATGAACTTCGAGCACACCTACGTAAATTCCTCAGTTTTCTTTCTGCGACCGCAAAAAATGACGATCGTTCAGTATTGCCGATGGCTCACCCTGACATCCAGTCGATGAATTCTTGCAGCCGATTTGCGGACACGATAATCGAATATCCATTCAAATAGAAATAAAAGAAAATGTAGTTCCTCTGCGGCAAAACAGGAGGGTGAGAGGGGAGGGGGAGGCCATAGGATTCAGTGGCACTGTGTGCTTTGCGATATGTCGATTGATCTGCCATTTAAACCTTTGGTAAAGAATCGATTATTAACGTGTTCGTTGCAAACACCTTCGCTTTATCGATGTTTTTCCATAGGTTTAAATGACCGATCAATCGATATATCGCAAAGCACGCCACGCAACTGATTGAATTATGATCATGGTTGAGGAGTAGGAGAGGCGCATAGCGTAGAAATTGAGAGGGTACAAATCACTGGCTGGCACAAGCGTCCTCCCCCTCACGCGCCCCACAATGCCAGGGCTTTCGATCTTTCCATTCGAAACGATTCGCCTTTTTTGCGCGGTGTACATCATCTGTCCGACAGGTAAATGCACTGCGTGTTATCAGCTATTGCTAGGTTACCGAAAAGATAAGTAATACTGGAAATATTTTTAAAATTGTACAGTAAATAATATTTTTGACGGTTTGTTTAAAAAGTTTCAGGAAAATTGTGAGGTTGCTTTAAAGATTCATCAACTCAGCCATAAATTCTTAAATCTTCACTGGATAATTTAAATTGTTGGCATACATTATAGGATTCCGTGGCTCTCCCAAAAATTCGAATGAAACGTCCTGACTTTCCCGGTTTTCCAGACCACCTGCAACCCTGAGACGTCTGGGAGGGCCTTAGCGAGAATATCCTGAAAATATAGGCAGTTCTGGAGCAATGCTGCGCTTTCCTCACTGCAGAATTTTCAGAAATAAAATTTTGAAAATTCCGAAAATGTCACTAAGGTACTCGATTTCGTAAAACTAGCTAGGACTGCTACCACCGCTAGGACCGCTATACATGCTGCCGTCCTCAGGCAAAACGCCATATAAAGCATTCATATGTTGCCATATTTATTTCAATAAAAGTCATATTTACCGAGAAAATTATGAATATTTTTTCTCAAATTTTTAAGACAATGGACCACTAGACAAGGTACGAATTTAAGTAATCTGATACATGTTTCTTAACCAAAATTTCACGCAGAACTCGATTCACACTACGAAAATTACCGAAATCAACTCCTAACGAAGATATTAATGTTTTTATTTCACATTGGTTACGAGGAATTTGAACTGCCCGCTCACAAGAAACTCAAAGCTCTACGTGAGTCAAATCGTGCACTACAACGGTTTCAACAAGCTTCTCAATCGAGCACTGTTCATTTCCCACCATGTGTTTTTTATTTTATAAGTAATTTGCTGTAGCTGAGCCAAATAGTCAAGATTGAAGTTGAGGATTTTTACATCGCAGAGACTGTCATGATAAACATTTAGCGCGCGATGTGAATCACGTAGAGCATTGAGTTTTCATGAGCGGGTGGTTTGAATTCACGCATCAAGAATCATTAAAAATCTTTGTAAGGAGTTGACTTCGGTTATTTTCGTTGTGCGTATCGTGCTCTACGTGACATTTTGGTGAAGAAATACGTATCAGAATGCTGAAATTCGTACCTTGTCTAGTGGTCCATTATGTTCGTAAAAAAATCTAAAAAATCCGAAAATTTCAAGGAAACCTATGTACAACTCTCCTCACAAATACACGTTTTATTCGAGGAAATATGGCTACCCTCAAATTTCCATACGGCGTTCTTCTTCAGCACGGCCGTATGTGTCGCTGATTTTCGCGAGTCTGGATCATCGCACCTAGAAACTCTCTTTTTCAGGGACTCGTCCGTCGCGCCACTCCCACGGAACCATCAACGTGCAGTGGCGTGGCGTGCTTTGCGATATATCGATTGATTTGCCATTTAAACCTGTGGAAAAGGATCGATTAACAGGATGCTCGCGACGAACACCTCAATAATCGATTCTTTACCGTAGCTTCAAACGGGGAAATATCGATAATCGATCATTCACGCCTCGCTACCGACAACGCGAGGAAACTCTCGGAACCCGCGAAGGAATAATAATTAGTAAAACAAGTAGCAGGAATAAATAGCAAGAGAGTTTACGAAGGCTGCGAACGAAAATTCTTCGAGTAAGTGATTAGCTCATCATCGAGTTGTTACTCGTCGGTAGCATCAGTGTCATGACGAATTATCCCACTCGCAGATCCATCCTTGACTCGACCAACAATACCTCAGCGCAGTCGATTCATTTCTAGATTCTTTCCTCTGTTTCCCGACTCGATGCATACACTAATGTACTGCGGAAAAACGCTACATGAACGTCCAAACGTTGCCAAACCATCCCCGATACAACATCTACTTTTGAAAGGAGTTCCGAAAATTTTCCCTTGAATTTTAAAGATGTGTCAGATTAAATTACGAGGAAATTTCTCCAAAAATTTCATAGAAAAAAATAGAGATGTTGCATGTGTGAGGAATTTGCGATTTGACTAGTATTCTCATGTAAAAGTTCGCGAGAAACACGATGGTGCCATTGGTTTTCTCTGAAATCAACTCCCAAGCTCAAAAAAAGCTCTCAAGTGGAGGCCAAAATTGAGGGGATATCCCACCCTACCCTGAGAGTCCACGTCTACATCAAGCCAAACTCTCCATGCAAAGATAGGGAGTAAATACATTGACAGGGTTGCCACTTCATTTGGGGACTCCACAACTGAAAACACAGGGTAGGGTGGGATATCCCCTCCATTTTAGCCTCAACTTGAGAGCTTTTTTTGAGCTTGGGAGATGATTTCAGAGAAAACCAGTGGCACCATCGTGTTTCTAGCGAACTTTTACAAAAGAATCAACAGTCAAATCGCAAATTCCACACACATGCAACATCTCCATTTTAAAGATATGTCAGGTTAAATTACGAGGAAATTTCTCCGAAAATTTCATAGAGAAAAATTCACAGGTTTTCTGGAAAATTAACTTTTCCTCGAAGTGGATTCGGCAACGTTCGAATTTTCATACGGCGTACCTCCTTGGCTCGAGAGTACAGCCTTACCTCATCGTTAATTTATAACGAGAGCCAGTGGGTTTTACATCACACGATAATGCTACGGATCGATTTTCCGATGCATTGAGAAAAATTTAGATTTATTACTTTACGACGTGGCAAACAGTTTCCTTGGCAGTTTTTCGTTGTGCAAAAACACTCTGCTTGAAAAAATAGAGGCTTTCAAAGTGGATCGACGTGAAAATTGGCTCGACCTAGGTCGAATAGGAAATTTAAAGGGATTTTATTTAGGTTTTTTAATAGGTGTTTCAGTCATGCAGAGCTTCCTAAAATCACCACTATGAACACATAATATTTACCTCCTAATTAGCTGCTTCAAAGTAGCCGTTTAAAGGACTCAACAACACTTTTTATTCGTTCCGCGTATTAATAACTCTCAAAAAAAAAATTATGAAGGGGAAAAATCAACATAGCAATGAGCAAGCCTGGAAGTATTTACAAAATGCATGATTAGGACAGAGAGATCACTCGCAAATCAAACCCACTCTGAGTTATACGGTAAAACCTCCAAAACAAGCACATCTTCAAAATTTAAAACTATGTAAACACTGGGCGAAAGAATTTTCCGCTTTAAGAGCAAATCGGCATTTGGTTCCACGTGAGCCCAGTTCTCCAGAGCTCCGGGCTGATTCTTGAAATTGCCAAACAAAGCTATAGACAAAGCAAATATATGGAGTATGGAGTGATCCTCCTAGTTAATTTGGGTGGTTCTTAGGCCAAAGGGAGAAAATGATGTACTAATTAAAGGGTCTCTCGAGAGGTACAGTCAAGAGTGGACTGGGGAGAAAAGGCCCCGGGTGCTAGTAGGACCCGGGACCCGCTTTATGTTGCGGTCCCCAAGGGGGGGGGGGAAAGCCCGCGGTGCTGCAAGTAAGTAAAGGCCGGGCTGACCGGCGAGGCGCCCTCAAGGGGCCAAAGCAACTGGCAGAAACCCTGCCGTCGTACACCCCGAAGTTGGACCGTACTCCTTCCTATCTTCGTACTATTGGCACATTGGGTATCCGCTATATTCCCGCAAAGCGCAGCGGCCGTCTGATAGCCAACGGAAGGTCTTATCAAAGACTGTGGCAGACGCTGCAGAGCACGGACTTTCGGAGCAGGGCCATGCCTCCACCGAGTTGGACTGTGTTGTTGCAATCTACACTGATAGGTAGCGCTGGCAGTCGCGCACACTACGAGTGATTACCGATTTTTCACAACCCAGTCGAACAGTGCAGACGGATTCCTTACTGGGTGACTACGTCCCTCCCGCACCCTGTTACCTCGAAGGGTCAGGGTATAGGAGTGGCATAGTCATCCACAGTCACGATGACTGATATTAGAGTGGCCTCAAATATCAGTCACCTCCGGGGATTGAACCCGGGACCTCAGTGTTGGCAGCGAACTGCCTTGACCACTACACCACTGAGGCTGACTTCCACGGTGCTGCAGCACCCTCGTATCTCAGGCCGGTCCGGTTCTGTTTGCAGTTAGTTCTGTTAGTCTCTAACCTACCTCCTTTGTCCATTGCAACCAACCGCTCCCACCAATAGGATCCCTCCATATCCTCCTTGTCTTTTTCGTCTATTGCTTTGTCTACGAATGTCAACAATCAGCCCGCTGAGTTCTCCTGAACTTTACGCATGTAGGGGCTCATGTGGAAGCAGAGGTACGCGGAGGAACTGGCTTAGCTAGTAGACAAGGGCGGCGGGGCGTGCTTACCTGGGTCTCGGACTTGACCTGAGTGAGATGGACGAGCTGCTCCTGGAGGGTCTTGACGCGGCGCTCGGCCCCTTGGAGCTCGTGGACGATCTTGGGCTCGCTGGAGGGGTCGCTGCACTTGGCCAGCTCGCTCCTGAGGGCCTCGACGTAGCGCTGCTCCTTCTCGAGCATGAGCCGGAGCGTGTGGACCCGCTGGCACTCGACCTGCCGCTGCTTCTCCACGTCCACCGGCTTGGGTCCGGTGATGTGGTCCCGCGCCGGGGCCGAGTGGTGGTGCTGGAGGCCCCGCGGGTGCGGGTGCGTGTGCGAGTGGGCGTTGTTCGCCCCGCCCCCGCCCCCGACGCCCCCCGTCGGCGACGTCGGGATCGACGTGGCGCCCCGCATCGTCGACGACGCCGCCGGCCGCTGCTGCACCGTCAGGATCACTTCCGTCGAAGCTGAAATCAAACACATATTCATCGTTAGTTTCAGCAAAAGCCAAAAAAGTAGTGATAGCTAGGCGGCCGGGCCTACCCCCTGCAGGCGCTACCAAGACCAATCCACACAGGTCAGTCATTCCCGTGGACGAGTTTTGGTACTCTACTGCGCAGTGACGTAGTATTGAGTGCTTGCAATGTATTTCTTATGGGAGCACCCATTGTGACGTAGTATTGAGTGCAGCCGAGTTAGGGCCGGGCGGGGAAGTGGCTCTCAAAAAGATGCGCAATGACTGACCTGTGTGCATTGGTCTTGGGCGCTACGAGCCCCTGCGGGCTGACTGTTGAAATTGGTAGACAATGCGATCGACAAAGAAGACAAGAAGGATATGGAGGGTTCCCAATGGTAGAAGCGGGTGGTTGCAATGGACAAATGAGGTAAGTTATAGACTAACGGCAACCCATAAGAGACCCTGTAGTTCGTCCATCAATTTTTCCCTTAGTTAACAGGAACCACCCATATCAACCAATAGGAACACTCAATACTCCTTACGTCTTCTTTGTCTATCGCTTTGTCTCTTAATTCCAACAATCAGCCCGCGATAAAGGACCGTTTCGCGAAAATGAAGAACCTGGGCCCAGGAAGGCAGAGAATGTTTGATTAACCGTCCGCTTTAGCGAACATGCGTAGGGAGAGTATGGACAGCAAGACCAATCCACGCAGGTCAGTCATCACGCATTTTTTGAAATCCACCCCCCGCCCGGATTTCACTCGCCCACAGCCAGCGTGACTTCATATTGGCTGCTACCCTTAGAAATATACAGGGTGATCCAAAAGTCCCTTCCACCCCCTCTAACTTTTTACCTAATTGAGGTAAAGATTTGAAACTTGGGGGATATTCCTAGGTCAAAGGGAGCTACTTTTTGGCCCCCCTAAAATTTTCAGGGGGGCCCCCCTTAGGGGGGCAACGGCCCCCAACTTTTAATTTTCAAATGGGAAGACCCCCTTTGTGATAGCTCGTTCGAAAGAGCATAAAAAAAGAAAACTTTTTGCGCAAACCCGAAGTCAATATCTCAAACCGTTTCAAAATGGCGGCCGGTTAAAGTTCAAAATGGCCGAAAATTCACACCGGTTATTTGTTGATGGATTTGCGCGAAAATCGGTACGTAGGGGTATTTTGACACTAGAAAAACGAATTTGACGTTAGATTTTCAAAAAAACCAAAATTTCCAAAATTGCCGACGGTTAAAGTTTAAAATGGCCGAAAATTGTCACCTCGGTTTTTTCCGGATGGATTTGCCTAAGACTTGGAATTTGAGAGTATTTTGGCATAAGATAAACAAATTTGAACTTACATTTCTAAAAAAATCAATTTTTTGTCATTTTGAACTTTAACCGGCGGCCATTTTGGAAATTTTGGTTTTTTTGAAAATCTAACGTCAAATTCGTTTTTCTCGTGTCAAAATACCCCAACATACCGATTTTCGCGCAAATCCATCAACAAATAACCGGTGTGAATTTTCGGCCATTTTGAACTTTAACCGGCCGCCATTTTGAGACGGTTTGAGATATTGACTTCGGATTTGCGCGAAAAGTTTTCTTTTTTTATGCTCTTTCGAACGAGCTATCACAAAGGGGGTCTTCCCATTTGAAAATTAAAAGTTGGGGGCCGTTGCCCCCCTAAGGGGGGCCCCCCTGAAAATTTTAGGGGGGCCAAAAAGTAGCTCCCTTTGACCTAGGAATATCCCCCAAGTTTCAAATCTTTACCTCAATTAGGTAAAAAGTTAGAGGGGGTGGAAGGGACTTTTGGATCACCCTGTATTTCCCGCCGCAAAAGCAACCAGCTATATGTCATTCTGCAGTTAGATCCATAGCTCGTCTTCGGGAATGACGGACCTGTGTAGATTGGTCTGGATAGACATGCTCATGGCCCAAATCGCCACCCCTCCTTTGAAAACAAATCCGCACAACCGCTTCCATGTACATAATTGATTTGCCCAATGAAATGTGGCAATAGCTGATGTGGCTTGATTCCTTTCTGCTTAACGCGGCTCATTTCTCCCTCTAAAAAGGTGCCCTAGCTAAGGGACCGTTCAAGTAGTACGTAACGCACTTTCCCCGATTTCCCTACTCGGCTTTAGTGCGTAACGCTGGCTTGACCCACCTCCTCCCTCGTAACGCACCGTGAGGCTAGCTCAAGCCCCCCCCCCCTAAGTACGTTACGTAATACTTAAACGGACTATATGCATGAAAATAGGGAAGGAAAATTATTGCAACTTAACAGAACTGCTGTCGTCCGAAAAGAACTGTCAAATCCCCGAAAGTAAAAGTGTACACCTGTCGGCAAGCGGTCGGTGGAGGGGGTTTCTATTTGTCTTCGGGCATGTCATCCACTCGTATCATCCTCTAATAAGACCGGAACAGAGTCGGCTCGATAAGGCGCTCGACTGATTAAAATTTGTCAAGTGCAGCGCACGTCTGCCGTCATTGCCGTCATGGCGCGGGAGAAACTGTTTGAGCGAGGCGTCGCGTCGCGTAAAGTGAAATTAAAAGTGAAAAGAGCCGAGGCTCGACAAAGATAAAACAAACATTGTCTCAGGATCCAGCGGAGAACATGGACCGGGCGCGGGTACCAGCTTCGGAGCCCCCCTTATTGGGATTCCTCCTTGCTCCGCCGCGGTCCTGGGTTCGCCTGGACTACGCGGAATCGCACTGGACGTCAACCTACGTCATAAGGCGCATCGCAGCTAGAGTACCTGTATAGCGAGAGTATAGACAGATGTGAAACTCCGAAAATCCATCAGGCCTTCATCGATGCCTCCGCGAATAAAGTTAGGGCCCAGAAATGCAGCCAACCCATGAATTTCAACTATCCGGAGCGATTTATTAATACAATTCTTACGAACCATCGATTTTAAAGCACAAATTTAACTTAGTTTTTGTATAAATTTACTCATTTTTGTGGAAGAACGCTCATTTATGTACTTTCTTAGCCATCTTCGTTAGAATTGGAATCTACAGACTGGCAGTGAAATTGTGAGCGTTAGAAGTTGGTTAGAAGGGTGGCTGCACTTTTGGGCCCTAAGCTCTCCATGAAGCGATCTGTCCATACTCTCGCTATACAGGTACTCTAATCGTAGCTATGTTTGCCGCTCCTACTTCATATTTTAGAGGAGAAGCAAGCTAACTTTGAGGCTTGAAATGAATGCATAATATTCTGCGACAGAGGAGAATAATCAAGGCAGTTCTCAAGAAATTACGTTGACTAGTTTTCCGAGGAAAAATGGTGTACGGCAGGAAGTCTGTAACGTCCCAAGCGAAGATACTGGTTCCGCACTTCAGCCATCGGAATATTTTGTAGTCAGTAAGCCTTACAGACATCAATCAACTTAACTCGAGGTTTATCGATCCATTTCCATAGGTATAAATGACGAATCAATCAATATATCGCAAAGCACGCCACGCCACTGGTGCCTACAGACTCGGCGGGAAGCAATTTTCGGACTTTTCCAGGTTTTTCCTGACCGAAATCATCGAAATTCCCTTACTTTTCACATCTACAGTTAGCACACGTACAATTGAAATGAAAAAAAATTAGCATTCATTTTATTTGCAAATTACAGACACGTGTGGATCTTTTTTACTTCAGGAGTTAATTTTTTAATTAATTAAGATTGAATCAATTCCTAATTGAAACTTATTAATCTGTCCGTAATAATTCAGAGCAATGAGTCCTCCGAGACTTGGTTTGATTAAGTGAAATCGCTAATGTTTTATCAGATTTCAAAATCCAAGATTTTTCAAAATTTTCCTCTGAATTTTCTTTCGGATCGATTGGGATCTGTTCACGGACGGTCAAGTGCTTATTTGTCGAACAATTCCATTCATAGATAATGTCGATTTATGTTTGAGGGAATGTTCATAAAATCATTCAAAGAGACAAATCCCAGAGATTCAAATTAGTCTACTGAATGCATAAACGTCTTCATATTGATTCTCGGCGGTTATCGAATAAAATTGAAAAAAAAATAGGAATTTTTTGCACGAACAGACAACGAGGGACGGGCGAGGGTGAGAAGCACGAAGGGAGGTATCAGGTGATTGGTAGGAAAACACATGTTTCTCATAAATTGCTTCCGAAATAAAACACGGTCGAAAGCCATTCACGCACGCGACTATACCCTGTTGCAACATTTATTCAATGACTGCACGTATCTATAATGATATATTCACGAATCCATCAAGCGAATCCACTGAATAAGCAGAGTTATTTTTATGAGCGTCGAATATCATAGCTCTCTAAAAATGGAGAGAAATATATTATTTTAAGAACACTCGACGGTGTGTTAAATTTTTCTGCCGATGATGCATAATACAATAAGAGACAGTAAGGTAGTAGGCAGTTTGTTAAATTTTATGTTAGTTTTTAAAAATGATTTAAAAAAAAAAAAAAAAAAAAAAAACAGAAGTTCAGGGAACGAATACGTTCGTTTTTTTTTTCAGGGTTACAAATTAAACGTAGGCCCTTGTAGTTTCCCAATGGACCACTAGACAATATACGAATTTCAGCATTCTGATTCATGTTTCTTAACCAAAATTTTACGTAAAACACGATGCGCACAACGGAAATTACCGAAATCAATACCTTATGAAGATATTTAATGACGCTTAGTGCGTGAATTCAAACCATCCGCTCATGAAAACTCAATGCTCTACGTGATTCACATCTCGCGCTAAACGTTCATCATGACAGTCTCTGCGATATAAAAATCTGGCAACCTCGATCTTGACGCTTTGGCTCAGCTATAGCAAATTGCTTATAGTTTGAACAACACATGGTGGAAAATCAACATTGCTCGATTTAGAAGCTTGCTGAAACCGCTGTAGTGCGCGATTTGACTTACGTAGAGCTTTGAGTTTCTTGTGAGCGGGCAGTTCAAATTCCTCGTGACCAATGTGTAATAAAAACGTTAATATCTTTGTTAAGAGTTGGATTTAGTCATTTAAGTTGTGTGAGCCGTGTTTTATGTGAAATTTTGGTTAAGAAACATGTATCAGATTGCTTAAATTCGTACCTTGTCTAGTGGTCCATTGCATCATTCTGGACGAAGTATTGACGACATAACAACAATTTTGCACCAGGGAAATTCTGAATTTCATCTAGGATGAATAATTCAAATTTTCGTGGTCAGTGGCGCTGCTCGTAGGTTGGAATAATACTGCTTCACCGGAGAAATTTGGTGTGCAATCATAATTTTTGTAGCATGTTCTTACTGAGTATTGATGAAGAAACCTGATTTCTGGCCTATATCTCAGAAACTAAAGGAAGATGAGTGATGAGCATAACCTGTGCAACCCCTTCGCTTTCGTATTAAATTATACATTTTTGATTAAATGTGGCAGCGTCGCGGAGCTTGCGGATAAATGAAACAGAGGCGATTCAAAATAGATCTCGCTCCCCGATTCGAGATTTAGTGTCTAATGTTACTTTCCTCGGAATTCCTCCACGCTGCTGTGGGAGTCCTATATTTTTCTCCAAGTTCCTTATGTTCTCATCATTTTTTCCTTTTGAATCTCTCTAATATTTTTTGAAATTTTTACACACGTTCTATTTGCGGATATATACTGCGAAGTTTTCCGTTTGCTGGTTGTATCCAGCAACCAAAAAAATAATTAAAAAACACGAAGTAAAATGGGAAAACTTTTCGTACGGACCCGAATTTACCACTTACTGTATCTTCACTGATTTTCTTCATTTATAACTGTGATGCATCGAGAGTAATTCGCAGAACCAAACTAACAGACTGCACACGTATTTACGATGAAAGTTGCAAAGCGCATATTTCCACTATTTTCTCGTGGAAAAATCAATTACGTTAATGTTTATTTTTACTGGAAATTCTGTGCTGGATGAAGAAAAATCAGTGAAAAAAGTCCGTTGGTTTTCCTTCCAAAAAATGAAATATGGTACGGGAACCGCAACGTCTAAAATACAGACACGTGTTTTGCGACCTCCACCATGTACCTATATAGAGATACTTCAAAGAACTTCTCTTTTTTCAGCGCTACAAAGAATTCGACTCAATCCTTCACTAGGAAAAAATTGACTTGATTAAACAGAGTTATTCTCGAAGAAAATGATTTAATAAGGGCCGTTTCTGGGCCCATCCTGATATCCTCAACTTTGCGATTATTTGCTCAATGAAGGTCTACATTTTACGAAATACATTATGATTTGATCATTATAATTTTCGGTCTCGTTTCAGGTCGACTATTCTTCTAACCATAGAACTAAAGGTCGATTTTAGCGAAAAAAACATATTTTAAAGGATTGCGGTCGAATGTCAAAAAAAACCTAATTTGCACCAAAATCAGCTTTATCAGACCATTTTTAGGTCAGTATCAGGCCGAAGAAAGCTCGGGAAAGATCAAATCATGATACATTCGGAAAAAATGTAGACCTTTAACAAAGAAAAAGTCGTAGATTTGAAGAAATTCGGCTAGGATATTTATCTAGATGTTTTTGCTTGAATCAAGTCATTTTTTTCTCAGTGTCTCAGTGTCCCGACGGCGCAGAGATACAACTATTCGTACTTGATGGACGTCCGTGCTGCATCTGAGGAATTGAAGGCGCGATGACGCGAAGCGCCAGCTCTAAATACTCTGCTGTATGCTGTCAATGAGGTGTCGCTCAGATTCGGGAGAAAAAAATGAAAAGAGGCCTGAACACATCTCTCCTACCTTCGGCTGTGTTACTCACGAAGTGCTTGAAGCACCATTACGAATAAGACAAACGCAAACAAACACATTATGGAAATAGAGAGAGGGAAAGGATGCGCGTTTACGACGGCGCAGAGATACAACTATTCGTACTTGATGGACGTCCATGCTGCATCTGAAAAATGGAAGGCGCGATGACGCGAAGCGTGAGTTCTCAATGCTCTGCTATATGCTGTCAATGAGGTGTCGCTCAAATTCGAGAGAAAAGTTAAAAAAGAGACCCGAATACGTCTTTCTTGTCGTTGGCTGTGTTGATACTCGTTCTTTCTTCTTTTTTCAAGTTCTTGCCTGATTCTTTTTTAGGATGCATTTTTAAACCCACGTCTTAAGCTCGTGTAAACCGCAGCACTGGCACGGTTCTTATGGAAATAATGGTGCTTGGATGCGTCTAGTGGCTTTCATTTTTTTTGTTTTCTTTAATTTCAGAAGTCCGCCGGTCACTTCAACACGTTCAGTTTTACAATTTTAAACCTGAATAGCGTAAACTTGTGCTGCTTTGCCAAAAGTTTCTGAGCCCCTCTCCACGAAGGGGATGCCTCATCAGGAAATATCACATTACGCCCCTTCAACCAGCCAAGGGTCTACGCCCTCAGATGCGAGCCGGTCCGACCCTGAGTCCAGAGTCTTGAAAACACTGACAAGAAAAATACTCTTGATTCAATCGGATTTTTGCTTGAATCAAAACGAAATCCGCTTAAATTAAGAAGCTTGGTTCTTGATTTAGGCTAGATTCTGATTGAATCAAGAGTACTTTTTCTTGTCGATGTTTTTAAGAGTCTCGACTCTAGGTCCAATGTGTTTTTTTCCAATGTAGCTAGACAGATGGGAGGTGATATGGCAATGCTGAAATGATAAAAAATGTAACGGTGCTGAACTACCGAGATTACTCCCAATTTTTCGTGTATGCAGCTTCTGGGAAGAAGCAAGATATGATGACACCACCAAAAAAGATCCCTCGCTGCACCAGGGCACCAGATATTCCCACATTGAGAGCATGAGCCCCACCGTGTCTGTTTGCACCTCCGTCAGCTGTGCGAATACACTCCCAATTTCACCGTAATTTGTTAACGCCGGGCCAGCTATGTCACTGACAACGCCAGTGCCTTTATGTACCAAGTATTTAAGAGTCTGGACTCTAGATCCAATGTGTTTTTTTTTTTCCAGTGCAGGGGATTGCACACTTTTCAGGCTTTAATAAGAAACACACGTGATATGAAGGAAGAAATTCTGGTTCTCTTGCGGAATTTCTGCAGTTTTTCGAACTTCCGGAACGCCCTTAAAAAATCAGCTCTATTTCCGGACTTTCCGGAAATTCCGGAGTAGTAGATACACGGAGTGTATAGGCTTCAGTCGATTCAACTTTTCCGGATACGTCTAATTTCTATTTATTTTTCATTTTTAATCAAACTGCAAAACCATTTAACTTAGTGGGTGGCAGACCTCCCACCCCACTCCTCGCTCTCGAAGCTCACAAGTCGCTCTCGTCCAGATTCACAGGCGTTCAACAGAGCAGCTACTCCGACGACGATGACGGTGTCTGGCGGTGCTAACGATGGCTCTAATTGTCCGACAGGGCATTGACAGTCGTCCGGGCTGCAAGAACACGGCGATACGATGTGTCTCATCGTTTTACGTCTCATCGCGGGCGCCCCGGGCCCCGCGCAAACAACTCGCACTACTCCCCGGAGCCGGCCCAGATGATCCCCATTAAAGCGTTTGACTAAGTAAACGCGTCTTCCATGCTCGCTTTATGACTTTATGGCCTCGCCGAAATGAACTCGCCTCGGCGGTTGTCGCAAAGTCGGTCGAGCTCCGACATCATGTGGAAACATTGTCAAATAAGAGACTTAGTGGTTTAAAAAAGTGGTTCCACTAGTTTGCGTGTGATTTCCTTCAAAAATCACCCCGTATTTTGTCGTTTCCCACACAAAAGAGCGTAAGTACATTATAATGTTGCCACATTTTCTCACGGTAATGGAGATGTTGCATGTGTGAGGATTATGCGATTTGACTGTTGATTCTTATGTAAACAAACGGAAAAATTTAGTTTCAGTAAAAAATTTCGTAATCGACATTGGCTAGTTCCACTGTGCGCCGGTCGCACTCAAAGTTCGCTGCCAGATTTTAAGTCCTCCGTGCTTTCTTAAATAGTTCACGAGTTTTTTTCCCCCAGAAAGCGTAATGCGCGAGAAGAGACCGTACATATAATGACGTAGGGGGCTCCTGACATGTGCCAAAAATCACGTTACTGATGGCTGAAATGGGGGACGTCGTAGGGAGATGGAACCAGGAAAATTGTCTAACGTCTTATTATGGATGGCTCTCCAGAGATTCCCCCGCACACACAAACACTTTCTCGGAGGGTTACAGAAAGGGGGGGGGATTGGCCACAATTTGACTGAAAAAAGGTCTAATAAAATTTTTAGCATGCTGGATGCGTCTTTTAAAAATGTTGCAATACAGTAAAACGGACGATACGGACGGAATGTCAAAAGTCTGGTTCCTTGACGCACGTGAACGGTTTCGCTTAGTGAAACTGCGAATGCAGACGGAAAGGATTGCGTGGATTTGTTTTTCTTTCACCCGGACCATTATCTGCACTAATTAGAATCCTGCACTAGTAGGAAAAACACAATTTTTTAGACAACGCTCATTTTATACATGGGAATTCGGTAACGTCCAAATGGACTCACCGAGAAAAAAAAGATAGTTATTCTACTGTTACAACGGTAGTATTGTCACACGGGATTCCACGGCAGTAGAACCGTGGATTTTGATTCTTGTAACGATGAGCACGGTGATACGACCGTATTCCCCGTAATATTACTGTGGGCACAGACATACTATTATGAGCATGTTTATGCTACTGTGCTCATCAATAATATTACCAAAATCCACGGTTCCACTATCCGTGGAATCCCGTGTGACATTTTTACAGTAGTAACCGTCGAATAACTGTGTTTTTTTCTCCGAGCACATTATGTAAAAAGGAAATACTGTTTTTGACTAATTTTAAAAACAACGTATAAGTCCGATGCAGTTGGTTGCTTTTATCGGTGAGCCAGGAATATCAGTTTTTCGTCGCGAAACGTAGTCCATGTCTGGTTCTGGGCACTGAACTAAAATTCCCCGATGCAGTTCTGCAAATTTTCCGCCACGTGCGAGAACAGTTAGCGTTCGGAAGCATTGTGAAATTCCTGTCCCGACGCGAAGTTTTTACGATGTTTACAGCAAAAACTTTTAACGACGAGCATTGGCCTCATTCGAACTTGGACGATATCGGCGAACAGGAGTGAGAAGATGGCGAGCGAAATCCCTCTTTCGTGTCGTGGTTTTTGCCGGAAAATTCGGATTAATCCTATCTGCGCGGCAACACCGCGGCCCCAGGTTGCCGTTAACGCAGATCATTTCGATATTTTTGACGGACAACATTGTCGCTTTTGGAAATAACGACATGCGAACATCGGCTAGTTGCTAAATTTCGTTCTGGTAACGCAAGGATTCTATGTAAAAAATTGTGAATATTTTTTTTTTCGATGGAATCCATTGAAAATTCTAATCGCGATGGAAAACTTGCGGGCGTCTGAAATTTTTTGAATTTCATGCATAATATGAACCTGCTGCGAAAACCGAGCACGAGGATTTACTCAGTTTCTAATTTGAGCAATTCACTGGAAAAAAGAAAAAAAAAATATCTTAATTTGCTGTCAAGAAGTATTTCTTCTTAAATCGAGATTTTTTCTGGTTAATATAAGCTATTTTTTCGCTTAACCCGAACATTATTTTTCTTATATCAAGAAAAACTCAGCTTGAAGCAAGATAAAACAAATTTGTTCAGTCGCGAACCGAGGTTTCTCGGGGTTACCGCGTCATCCATCCAGGCGGGGCACCCTTTCCAACCCCCGCGCTCCTGGACACGGGCTATGACCTACTTTCCCCAGCGGGCCCCATCCACTTTCACCTATCACAAAGGCTCTGGAAACTCTTTCCTTTGCAGCCAAGAGTCAGTCGAAAAATACATCCTCGACACCTCACACGCGACCGAGCGGTTTCCTTCCGTCAGACTGTTACGGCTCAATACAGTTCATTTCCGTACATCTTCTCTTGTTATTTCAACCTCCTTGGACCGCTTAAGTGCCGTTCCAGGCTTCCTCCGCAGCACTTGCTGTTCGGGGAAAAACAAAATTCTTGGCGGCAAATTCAAGAATCATCATGCTTGATCCAAGTTACTTTTTTCAGTGTTGGACGAAGTATGACAAAATAACCTAATCTGCTAAAACAAATGTGTTTAATAGGGAATGCCCGCCAGCTGACGTCATAAGACGGCATTTTCTCATTCTGAAATCTATTTTCATACAATTTCCCATTTCAGGAAGAAAGAAAAAAAAAAAAAAAAAAAAAAAAAAAAAAAAAAAAAAAAAAAAAAAAAATGAAAACTACTGCGAACTTAGCTCATTAAGCTCTCTCAGATGAGGCAATAACGTTTTTGGTGTGCAAGTTCTCCATTCGATCTGGATTATCGAAAAGTTTCGAGGGAAAATATTCGTGACTTCCTTCGAAAAACTTTTATCCGCGGTGATTTGGCAAAGCCCGGATAATTAAAAAGCACTCTTCCTTAGCATAGCAGAACAGCAGTGGCGCGGCGCGGCATGCTTAGCGATATATCAAATTGATCAGTCATTTAAACCTATGGAAAAGGATCGATAAATAGGGTGTTCGTAACGAGCACGTGAATAATCGATTCTTTACCATGGCTTCAAATTGGGAAACATCGATGATCGATTATTCACCTATCCCCACCGCAGCACAATTTTTGCGTGAGATTCTTTAGTAGAGCCGGCAACAGCCAAATCGATTAATCTAAATAAATCTGCGGAAAAGTGACGCAACCGGGAGCGATTTCGGTGAATCGGTGCAACTAGGGAGGGCGGGAGGAGGGACTCTTTCGGTCGCAAAGTGGACTGAAAGTTCGATTTATATTGGACAAATTTAACCGGAATCAGCCTTAATGCATTTCGTGTTCCCTATTTTACTCTTATGCTTTGTTGAACACCTTAAGGTGATTCGATGGACGTCATATTTTGTATCAGAACGACATGCGATATATCGCATCGATTGGTTCCATTTTTTCAGCCACTCGTTATTTTTTTCGAATTTTGAGATCGCAATTCTGTTGTTAGGAGACTAAGGCACTCACTTACCAATTTCAACAAATAAATTCAACATATTAAAGGCGTGGTTTTTTTTAGAGAGAAAATATCGCATTCGAGTGCAGTTTCGATATCAGTATCGAATGCGATGTTTTTCTCTGAAAAAACCACGTCTTTGTTAGGTTGAATTTCTTTGTTAAAATTGGTAAGTGAGTGCTTTAGTCTCCTGACAACAGAATTGCGATCTCAAAATTGGAGAAAAATGACGAGTAGCTGAAAAAATTTGACCAATTGATGCGATATATCGCATCGATTGGTTTCATCGTCTCATGTGAGAAATTTTGGTACTTCAAATACATAATTTTTCCTTTACGAGAGCCGGAATATTAAAAAATCTGCATGGATGAAAAACACTCAATCCTCCGTAGACCATACAAATTATTGTACTTACATTTTTTAAAAGAGTTAAGATGTTATGAAAAAATTATTCGACCACACACATGTTCACATTCGTGCGCTCATGTTCAAATTGTTTCACATGTTCCAAGGTAGCTAGACAGCTGGAAGGTGATATGGCAACGCTGAAATGATCAAAAAAGTAACGTTGCCGAACCACCGAGATTACTCGCATTTTTGTGTGTATACAGATTCTGGGAAGCAAGATATGATGCACTGGAAAAAAAGCACACATTGGATCTTGAGTCCAGACTCTTAAAAACATCGACAAGAAAAAATGCTCCTGATTTAATCGGATTTTTGTTTAAATCAAGAACCAAGCCTCTTAATTTGAGCGGATTTCCTTTTGATTTAAGTTTAAATCTGATTGAATCAAGAGTATTTTTTCTTGTCGATGTTTTTAAGAGTCTGGACTCTAGATTCAATGTGTTTTTTTTCCCAGTGTGACACCACCAAAAAAGATCCCTTGCTGCACTAGGGCACCAGATATTCCCACATTGAGAGCATGAACCCCACCGTGTCTGTTTGCACCCCTGTCAGCTGTGCGAATACACTCCCAATTTCACCGTAATTTGTTAACGCCGGGCCAGCTATGTCACTGACAACGCCAGTACCTTTATTTACCAAGTCCACGGTTGGCTGTGTTTGCGTTTAACCGTGAATTTGCATATTTTCGCGATGCGAGTGACTACTGTTTTTTCCCCCTCGCCAGGGTGGCAAGTTTCCTTGGATTTCGAAATTCTTTTACTTTTCAGGGTATCCAAAAATTAAATTCCCAGGCTTTCCAATGCTCTTTATAGACATGATTTTTTATAAAAAAAAACTTTTCTCGAAAAATTCGACGAGCAAAGTCACTTGAAATTGCGAAAATTCGATGTGTATTGAGTAAGAAAAAAATGTGGCTACTGTTTTTTCCCCCTCGCCAGGGTGGCAAGTTTCCTTGGATTTCGAAATTCTTTTACTTTTCAGGGTATTCAAAAATTAAATTTCCAGGCTTCGGCTTCCCAATGCTCTTTATTGGCATTATTTTTTGTAAAAAAAAATTATACGAAAAATTCGACGGGCAAAGTCACTTGAAATTGCGAAAATTCGATGTATAGTGAGTAAGAAAAAAATGAAAGGTTTTGCTAGTGGCTTTTTTCCAGGGTTTGGGGGAATTCTCGAACTTTATAGGGTGGCGATATCCCGAATTTCCTACTGGGTAAGATTTGTAAATAATCCGGGGAGCGAATCTGTCAAAACTATAGTAGCACGGAGGATAATATCTGGCCTACTTTGAAAATTGAAGGCGCAATTGCGAAAGCGTTACATTCGTCCTCCGGGTAAAGTTTGGATCTTATACATTTTCAGTGGCAATATCAAAAGTATCTTGGATTCAGCGTTCATACTCTTAAAACATTTGACAAGAAAAAATACTCATAATTCAATTTGCTTGAATCGAAAGCCAAGCCTCTCAATTTAAGCGGATTTTCTTTTGATTCAAGTAAAAATCCGAATGAATCAAGAGTATTTTTTCTTGTCAAATTTTTTTAATGATCTATGTGGACTCAGGATCCAAACGACACTGGAAAAAAAGTTTCTTGGATCCAGAGTCCATACTTTTAAAACATTTGACAAGGAAAAATACTTTTTATTCAATCGGACTATTGCTGGAATCGAGAGCCAAGCCTCTTGATTTATGCGGACTTTCTTTTGATACAAGCAAAAATCCGATCGAATCGAGAGTATTTTTTCTTGTCAAATTTTTTCAGAAGTCTCGACTCAAGATCCAAGAGACTTTTTTTCCCAGTGACTGAAAGTGACTTAATCTCAACCAGAATAGATACGATTAATTACATTTCGCAATGAGTAACCAATATCTCCTCTCCTATGAAAGCACATATCTGCATAAGGAAACCAACGGCATGTATATGGTATTTCTAAAACGGGGCAGAAATAGAGGTCCCTAATTGCAAAATGTAATCCAAATCGATTTGGGAATAAGAGAAAAATCCCTGGGGGAGAAGCGGCAACCCGGGGCTGTTTCCGCTCCCTTTTTCGGGAAACAGCAGATGAGCATCCCCGGTGGCGGCCGGCCGGACTTTGTCTCAACCTCTCAACAACCCTGCTCTACCCCACGGTCGCCGTGACTGGGTCATCTTGCCACCCCTGCGCGCTGCCCCCTCACAACCTGCGGGGTGAATAACAACGTAGACGAGCCCACCACCGTTACTGAGCTCCAGCCCCGGAGAACGACAAACAAATTGAACGAAAACAGTCCTGAGGGATTGTCTTGATCCTTTACTCGTGCCTCACACTTCGGGAGCTGTTTGTCCGCCTTTCCGCCACCGAAGGTTCCGTCGCTTCCCTGAGGAGAGGACGTTATCGGGGTGTCTACTACAATTTCATTTTAGATTTGCCTGATTTTTACGGCAATTTGAAATTTAAATTCCTGATTTTTTGAGCGAATAAATTAACACTAGTGCGGCAAAATCTGCTAAAATACAATGTATTTGAATGGTAAATGCCGCCTTTTGACGTTGCAGATTTTAAAAAATCATTACCATGAGTTCGAATTATTCTAATTAAAATAGATAGGCCAAGAACTCTTTCTGTAATCATTAAAATAATGAAGTATAAAATGTTGTGGCGTTAAACCTCCTAAATTTAATTTATTTTCCTCCAATTACCGACATCAGAAAATAATTGTAAAAAGACTGGAGAATCAGCGAATCAAGCATCATCGAAAGAACAAATAAAGCTGTTGGTAAAGATCATCCACAGTTTTCAATTGCAATAACAGATTTTTACTGGGAAAGTGTTCGGCGTTTGCAACTGATTTAACTGACTTATCCTTTGATTACACAGAAAAATCAGGGAAATTCTGGACAGACATTACACAATCGTACTCTTTTGAAAAATGAAATTTTCGGGACGATTTAACAGCCTCGAACTGCCAGTGCGGAATTCGGCGCTCCACGAGAGTGCTTCCTTTTCGCGCCTCTATGGTGACTGGCCTGCACGGAATTCGGATTGAGGTTATGTTTCTGTTTACACGATCGAAACCATCGACTATCGACGTGTCGCAAACCACTACGACAGCGCAACCACCGAATCGCCCTATTTTACATAATAATCTTTGCAATCGATGAAAATGTAATGTTTATTCCCGTATGTGACACTGTGGAGGCCTAAAATACGGGAACCAATCAGGAGAGGATTCACATTGTCTTGATTCTCAGTGTACTATAAAGGGAATCTAGCCTGCACGGATTTCGGATTGAGGTTATGTTTTTGTTTACACGATCGAAACCATCGACTACCGATGCATCGCAAACCGCAACGATAGCGCAACCACCGAATCGCCCGTTCGATACGTACCGCGGCAGTTTGATTTCGGGATCGAGCGATACGACAAATTGCTCACCNGGGGGGGGGGGGGGGGGGGGCGCTGGCAGGGCGCCAGATCCGAAACCCGCTGCGATTAGGATGTGCAGCGATCCCCGCCCCGCGCATACCGGGCCCCTCCGGAGCGGGGCGCCTGAAAGCTGACTCAATTAGAATTAGTTGACAAAATAGTTTACAAATTATCACTTAAACCCGGGGCTTTTCGCCGCGCCCTCCCCCGCCCCCCTTGGGGTATTTCAGCTGTTGCTCGCGCCTTCTCGCCGTCTTGACGAGGGTGCAGGGACGGCGTTCCGTTTTAGCTCCGCGCGTGACGCTCCGCGATCCCGTCTCGTTAACCCTCGGGAAATGTGACCCCATTGTGTGGCCGCGTTGACGGGTCCGCGCGTCCATGCCAAAGACATTGCCCGTGGATATGACGACGGAGCACGAGTTACATGGAAACGCCGACAGTTGCTCCGTACAACTTACAAGCACTTTGCACAACTTACTGTCGTCGGGAATGCGAGGGCAAATAAATTGGAGACCCGGTTTCGAATCCCCCTGGGAGGAATCCAATCAGGCATCTTCAAACTAAGGGGTACGGTCCTTGGCCGCTACTCCAGGGTGTCTACGAAGACAGGCGGGCCAAAAATCAGTCCTTTTACAGTACTTTTTCAGTACATTCCCAAAAAATTGGGTACCTCCTCAATAGAAAAATGTTTGTACTTTTTCAGTGCCTCCATTTGACGAAATTCGAAAAATTTCAAAAATTTGAATTTCTCGCTCAAATTGATACAAAAATGACCAAAAAATGAAAAAAATTCCGGATCTTTTACTCAGATGCACTAACACGACGTATTTGTATAGTTTTACGACCAATGGTGTAGTACTTTCGATCGAGAAAAATCATCTTGCAAATACTAAAGTTAACAGCAAATGAAATGAGAGGAACACGGGGTACAGGCTGTATAAAACAGCCTATAACATGACATTTTATTTGCAGCCTGTACCCCGTGTTTCTCTCATTTCATTTACATATTTTGGGCTGATTAAATTGTAACCTATGTTAACAGCAAATGCGGTTGGTGATAACCCTCAAAAGTTGGTAATGACCCCCTCCCATTCTCAAAAACCAAAACAAAGCGCCGCCATTTTTGGGCCCTTTGCCCTCCACGGGTCCCAGTGTCCATACTCTCCCTATAAAGGTGCTCTGATAAGATGCGTCGATTACTGATCGAATGGCGCAGGAGAAACTAACGGGCAGAGCGGAGCCCTGGACACGAGAATCACCAAGAAAATAGATGGCGCGTAGCAGGCAGGGCAGGGGCCAGGGCTCCCTGTTTTTAACAGCTGCAATTAAAAGGAGCGCGGCGCAGATGGTAATCTACGGGCCCGCGTTTTCACTACCGCACTGGTCTGCCGTGATAGCGTAGAGAGCAGTAAGTGCATTCTGGGATGAACCCCGAATCACATTGAAGCATGTGCTAACCAGGGCTCATACAGAAATACAATTACTGCACTCTTCGCTATCACTGCAGTGGTGCTGGTGCAGCCAGAGGCCGCGCGCGGCCCGTGCTTTATCTTGGGCTTCTCGCGCCTCCGCCACTTGATAACTCCCACCGTTGTCAAAATTTCCCAAATTCCAAATTTATCGAAGTCCCAGTGAGGCTTTTGCATGTGCCAGGAACTTGCGATCCAAGCACTGCTACCGAAGTGAAATTTCGCGAGAACGCGAGTGTGCCACTGGTTGGTGTGCCACAAGCTCGAAAAAAGCTCTCAAAGTTGAGGCCGTAATGAAGGGGATATTCCACTCAACCCTAAGATTCCACTTCTGTATCATTACACATGGAGAAAAAAACTTCGAGGGTGGGACCCGAAGTTTAGGTCATATGGATCTCTGAAGTTTTCAGATTGAGCATCTGAACACTTTAGATCTAGCTGTCGAGGTTCGGATCACACATCTGAAACTTCAGTTCTTACATCTGAAGTACTTCGGTTTCCACATCCGAAAAACTTCGGTTCTCACATCTGCGCAGCCCGACCACAGACTTTGACTTCCATCGATATTGATAGAACTCAGTTCCATTCCAATGGGGTATTCCATTGGAATGGAACTGAGTTCTATCAATATCGATGGAAGTCTAAGTCTGTGGTCGGGCTGCAGAAGTACTTCAGATGTAAGAACTGAAGTTTTAGATGTGTGATCCGAACCTCGACAGCTAGATCTAAAGTGTTCAGATGCTCAATCTGAAAACTTCAGGGATCCATATGACCTAAACTTCGGGTCCCACGCACGAGGTTTTTTTCTCCGTGCAAACACTGTATGCAAATTCGGAGGAAATACATTACCGGGTTGCCGTGTTTTCAGTTTTGGAGTTCCTAACAAAGTGGCGACCCTGTTGATGTATTTACTCCCTATCTTTGCATAGAGAGTTTGTTTTGATATAGAGGTGGACTTTCGTTGTCTTGGTGGACTTTGGTGTTATCATTTCTGGCGCTCAAGTCTTATAAAAAATAACCGATTCAATTTTTGGCCTGAGGAGATACTCTGACCTCGTATAGCTGGCTGGTAATTCTCTTCCTATGCAGGTACTTTGTTGTTGGAGTACATACAACTGACGAGTCCCGTGCATCTCTGAAGGAGCGAGAGAAACGAAAGTGCCTTCAATTTTGAACATGCAACACGCACATCCGTGGAACACGAATAGTTGCATCAGGGCGGTACAGTCAACTCAGTCAAGACTTTGTAAAGCGAAAGTGCCTTCAATTTTGAACATGCAACACGCACATTCGTGGAACACGAATAGTTGCATCAAGGAACTACGGTCAACTCAGTCAAGTCTTCGTAAAGCGGAAGCGCCTGCAATTGTTTTCGGTGGTGAAACAACCTACCAGAGGACGTATCGCTTTTGCTGTGCTTAAAATACCCGCTCCCATTTGCTTTTTGGAAAAAGAACAAATGTATATCATTCATTGAACTTTTCGCAGACTTTACTTCAAACAGAGGAGAAAAATCACGGAAGTTTTCAAGAATTGACGTTGAGTAGTTTTCAACTTTAGAAATACAGCATAAACGGATGTCTACAATGCAGCGTGACTTTCGGTGTCTACACCTTTCTTCAAATAAGTCGATCGGTTTTACACCTTTCTTCAAATAAGTCGATCAGTTGAAAATATGCAATGTTTTAGTAGCGAGAAAAAGTTTCAGAAATTCGCGGACTTACAGGGTCGAGCGAGATCCCTCGACTTTTCAAGTACTTTTCAGCCTGTTTTTATGGTCGACTCACACTTTACTAGAATAGGTTGACGTGGCGAATTACAGGATAATGACTTCTTTAATACGATTTATCACTCGCACGGTCACGAAGAGTTCCACTTCTTTGCGGAGGGAGCATCCGGATTCACGCTGACCCAATGCTGGACCACCTGAGCATTAAATTTGGTCTCATTTTCACCTTCTGCTCTCTCGAACCCGCGCTCCACACATCGTGATTACGCACTACTTTTACTACGTACTATGCATGCAATGACAAACGCAGTAAAACTAGGCTCTTCTTCATCTCAAAATCAGCTGGACAAGGCAGTTTGTATAGGACGTCGCTCCTTTGACGTCAGGGCGTATCTCAATTCACACGTGAGCCCTATGCTCCATATGATGCTATGTTTTCCGGGTCTCATGTGGAAAAAGAGGTACGCCTTTACGTCAGAGGAGCGACGAGGAGACAAGCCAGAGCTGCGCACCAGATTTTAGGTTTGCATGTTTGTCGAACAAGAGACTTTCAAGACTTGTCGCGAATTTTCAATTAAATTGGTCCAATGGTTTGATGGTCGAGTTTACTGAATTTGAGATCATCACAGGAACCAATTCAGCTATATTATATGATTTGACTAAAGAAAGACTTACAGAGACCGACATTTAGAAAACGAGAGGAGAGCACTGCAAATTACCTGAAACAAAAAAAAAAATAAAGGACATAAGATTTTGATTTAGAGCCAAATGAAAATAATGTCAAGAAAAATGAGCCTAACTGCGAAAGGAAATCTTTTATATCCTTTTTCAGCGTGACTTCGCAAAAATAATGAGATTTTTTCGGAAAATTTTCACTCACACGATTGAACCTGTTTCGCGGCACCCGCTTCCAATTTCAATGACTTCAATGAAAATCTCTGCTTCCCGTACCTCCACATGAAAAATCCGTGCAGTATCCGTAATTTCGTGCCGACCTTTCAAAAGCCTTCCATCGTCAGTTTATCTCTACTTTTGACACTCTGTTGCAGCACTTTCTGAAGGTGTAAAGCTGTACACCCTGCTCAATTCCAGAGGTTTGTCAACGCGCAAAATGAAACTGCAACGCGGCTGTACACGGAGCGCGGACTCGAGTTGACGGTATTTCAGTGGTAAATAATTTATCATCGTCGCCGACAAGCTACTTGGCGATGCAGGATGGATTTCGTCGATGCACCGGGCACCAGAGTTCCCGTGCTAAAGAACGTCATATGAGCCTTCAGACGTTGCCAAATTTCCTTCGATAAAAACCGAATTTACGAAGAAAATTGTAAATATTTTCCCACGAAATTTTCAAACAATTTCGTACCCAATTTAATTTAAAAAATCTAAAAATTACAATGGAAAATATGCGTAAATTGCGTCAAAAACACACGGTATGTCGAGAGAAATTTGGCAACTCTGGAATGTTCATACGGCGTTCTTCCTTAGGACGGCAGAGGGGAGGGCGGATGTCCGTCCGTGTGTACTACAACACAACGGAATAGCGACTCCCTAGATCCCGCCCGTTTTACAACTGGAGCAAGGATGAAGCGACGCAGAAATGCTGCCGTGCTAAGGAAAAACGCCGTAAGAACATTCCAGAGCTGCCAAATTTCTCCGAGTAAAACTTGTATTTTCGAGGAAAGTATTACTCATTTTTCCTTGAAATTTTTAGATATTTTAGATTAAATTGCAAGCAAAATTGTCTACAAATTTTGAAGAAAAACGTTGACAATTTTTCGGGTAAATTGGTCATTTATTGAAGGAGATATGGCAACGTCTGGAGGCTCATACGGCGTTCTTCCTTAGGACGGCAAAATGGGATTCACATGAGAATTCCGCGCTCAGATCGCGACCTCACATACGAGAAAGTACAAGTACCGAGTTGGCTGGGCCCATCCTCGGGTGAAGTGGACTACATTTCACGATAAGGGATCATTATTTCCGGCTCATTTTAAAGGAATATTATATAGTGGCATTCGTTTCCCAATGCAGATAGGCGCTTTTAAGGATAAGCATGAAATATTAATATGACCAGGAAAATATCGTCCTAGTGGGAAAATCGTGGATTCATTACGACGCAGAAGATTGTTTCCGCATGTTAAGCAAAAGTTTAGTGGTAGAAACTAAAGTTTTCAAGTGACGATGATTTTTTTTATTTTTTTCTTTTAACTTAACTGCTACAGATCATGGTCAGGGTGTTAAAAAAATCAGCAAGAAAAAATTCCTACATTTTTTTCTTGCTCGTCACTTTTCGGCCTAAGTATCACGAGGGCCATGCAACGTTTCAAAATTTCCGCCGCCATTTTATTTTTTAACATAGAAATTGTTAGTTAAATCAGTTTGAAAATTCAACTAAATTTTATCGGCAGCACGAGGCAAATGCAGTGAAGTTTTTGGACAGCTTCGTTGATTAATTGCTCTGTAAAAAAATAAAATATCGGCGGAAAATTGTAAAGTTTGCATGACGCTTGTGATGCTATGGCCAGAGGGTGAAGACTTATATTTCTATTCACTTTTCCGAGTGTACTTCAGGGAATTGAGCCCCGAACCAGAATGAGACTCAGTTTGACTGCGTAGACGGCGCTAATGTTTTCTTCAGATTTCAGGTTTCAAGACTTTTAAAATTTCCAGTCTTTTTCATGAAACTCCCCGACAATGCCCGGTCTTCTAGACCTGTAGAAACCCTGCCCATGTGCATTTTCGAGAATCCATCGATGCACATTTCAGCACACAACCAGCGGCGAGGCTTGAAGGGTCGATTATCAATATATCCCCATTTAAAGCTGTGTGAATAATCGATCATCAAGTTTTTCGTTTCGAACACCCTCTGTTCATCGATCCTTTTCCATTGGTTGAAATGACAGATCAATCGATAAATCGCAAGGCACGCCACGCCACTACAAGCAACACCCAACTAAAAAATCAAGGCATTCTCTCACGAAGCGAACATTCTAAGCTCAGAGCAATAGCCTCATTAGAAATTGGATAAAAATAAAAGAAAATGACAACGTGGCGCTGCCGTCTATCCGCCACTGCTCCGCCGACACGGGCAATTAATTCAAATACGTAACTCATTAGCTTTCAAATGGTATTCCACATCTCACCCACAGGCCAGGTTGCCAGATCAACGGGAAAAGTTTGAACGATTCATAGGCGTGAACATGTACTACCGCGCTGATGAAAAAATCCGTAAGAGAATTCGAATACCCCTGAATTTCCCCAGATAAAATGGACGTATTTCTACCAAACAGACCTATGTGGCGGTGAGAAATATGGGGTATGCTCCAGAAATCTGCATAAGAAGCAATGTAAAAGTGGGCGTGGTTCCTTTTGAAGAATTGGAAAAGCGGGATATTGCATTCTATCAAAGAGACCTATGTGCCAACTGAACGCGGGAGTCATGAGCCGCGGGCATGGCAAGAGAGCCTTGTGGACAGGGCTCATGAGTTAAAGAACGTCCCCGCCTTCGAGAGGATACCCGTCGTCACCGCTGACGTCACTGGCGCTTTATTATTCTCATTAACTCTTACGCAAGAGAACTAACGAGCACACCCCATATTTCTCACTTCCACATAGGTCTGTTTGGTAGAACTACGTCCAAATATTTCGGAGAAAATATGAAGATACATAGCTTTGAGATTTGCAGGTACATGCAATTGCAAAGTGCGAAAAAAATTCTCAATAAAAATCGAGAGGAAAATAATCGCAGGTTTGTGGAACATTTATATTTTCTCAAAAGAAATTTGGCAACATCCGACTGAGCATACGACGTTTTGCCTTAGCAAAAACTCCATTCTGTCCGGCTGAGGAAGAAACGTCGTAGGAGCATTCAGACGGATGAGAGAACGTCTAACTAGGCTACCTTCCGCGGCGAATCAATAACACGCGTCTGATGCTTTGAAAAAGCGCAGAAAGGCTCTCAAATAACCTTGAAAAAAGCTCGGTAATTTTAACCGCCGACTTTTCAGCTAGGAGCTCCGAAACTAAGCGACCGCCCTTATTAAAGGGCGCTAAAAAAGAAGAAGAAAAAAAGGGCTTTCGATCCTCAGTCGTCGCCCATAATACAAACAAACAAACGATATAATAGTCATAAATGAAGATTAAAAAAGCTCAGTAATTATAACCGTCGACTTTTCGGCTAGGAGCTCCGAAACTAAGCGGCCGCTCTTATTGAAGGGCGCTGAAAAAAGAAAAAAAGAAAAAAAAGAAAAAAAGAAAAAAAAGAAAAAAAGAAAAAGAAAAAAAGGGCTTTCGATCCTCAGTCGTCGCCCATAATACAAACAAACAAACGATATAATACTCATAAATAAAGATTATCGAGGTGGGAACTGTGGTGCGGGGCCTTTGAGCGCTCACCCCTTTGACTGGGGTTGGTGGGTCAAGAGCCAAAAGGTTAGGGCCTCGAGACCGCGCTCCAATAACAACACCCGCATAATTATAGCGTCGCTCTCACATGTAAGGGCGGATCTTGAGGTTGACTTGAGCTCCGATAGGCACGAGATTATACGGACGTCAAGGCTCATTTCAAAATGCATTAACGTCTTCACGTGCGTCCGAGGGGTGCGAAATCGGCGCGAGACTAATCCGTGAAGGCGCGAGAGGGTCGCGCACACGGCCGCGGCACGCACCTTTTTAGGTGGCGTCTGCACCCTCTTGAAAATAATCGGGGTTCTTTGATTCGCGGCGGCACTCGCAGCACGAGATTTTCGGTTCCAAGTCGTTTTATGATGGGCTGCAAAGGAGGAGTGAACTTCTGACATCAATTAGAAAAATTCGTTCCTTACATTTATTTGGACTGCACTTTGCAATTCGGACCTATAAATTCTGGTTCATCTGAAAAAACACTTATGTGCATAGGGAAACTAATGGCACATACGTTGTTTTAAAAGTGGGCCGGAATTTATAGGTCCAAATTGCAAAATGTGGTCCATTTGGTCATAACCTTATTCGTACCTATACACTAATACAAGTAGTTAATATATTTTAAGACATTCAGCGTCACAGGCTATAAACGTCTTTGCAGATAATTTTGAAAATTGGAGTATATACGAAAATTTAGATTTTTAAATTAAGAGAGGTGAAGAGTTTCAGAATTTTGGTGGCAACATTGGGTTCATCGCATGTAAGTGGGTTTGTATTTCTGCTGATTGTAGGGGAGTGGATCTGTGATTGGAGATATCTGAGGGTAGAGCAGTCCAATACAAATATTTGTGTTCTTCTGTTACTTGAGGTGAATATAGGAAGTGAAACACAAACCAACACACATTTTGTGTTTATTTTGGTATGATTTGCAGTGAATTTAGCACGGAAAAGAATAGAGACTGGGAAGACACATTCCTCCGATTGCGACGTTGGTATTCACCACTCAAGGCTCATTTTTAAGTTTTCTTCAAGAAAACTAGCAGGCATTTTCTTGTGAAATTGTCGACCTGAGGCTAGGGTTATTTTCTATTTTATTTCCCGTTTTAACCAAAATTTTGAGTTGTAAGTTTTCTCAGTGTTCAGAAATAGTGCGGACAAGTCGAAATAGGGAGCTAATAGGGCCCAAAAGGGCCGCCAACCTTCTAACACACAAAATGCCACTACAAATCTTCAGACTCTAATATCAAACCAAGATGGACAAGAATGTTCATAAATGAGCATTCTTCCGCAAAAATGAGTGAATTTATACAAAGGCCCAGTCAAATACGTGCTTCACAAACGAAGGGTCGTAGCAATTGCAATAATACGTCACTTTGGATATTTTGAATTCATACGTTGGCTGCCTTTTCGGGCCTTTACAGCTCCATGACCTAACCTCAAAATTACCGACATGTCCGGAACTCTCCCTACGTATGTAGGTACTCAAATATTCTAAACGATTCTGAAATGATGGGCTACTGTTAGTTGACGGCGGCGGCGATGCGACCGACTCGACGCGGCCCCCATCGCGTGCGCTTGTGCATGAACTTGAGCCCAAGTTGCCGGGCAGTGCGCAAAATTGCATACTTCACGCCGCAATAAAGTACAAATAATAAAAACGCACGTTTGGCAACGTCGGGAGTCGATGTACAGTGCAGCGGTGCAGCCGTGCGTGAAAGTGCGCTATGCTGTCGCTGCGCGCGGCAAAAGCAACGTAAATGCAATGAAAACCGAGTGTAGATAAGAGGTTATCCCTGAACCGAAGGGTGTGATGGTGTGCTTGGTGGTTACCTCGAATTAGCCGAAATTCGAACGGTGGACACATCGCTCATTAACGCCCGCGACCATATTTCAGCGGCCTGATGCTGCAGGTTAGGTTGCATGTGCACTGCGATGGTCTTATCGAATTTGGCCCGTGCACTATGGTCTGGGGGCGCCGAATTGTGGCCATAAATCAGGAGATGATCAGAATATCATGAAATTTGGTGTACTTATGTTTTTTGGGTCGCTGAATTCAAATTTGACCTCAGTTTTACAAAATTCTTAAATCCAAGATGGCGGCAGGCCCTTGAAACCAAAAAATTAGAAGAAAAGCCAAAATATGATTAGAATACCAAATTGAATGTCAGTTTAATGTTTTGAAAGTTGTCTCACTATAATATGAAATCTATTTTTCAATGATCAAGAGGTTATCAGGGCAGAAGCCCCAAAAATATTACGTATTTAATCCAAAAAAATAAGAGGAGAAGAAATGATTGAAATTGAATCAAGTCAGTACTATGTTTTTCGGTCTATTGATCCTGACTGGAGCGTAAGTTAAAAAAATTGCACATTCAATATGGTGATATTCGTGTTAGCAAGACATATGGCATTAGCCCTTTAGGG
>NW_017552810.1:833077-851417 GCF_001854935.1 Bemisia tabaci
ACTAAAACTTAAGATGAAGGCAATTTTTTGCCTAAATCAGGACAAAACTTTGGAGTCTCATGGTGGTCATAAAATTCATCTTAATACTAAAAACGATTAAACCATCAAAAAGTACTTACTTTCACCTTTCTTGTCCATATTTGATCGGGGATTTACGCCAACTCATCACAAAGCGACACAAGGCAATACACGATGACGTGCACTTTAAATTCTCACGTTTGTTTACTTACCTCGGAGGATGTGAAGTTCGCCACCATGTATCTGATCGTAAAAACAATTACAGAAGATTTGATGGGTCATTTCACACCTACTAAAGGATGTAGATAAGGATTATATGCTCGATTGCCAGATTTTCGTACTTTCAAAAATAGGATTTTTGGCCACAATTCGGCGCCCCCAGACCATAGTGCCGTGGACAGCTTTGAAATAGTTAAAAAGATGGCTCTTGGAAAACTGGTGTCTATATTTCGGGGCTGACCACTTTACATGCTTCTTTCACTTGGATCGCAAGGTGCCAATGCGGCTAGTTTCAACGAAATTGCTATTGATGATGAATAAAGTACATCGTGTGAAGAACAGAAAAAAGGATAAAGGAGTAAGATGATAATAACATTGCAAGCATCGGGCTTCAAAATTCACCGCGGCCCACTAAGAAGAGGATTGCAGGTCCCTGGGCCTGCTGACAGGGGGAAAAAGGCTTCAACGGATACCCTGAAAGTTTCAGAGAGATATCTTAAAAGTTGTTGTG
This sequence comes from Bemisia tabaci, assembly GCF_001854935.1. NCBI lineage: Eukaryota > Metazoa > Arthropoda > Insecta > Hemiptera > Aleyrodidae > Bemisia > Bemisia tabaci. Next base: position 833,826 of record NW_017552810.1, read on the forward strand.
GGCCCTCAAATTGTCGTCAAATTGGCTAAAGTTTGAAGGGCAACCACTCTTTAGTCCTTCAGGCTAGTCAGCTCCTGGTAGCGCAAAATCTATCACTGAAAATTTACAGACATTTGAACTAAAATTTTCGATGAAAATCTAAGAACTTGGATTTAAAATTGGTTTATTCCGTTTTTTTTTTGAAAAAAGAAAGAAAAACAGTTGCGCGTCACAGTTGCAAATTGTATCTTGAGATGAAATTTTTGATCAAAGGGTTTGAAATCGATTATTCGTCGGTAACGCCTTTGGAGATAGAAGGGTAAAGTTCATTCGATCGATTCAGGACCTCCACAACTTGAGAGACATGCACTTGAGTCTGTCATTTCATTCTGTTTAATTCACGCCTTGACCGATTTGCGATCCCTGGATCTTAAAACACCAAAGCGGGAGGCCGGTTTTGCTACCCACTTCGAAACGATGACATGCGTCAAGTAAACGATAGACATTCCGCTCGAATCGATTCCAGCAACGATTTTAATAGACCGCACAGATTTTCCGTAGGTTTGAGCTACTTACTGCATAATTCCGATTAACGACATAACTTGAGTAAGCCGATAATAGATAGGGGAAGTTTCATAATTGAGTTGGTTTAGGATGATACTTCGCTTACCCCTCGCGAGCTTGATGACGCCAAAAAAAAGAAGAGGAAGAAAAAAAAAATTAATGAGGTGACCACTCTGAACGAAAAAAAGTCGGTCGTTATGAACCAGTGTGCATTCGACAAACGCAATCAAAATGGGCAACACTATTCGGTTCATAAAAATGTGCCTCCGGTTCGTTTACTCGAGTTTTCACAAGAAACCTAAAGAACAAACCGAACTGTAAAAAGAGTTGACTTATATCAGTCGATGGTGTCTAATTAGAATTTAAAACCTAAAATATGACAAAAGTTCAATAGGAACCAAATTGGTCCGGATGGTTGAATTGATTTTAGGGTCTGTGAAGCTGAACTTTCTATAAAAGGAGCTGAATTGGATTACATTTTGCAATTCAGAACCACGATTTCTGGCTCATCTGCTAAAACACTTATTTGCATAGGGAAACTGATGCTTCGTGTGTTGTTTCTAAGCTGAACCCGAAATTGTAGTTCCTAATTACAAAATGCAGTGCGATTTTGGTTCTGTCGATTTAAGTGGTAGTTTCGCATGACGGAGGAGTCAGTCTTCTGAATAAAAATGCGCCTACTGAACTGATCGGTTCGTATAACCTAGGATTTTCTCTCCATGAAACAGCCTTACAACTTCCTAGCGAGCATTTAATCGATTTCCAACGTGAGATGCGACCCTGCCTCTTCCCCTCCACATTTCGAATCGCACGATTTTTTTTCTTTTTTATCGACGAGGTGACCAACGCGTAAGGGTCACTAAAATCGGCGATCTGATTTTGGCGAATAATTAGACACGATTCGATCGGTGTTCACTGAAGCTCACCGATGGGTGGGGATCGATTACCACAACTCAACGCTGCCTTAGTAGGGAAGAACGCCATATGTACTTCCGAATGTTGCCAAATTTCCCCGACGAAACGGTTATTTTTCAGAAAGGTCAGGGCTATTTTTCCTCGATGTTTTAGGATACATAAAAAAAAAGGTGCAATGGACCACTAGACAAGGTACGAATTTCAGCATTCTGATTCATGATTCTTAACCAAAATTTCACGTAAAACACGATGCGCACAACGAAAATTACCGAAATCAACTCCTTACGAAGATATTTAATGATTCCTGATGCGTAAATTCAAACCACCCGCTCATGAAAACTCAATACTCTGCGTGATTCACATCGCGCGCTAAACGTTATCATGACAGTATCTGCGATTTAAAAATCTGACAACCTCAATTTTGACGCTTTGGCTTAGCTCTAGCAAATTGCTTTTAGTTTGAACAACATATGGTAGGAAATGAGCATTGCTCAATTAAGAAGCTTGCTGAAACCGTTGTACTGCGCGATTTGACTCACGTAGAGCTTTGAGTTTCATGTGAGCGGGCAGTTCAAATTCCTCGTACCCAATGTGAAATAAAAACGTTGATATCTTCGTTAGGAGTTGGTTTAAGTAATTTTCGTTGTGTGGATCGTGTTTTACGTGAAATTCTGGTTAAGAAACATGTATCAGATTGCTTAAATTCGTACCTTGTCTATTGGTCCATTGCAATTAATGAGAAGTTCGACGAGAGAAATTCTTGAGTTTTTTTTTCGGAGACTGCGTATTTTATCGGAAGATACTTTGGCCACGTCGGGCTGCACATACGTTGTTCTTCACAGGCGCGGCTGAGCGCTTCGACCCGACGCAGATAACATTAAACGGACAGCTGTTCCATTACTACGCCAGGTCCTCCACACAAAGCTCCCAATTCACGGGAACATCGTCCCTGTATCGAAACGATAAGGGATTACAGGGATGAGGGGCCCTATTTATCGAACATGGGAGTTTTTGATTGATCGTCCGATGCGTGGGTCGTTGGGGCACACTGGGCAGTCAGCGGTGCATCAAGTCCCGACTGGCTAGTTATTCATAACCGAAATTGGGGGAAAGCTCACTATGCGTGTTGAGTGAGGATGGGAACAAATGGACTACATTTTGCAATTTGGAACTATAAATTCCAGCCCGGTTTAAAAACATCGTATGTGTCATTAGTTTCCCAATGCAAATAAGTGTTTTTTCAGATGAGCCAGAATCTATAGTTCCAAATTGCAAAATGCAGTCCAAATGAAACCTCCGGTGAGTGGAGGATGTAGTAAATGAGGAATGGGGATCCTAAACATTCTAAGCGCCACTAGATGTTACAAATGGACTGCACTTTGCAATTTGGACCTATAAATTCTGGCTCACTTGAAAAAACACTTATGAGCATAGGAAAACTAATGGCATATACGTTGATTTTGAACCGGGCCGGAATATAGTTCCTAATTGCAAAATGTAGTCCAAATATTGAACGATCTAAGAATGTTTTAAACTAAAGGATGGCGACTAAAATCCGACACCGAGTATATGCGGAATAAAAAAGTGTTGAAGGTCATGCGCTAAAATTGTGGCATTACCCTTAATTGTTGGACTATATGAACCGCGTTTAATAGAAAGAAACCAAGCCACATCAGCTATTTCCAAATTTAGCTGGGCAATTTAATATTTTACGAGAGAACGTTTGTGCGGATTCCTTTGACAAATTTAAGAAATTTGTTCTGTACAATAGAGAAAATTCATTGAAATTTGCACAAAAATCTGCACAACCGTTTTCGTGTAAAACATTAAATTGCCCAATTAAATTTGGCAATAACTGATGTGGCTTCGTTCCTTTCTGTTTAACGCGGTCCATATGGACATTTCTAATTTATTGTGATAGTAACACAATATTTGGGTTAGTGACCTAATAATAAATGAAAAAAAAAAAAAAAACCACTAAGAAGTGGCCCGAACTGTGTAAATCCTAATGATAAACTGGGGAAGGCTAAGAACTTTCTGCACCCCTGGTCCCTTCTCGCAGAGTGCAGTAAGTCAGAACTCATTGAAAAAAGAAAAAGGAGAAAAAGCAACGATAATTTGCTAACTATGGCAACAACAACAATTCAAGGGTAGGCGGGTGGGTGTGGGTAATTTTATTGCATAACCAGGATCCGGAGCGGTTGCGTGTTCCATGTTTATATTTTCTCCCCACTTTCCTTCGCACAGGACACCTTGGAGACAGAAAGCCGATAACTTGGAGCTCGCATCGCTTTCGCAGACCTTAAAAACTCAATCGTATTCGCAGGCGATGGCATTTTCCTGTCCGTCCGCGACATTTATGCGAATTTGCGGAAAACTCGATTCGCGTTTTCACTCCGCGCCAAATGAAACCACACGCCATGTTATGCCGGAGAGGTCGACTGAAATATCGCTGAACCCGCCCGAATCCAATACTGACGTGCTACGTAAGAACGCCTTATAAGCCATTAGGTGTTGACGAATTCCCTTCGACAAATCACAAATTCTCAGGAAAGTTTGTGAATATTTCCTCTTCGATTTTTCAGGGGATTTCGTTTGTAATTTGATCCAAAAAGTCTGAAAATTTCAAGGAAAAATGTTAATAACTTTCTTCGAAAATAAATATTTTCTGAGAGGAAGTTTGACAACATTCAAATGCCTATACGGCGTTTTTACTTAGTACGGCAGAATAGTGGGTCAATGTACCTCAAACCTCGAACAATAATACGCGCGAAGCATTTGAATAGATTTTCGAGCAATAAACTCTGCTTTAACTTATGAACTGGATGGCAAATTTCAACGAGTGCATATTGCACACACGTAGGTGCTGATGCACGATGTCAGGCTCTCTCTTGCACCCTGTCCCATTTCAAGATCCTTTCGATATCTTGTCGCTTATTGCTACACGTGGATGCAACAGCTTTCAACATCAAAACTCAACCGTTGTGGCGGAAAGTCAGAGGAGGTACATTTAGGGTCCTGGTGTCATAATTAAAAACGTAAGAGATGATAAAGGTGATACAATGCGATAAGAAACGAAAGGGTGCAATGATCTTTCTTATCATCTTTTACGTTTTTAATTTTGACACCATCATATATTTGCACGGAGAAAAAAACTTCGTGCGAGGGGACCCAAAGTTGAGGTCATATGGATCTCTGAAGTTTTCGGATCGAATCTAACAACTTAAGGTCAAGCTGCCGAAGTTCGGGTCACACATCTGAAGTACTCCGGTACATACCGAAGTGCCTCGATGCCTGACCCGAACTTCGGCAGCTCGACCTCAAGTTTTCGGATGCGTGATCAGAAAACTTCAGAGATCCATATGACCTCAACTTCGGGTCCCATGCACGAAGTTTTTTTCTCCGTGTGTGACGAAAAATTTCATAAAAATTCAAACTGTGAATATATTTGTGTTCAACATTTCTCATAATGCTCTGATAATGACGTAAGTCGAAAAGTGCCTCGAAGAATTGAAGAAATATATCCACAACACCTCGGTTCCTACTAACAATACCCCTTTGCATTTGACAAAGCACCCCCCGCCGACCTGACTCGTCATCCGGACTGTCAAAAGTCGTTGAGTGCGTCGCGTCGAGCCCGCATGCACTCGCGCAAGGTTGCCGGATCGTGCCATTAAATTGAGATATTCTACATGGGTTGAAATGGGGGAAAGGACTGAATTTTCAGCACAATTCGACAACGATCTCGCGTGAGTGCAGTCTTATTAATTCGGTTTAACTGCACTCACTCCAATTTGTATTCATTCCTCTCGGCTCGGAGACTGGGAGTGCGAAAAGGCCGAAACGACGTTCGTTGCTCGCCCTCCAGAGTTCGGCCAGGCGGAGCAATAACCACGTAACGTCATTCGGAAACCAAGTGTAGATACGTCGTTTTTGCCGAGCTCCCAACAGCGCAGGCGCGTGCCGCAACTGAGAGTCGCTTCTTAGTCGTCACCCGCGTTGTTTAATCATTCAATTGTTCTCGCACGGTTGCCAATTTTCACGTTTGATTCTCGATTTTTCCTACGGACGGCACGTGGAGTAGAAATATAGACTGTTCGAGATTTGAAAATCTTCCTTCTTCTCCCTCTTCAGTACGAAGAAAACGAGTTTGATTACAGACACTGAATCTCGGTCCGTATTGAACACCAAAATTTTTCAGCCCAGGTGCCCGGAGGAACCAAATGGTCAGCCGAACCAAATTAAATGCCGAAAATTCCAGTTGCCCGAAATATCTTCGATGCTCCGTATGAGCCGAATTTTTCTTCTCCGCGAAGGGATTTTCGACACGAATGAAGAACAACGGTTTTAAAAACCGAAATTTCGTTTCACAGTTAAAGAAACGTTGCTTTGTTATCGTTAAGTTCAAGATAAAACAACGGATAAATCCGCACGGATTTGACTAAAGGAAAATAAAATTTTGTCGACAAGAAGCGACGTTTTATATCAAAATTATAAATACCTCAAAAAACGTTTTGCTCAAAGAGTACTCTTCCTATATAGGTACTCTAGTCAGGATGCCATCGGGGTGTCTATTAAAACAGGATGGTCAAAAATCAGTAGTTTAACAGTACTTTTTCAGCGCATTCCCAAGAAATTCAGTACCCCCTCACCAGAAAAATTCAGTACCTCCATTTGACGAAATTCGAAAAATTTGAATTTCTCGCTCAAATTGCGAAAAAAATGACAAAAATTCCGGACCTTCTTACGGAATTTCCGCACTTTTTCAGTACTTCCGGACCACCCTTAAAAAAATCGGTACTACTTCCGGACATTCCGGAAATTTCGGACTCGTAGACACCCTGGCCATGCCGCGTAGCAATGTAAAATCTACGCTGGCACTAAGCGACAACGTTAATTTACGCTGCGTCTAGAAGTGGGGGAGGGTGTGTGAGAGGGCCTGAAATCGTTCATGAGCACCCACGTGAGTGCAATAACTGCACTCGTTGTTGATTCAAACGAAGAAAAAAGCCAAACAAATTGAGGAGGAATTGAGACTCGCGTTTGTTTGACGTTGTCAATGACCCTCTTGAAGCGTCCGCCAAAACTCGTTTGATGCAATGACTGGCTCGGCTCGGCGATCGATTCGCAGCGCCGATTCCAAATCGACGGTGAAACTACCAAACCACGTATCTCATTTGCGGTGTTTAAAAATCTACGCTCGCATTTTATTTTTTTGAAGTCGACCAAATCAATATCATTCCTTGAAATGTTCACAGAATTTTGTCCGCACAAAGAGGAAAAATCACAGAAATCAAGACTAGACGTTAAGTAGTTTTTCATTTAATAAATAAAGTATGACAGGAAGTCTGCGACGTCGCAAACCGAGATACGTGGTTTGGTAGTTTCACCGTCGAAATGCATTTTGACTCACTTGTAAAATATTTGAATCGCGAAGCGATCGACAGGGCCGTGATAAGAGAATTCGGCCGATTGATTCGATTTTGATAAAATAGGAGCTGTTGTACTTTTTCGATAAAAAACCAGCGCGTCGATGACCGTGAATGGCGGTGATTGAACGGGTCTCCTACTCACAAACGAGAGATACGGCCAATTGGACTGAGTTCAGCAGAAAGGAACCAACCCACATTTTGGAAAAATTGAGTTATGAGTGGTTTTGAACTCAACTACTGCTCTACTATCTATCGCCAAAAATTCAAAGTTTTTGGTGGAGAAAATTTTGCAGAATTTGAACTTGAAGTTTATCTTTTACACTGAGTCTTATGGAGGAGCCAAACTTTAAACCTCTATTTCTCGGTTCAATCCCGGTGTGGCTTGGTTCCTTTCTGTTTAACTCCGTCCAATTGAGAAGCTTTTCACAGGGTAAAAGGACTTAGAAAAAAGAATACATCTTCAAAATTTACTTTTTGACGCAAAATTTATGGCCGCACTTCCTCCTTGGTTCCTAGGGCAAAAGTTTGCGGAGGGGGAAAATGTAAGAAATCTGTTTTCTGCACCCTTCAGAGGATAACTACAAACTCGGCGAGAAAATATTTCCTGGCTTATATACAGGGTGTCTTTTAGAACAGGCTGGACAAAAATCAGTACTTGTACAGTACTTTTTCAGTACATTCCCGAAAAATTCAGTACCTCATCCTCAACGGAAACATTCAGTACTTTCTTAGTACCTCCGTTTGACGAAATTCGAAAAATGTCAAAAATTTGAATTTCTCGCTCAAAATGCGGCGAAAATGACGAAAATTCCGGACCTTCTTGCCGAATTTCCGCACTTTTTCAGTGCTTCCAGACCGCCCTTAAAAAATCAGTGCTAATTCCGGACTTCCTGGAAATTCCGGACTTGCAGACACCCTGTAATCAGCCCGTTTGGGCCACAGGAGCTCCATGATCTAACCTCAAAACTAGTGATTCCTCCCGATTTCCTTGGAGCTGTTTCGTTCCTCGAAATATACCGGTACCACCCGGGTTCTCTAGACCCTGAGCGACGCGTCGCATGTGTTTCCGACGTTCACACGTTTCTTCTTGGGCTGGGCGACGGTGGTCAACGAAGGACGAGACGTGGAGGGAGGGGGAGCGGATACCGAGAGTGGCGGATACCGAGAGTGGCGAATTTAATAACTGGACTGGCCGCCGTCCAAATGAATCCATCATCCGTTAAACTGCCGTTTTTGCGGAATCGCCCGCGAGCTCTTTCACTTCTCGCCCCGACCCGCTCGTCACGTCGGCGCGGAGCTTCCACGGCTTTTCCGCCAGCCCCGTTTGACCAGTGGTGAGCTTGCAGTTACTTTTACAAATAAGTCAGAAATAGTAATTCCTAGTAAGTTGCAAAATGTGGTTTACTTTTACTCCAAGGATTCTTTAAATGATGAACGTAAAGATTGCCACCTAGATGTTTCCAAGATAATCCACGTAATGATTTGGGAAAATCATCCCGTCACGAAGAAACGTAACTGCATTGCAATGTTGCCAAATTGCTTCTCACAAATTGCATCTTCACCAGGAAAAGCTTGAACATTTCTAACTGACCATGTCACTGATTTTATTCTCTGATCTCAAGCAAGAATCAGAAAAATTTTGGACAAAAATTACACGGATAAGCAGGGCCGGATTTACCTAATTGCCGCCCCCTTCTCATTTGTTTTGAAACATCAATAAAAACCATCAAGTGAACGTGCCAAAGGGGGTGGGGTTCATAAGACGCGTGTAGTCGAGTTGGAAATTTTTTTTGGGAAAGCCCTGTCAACACTACTAGCAAAAATTCACCGAACTTTGCGAAAACGTTAAGTTTCGTAGACCTATCTCGCGTGGACAAGGCCTTCTGTTCATAAGTAATGAACGAAAAAATTATGAAGGAACAAACATAAATGTCGTTTAATGATATCAACTTCCGCCGCCGCGCTGCGCAGACCGCACCGTGTTTGGAGCAATGCGTGAAGTATTCCGACCGTTTTGCAGGCGCTATGAGTTTCACGCCGACGACCGCTGCTGAACGCACTGTGTTTGACGCAATGCGTGAAGTATTCACGGAGTCTTGTAGGCGCTATGCGTTTCACGCTGACCGCACTGTGTATGGCGCAACGCGTGAAGTATTCATGCATTCTTGTAGGCGCTAATATGTGTTACATGCCGACCGGCGCGCCGAGGGCTTCTCCTTTTCATCTCAAATCCTCGTCATCATTTCTCTCTCAGTCGCGCCGTTCCTGGCCAAATTGCGTGTTTGGTCTCCCTCTTAACTCGATTGATTAAGGTGCTGTCTCTTGTATCACCGAAAGACGACAAAATTAGAAATTACTAGACTCTCAGGAAATGAGAGATTTTGTTTGTAATTTTTTTCTAAATCCGATTTTTTTTATACCTCCATTTAAAAAAAATTGCAAAATTTGCCGCCCCCTAGATTTGTCGCCATGAGCCGCGGCCCATGTGGCCACCCCCTTAATCCGGCCCTGCGGGTAAGGTCTCGATAGACGATCAAATTCCCGAACCAATTACCATCAAAAAGTCGGGAGTCATCAGTCTGAAACTCATTAATTTGCTTTATTTTAAAATGAAAACTTGGCAGAAATGTCTCCTGAGGCAGGAAATGATGAATGGTGGCACTTAATTCTGATCTTACTTTGAACAAAATAGTGCGGCCCGTTAAAATTTGATGGTAGATGGTGCGACCATCAGTCATCAGCAAGTCTACTTTGATCGGAATTGGTTCGGAATTTGGTCGTCTATCCAGGGCTGTAAATTATTGAAAGAAATTGAATTGGCTTTTATCAATTTTGCAACCTTGGAATGGAGTTCCGTTCCTTCGTCCGGAAAACTGCGAAATTCTCACTTTCCTGATACTAGTCACTTTTGATCCCCTTAGCAGCCTGCAGGCTTTGAGGAAGTTCACCAAGCTGGTCGCAAAGTCAAATGGATGGTCAAAGTAATTGAAGTAGCTTCGTCAAATTACGGAGGTGCGCGACGCAACGAAGCGGTACCGCATGTATTCCTCTGCGTAAGAGCAAGATTAGCAATTTTTCACATTTCTTCGACCGGTTTGAGTGACTGCTGACAGCGCGGACAGATAATAGCCCATGATGCGTCTCTGCCGTAGGAACTGCGCGGAGGCAGTCACTGCTGCACACCAGTTTGGAGAATCGCGCTGCTCGGGGAATAAGTGAGTGACCTTATGAAAAAATGATGAATACTCGCGCACTTTCATATTCACATCGCGGACACATACGCCGACGATAGACTTTAATCCCCTTCATTTCAGCTGGTGCAGCTTGCTGAGTTTGCTCCTGCTGGGTCTCCCACCGTACTAGCTAAGAAAGAACGCCGTATGAACATTTAAGAGTTGCCAAATTTTCTTTGATCAAATGTTGATTTTTGCGGAACATTAATTCAGGGTGTCTACTACACTGAGAAAAACTATGGCTTATAAACCTATTAGAGGTAAATATGGAACACCACTAATAGTAGTACCTCTACATATAATAATAGCACATATACCTTAGTTATGGTACGGGGTACCTTAATTAGGTATAGAGACCTTAGTATGGTTCACAGACCGAGAATCATTATTTTATTTACGACTATTATAGGTGTTCCATATTTACCTCTAATAGGTTTATAAACCATAGTTTTTTCTCAGTGTAAAACAGGCTGGCCAAAAGATAGTACTTTTACAGTACTTTTCCAACAAATTCAGTGCTTCCTCATAGGAGAAATTCAGTACTTATTCAGTACCTCCAATTAAGGAAATTCGAAAATTTTCAAAAATTTGAATTTCTCGTTTGAATTGCGACAAAAATGACAAAAATCTTGGACCTTCACGCAAAATTCCGCACTTTTTTAGTACTTCCGGGCGGCCCTTAAAAAATCAGTGCTATATCCGGGCTTTCCGGACTTCTAGACACCCTATGAATAATTTAGAAAGAAAATTTTCACAAGTTTACCAGGAAATTCGTGTTTCATCAAAGGAAATTTGGCAACGCCTGAAGGTTCATACGGCGTTCTTCCTCAGCACGGCAGCATAGCAATATCGATATTGTGCGCTCTTTCGAACCGGTCTCAGGACGGCGGAAATGTAAATAATGGATCGTATTCGATAGTGGTGCGATGTATCGTTCGGTTCGAAACACTACACGGAAAAAATTAAATTGCTGATTCAACAATTCAATTGCTAAAAAAAAAAAGACTGCAACGTTTCAATGTAGATTTTACAACAGAACCACTATTATAACCACTATTGTAAGCTAATTTAACCGCGAGGGTGGTTGAAGTAGCATTTTTTTGTTGTAAAATCTACATTGAAAAATTGCGGTCACTTTTTTTTAGCAATTGAATTGTTAAATCAGCAATTCAATTTTTTCCAAGATAACCCCGAACAAAAATTTTAGGATTTTAGTTGGAAAAGCTGAAAATGAGAAAATTCCTACAAATTTCACTTTTCGTTGCCATTTCATACTCAAACGAATAAAAGATCTATTACGAAAAATCCGTTCCCTTAGTTTTCTCAATTGACTTTTGAGGCTATGATCACATGTTTAACCTGGATCAGCAGTTTGTCACAAAAAATTGAAAAAAATTTGAATGGGATACGGCGATTTTACTTGGGAATGCGAGGGTGGGGCACTGTAGTAGCACTAGAAAAAAAAACACATTGGATCTAGAGTCCAGATTCTTGAAAACATTGACAAGAAAAAATACTCTTGATTCAATCGGATTTTTGCTTGAATCAAAACGAAATCCGCTTAAATTAAGAGGCTTGATTCTTGATTTAAGCTAGACACTGATTGAATCAAGAGTACTTTTTCTTGTCGATGTTTTTAATAGTCTGGACTCTAGATCCAATGTGTTTTTTTCCCCGTGAGCTACGTGTTGTAAAGCGCCAGGAGCATTTTGAAAGCGGCTTTTATGTAGGTATGTAAAAAAATTAGAAATATTTCTATCCAGAATTTTTAGAAACACTAGATCACATCGCGAAGACAATTATTTGAAAAATTCGACAAACATCGATTGTTTTCCTTGCTCGTTCATCACAGTGTAAATCACGTGGGGCCATGCTTGCGAAGAAGAGCTGTTTATTCGATGACCATGAATGCAGCCTTTTACGAGACGGTGTCACGAGGCTTGTGGGACAGTGTGTGGCGGAGCGACAGCCTGACACCTAAACCTCACACGACGAGTGTTGGGAAAACAATGAAATTTCGCGGATCGCGAGTCATAAATTGGTCCAACGTCGGACGGAGCATTCGACTGGCGCACGGTGGACCGAGCCAATGGGAGAGGTCGGACAAAATTTGAAAACTTTAAAAGCTCATGCATAACTTTATAAATTTTAATGTCTTAAGAAGGGTCTCATTGGTTTTGTCGTAAAATGTTCTTGGGAAACACCCCTTGATCCTCCCTTAAAATTTAAAATTTGACGAAATAAACAACGAAATTTGCAGTTTTGGTGAAAAAAATAATGTCTGACCTCTCACATAAATTCGGTCCACTGTGAGGCAATCGCCGCGCGACCATTTAAACACCGCGTCCAGAACGCCGAGGTGCTTGCCCGCCGCGAGTGTTGCCGATTCCACATTGGTATCCGTCCATCGCAAAAACTTGCGGATGGCGCAGGTTTACATAGAAAGGCATAAAATGCACAAATAGAGGAGCAAGATTAGAGCGCCGATTTTTCTGCCTTTAATACGAGCACACACTTTTCCTTCCGTAAAAAAATGGTAATAACAGGCACAAGTGAAAGAGCGAGCAATGAGACCCCGACCTTAGTTGGGTTCTAATCGGACATGCAACTAAACCAACTCCCTGACGAAGCGTGGAGTATCACAAAAAATGAAGGCGTTCCAAGCCACTTGAAGACGTGGGTCTAAAATTTTGGACGTGGTCCCTATTTGAAAGCCGCCCTACTTGAATCTCGCTTCGAAGCTGAAGAGAATACCGTTTCGTCACAACAAAGATTGGCGGTGGTCAAAAACTAGACCTAACCCAGCTGCCGAAAACTCGACTGGAGAATAAGTTGCGAACAATAAAGTTAATTTTTAAGCCAATGAAGGTCGGGAACTTGCATCATAATTCGTAGTTTCCCTCACGAAAGAACTTAACTACATTTCCATGCTGTCAAATTTCCACGCACAAACTGCATTTTCACCGGGAAAATCTTGCGCATTTCCGACTGAAAATTTTATCCATTTTTTTACGAATCTCATGCAAAAATTAGAAAAATTTTGGACAAAAATTGCGCGGATACATTCCTGTAAAAATTAAATTGTTTGAGTCAATTTTGTGACCGGGGAACGAGGTTGCGTTCCCTCGTCCAGGAGACAACAAATTCAGGAATTTCCTGTCCCACATTCGAGAAGTTCATTAAAATCACAACGCTGCTGAGATGAAACACACAAGAGACGACTTGGCAACATTACTGCGGGGGGCAAGTATCCCCCTGGGGATTGAGTACGAGGTCCACCAATGCGTTGATGGGGGGACGGAGGGAGGGGGGTTACTCATCGACGATCGGCAAGCGTAGACAACAGGAGCATCGCGACGCGACACCGCGGGTCCATCACCGCGCAGCGACGCCAAGCCGCATGGTAAAAAAACTAAATTCAAAATTATTTGTGTGTGGCTCCCGGCGGCGAGCAGGGATTCCCATACGGTTTGGCAAAGTCTCATCGCATCGCTAGACTTACTAGCACCGCCCTCAGCCGGCGCCAATTTGCCAGTATTGCAAGTTTTAAAGAGAGCTTTCCAGGGCCTTTGGCACTGATTTTTAGCTTTTATGCTCCTCAAAGTGGCAATGTACAAATTTTCACATGGATCATGCATGAAGAGGTGCAGTTTTTTTTTGCGGCTGGGGGTGGGATATGGGAGAGGGGAGGAGACAGGGGGAGAGAGGGCATGATACATTATAAGGCGCACGTGATATTCTCAGTCCCGGGATAACATATTGGAACGAGAAGTCTAATCTCGGGTTAAAATTTAACAAATACTCAACAGAGTGTCTAGTATATTTTAATTTTGAAAAATCCTGATACTTTCCTGATTTTTAATTTTAGAAACTCCTGATTTTCCTCCGGAAACAAAGACGGCGCGACGACTCCTGGCACGGTAGGCAAAAAACAGTAAGACTTCTCCGCTGAGGAGATTCACGTAAGAAAAATTCCTGATAAAACGTCCGAATTTTCCGATTTTCCTGATTTTTTCCAGATCGGCCAAAATTCCTGATATTTCCCGGTTTTTCCTGGTGCTGGACACCCTGCTCAAATACTTGTGAAATTTTAATCAGGATATGATAAATCCGAAGATTTTGACAGAACTGAGCCTCGGCATGACAGTATAACAGTGGCAATTTTGCAAGTTGGTAACGATGTTTTCCCTCTATTTAAATGTACGTAAAATAATCGATTCTTGGCGAGGGAGCAAGCCTCACCTAAAATCGATATTTTTAATGGATTTAAGTGGAAGAAAAACAGTGTTGCCAACTTGCAAAATCGCTACCGTCTTCCACGGAGCACGGACTCGTCCCACCGTGTCGGCGCGGTTCGCATGAAGGTGAAAGTTGCCGGTGTGAGCGGAGTCGTTCCTGTGCAAAACGACGTAAGCGCCATGCGTTTGGAACGGGGTGCCTGTTGTTTTTCCGGCGCGGGGTCTTAGACTGCGAGGCGGGAGATCGAAATAGTGAATGAATGAGTGAATGGGATCGGGACTTGCGACTCACCTTTGATTAGGTCCACCACCTCTGTGTGCGTTGAGTGCGTCACGTTGACACCGTTCACCTGAAAAAACAAAATAAAAACGGACGTCAACGAAGAGTAGACGATTTTAAGAGGAGCCTTTACGACTCGTATATTACAGAACGGAGCAGCGGGAAGTTTGCATGCATTTTCAAAAAAGACCGTGGGACTGCTCGACAAGGGAGATGTTGCATGTGTGAGGAATTTGCGATTTGACAACTGATTTTTATGTACAAGTTCGCGAGAAATACGATAGTGCCACTTGTTTTCTCTGAAATTAACTCCCAAGCTCAAATAAAGCTATCAAGTTAAGGCCAAAATGGAGGGGATATCCCTCGCTATCCTGAGAGTCCACCTCTACATCAAGAAAAACTCTCCATGCGAAGATAGGGAGCAAATACATTGGCAGGGCTGCCACTTTATTTGGGGGCTCCACAACTGAAAGCACTGCAACCTTGCGAATGTATTTGCTCCCTATCTTTGCATGGAGAGTTTGTCTTGCTTGACGTAGAGGTGGACTCTTAGGATAGCGTGGGATATCCCCTCCATTTCGGCCTCAACTTGAGAGCTTTTTTTGAGCTTGGGAGTTAATTTCAGAGAAAACCAGTGGGACAATCGTGTTTCTTGCGAACTTTTACATGAGAATCAACATCCAAATCGCAAATTCCTCACACAAGCAACATCTCCATTTGACGGGATGTAACACGAACGCTCTCAATCGCATTTAGGTGGAGCATTTGTACATTAAGGCGCAACCGATGCATTTAGAGCATTATCGTAACTCGATTTGGTGCTTGATTTGGACTGAATTTTGCGAAAAGAAACCACTATTACTGCCTTATGTCAGAAACAACGCATGCGTCATAAGCCTCTCGACGCAGATAAGTTCTTTGATAGATGAGCAAGAAAAAAACGTTCCTCAATGCAGAGTGAAGTCCATTTTATATTGTGGTAACTCCTACTTTGACTGGCTTCATTTCTAATGGTGAAAACTGTTTCGATAACAGGGAAATACGCGTAATTGCTCTGTTATATTACTGTTTTCTTGAAAATTGGTGTTGAAGACGTATAGTGATGTAAAGTCGAAAATCTTACCTTAATAATTTTATCTCCACTATGTAGACCTGCCCTTTCAGCAGCACCACCTGGAACAGATAAAACATCGGAACAGTAAAATTGCGATTATTTTTAAATACAATATAAAATTTGGCAGCAACCATTACACCTGCTTCATAACGATATAATCCCCCAACAAAACTTGCAATAGCTATCTTCAGTCGTTCGTCGTATTCGGTGATCCCATTTTGGAATATTCTTCATGTCCTTCCATTTTCTTCACCTAATTATGAATGAAGATAACATCTGTTTGGCCAACGGGACCGAATTTGACAAACTTGCTCAGCAAGCTGCTCAATTCATCATTGATCAGTAATCATGACATGAATAAAATGTTCAGTAAGTGGAAATAAGTTCATCTCAATCATCACTCAACAAAAGAGTAATGATGACCTCCGAACTTAACTTCTGCCTCACCCGATTACATGGCTTGAATTCGTCGTTTCCCTTACGAAAGAACGTAACTCCATTCCGACGTTGCCAAATTTCTCATCGCATTATGCATATTTACAAGGAGAATCTTGGGAATTTCTTACTGAAAATTCCACGGATTTTTCTTCTCATCTCATGCGAAAATTAGACAAAAATTGGACAAAAATTGCACGAGCACTTTCTTGAGACAAATTGAATATTTCGAGTCAGTTTGGCAACCTTGGAATGGAGTTACGCTGCTTCGCTCGGGAAATGCGAATTAAGAGTGCGGGGTCTCTGGAATATGTTGTCTCCGAGAAGACCCATCGTAAAACAGATTTTATGACATAGGAATAATGCAGGGAACGACATACTGCGGTTCTATGGTAGAGGGCGTACGAGAAACCCGACGTTGCTAAATTTCAACCGGTAAAATTTGTATTTTCGAGACAAGTTCATGATATAATTCTTGGAAATTGTGAGATAGCCTCGACTGATTTTTTTAAAAAATTTACACACGATTTGAAGGGAATAAATTCAAGGGTTTAAAAAAAAATCGTATTTTCCCTGAGAAAATCTGGCACTCTCCAGACGTGCATACTGCCGTGCTAAGTAAGAACTCCGTATGAACATTCGAGAGTAGCCAAATTTCCCTAAATAAAACGTGTATTTTTGACGCAATTTGACCATATTTTTCCTTGAAATTTTNAGGTAGCCTCGACTGAATTTTTTAAAAAATTGACACAAAATTTGAAGGGGAAAAATTTAAGCGTTTAAAAAAAAAATCGCAGTTTCCCTAAGAAAATCTGGCACTCTCTAGACGTGCATATTGCCGTGCACTGGAAAATAAAAAAACACATTGGATCTAGAGTCCAGACTCTTAAAAAACATCGACAAGAAAAAGTACTCTTGATTCAATCAGAATCTAGCTTAAATCAAGAACCAAGCCTCTTAATTTAAGCGGATTTCGTTTTGATTCAAGCAAAAATCCGGTTGAATCAAGAGTATTTTTTCTTGTCAATGTTTTCAAGAGTCGGGACTCTGAATCCAATGTGTTTTTTTGTCCAGTGTGCTAAGTAAGAACTCCGTATGAACATTCAAGAGTTGCCAAATTTCCCTAGATAAATCGTGTATTGTTGACGCAATTTGAGCATATTTTTCCTTGAAATTTTCAAATAATTTGGATTAAATTGCGTAGAAAATTGTCTGAAAAATTAAGGGGGAAAATATTTACAATTCTTCCGGTAAATTCGGTTTTTATCGAAGGAAATTCGGCAACGTCTGAGGGCTCATACGGCGTTCTTCCTCAGCACGGCAGCATAGACCGTTTTTCCTGCGGGTGCGGCAGGACATAGTAACAGAACCGTCGGGGGCATAACGACAGGGGAGGGGTAGA
>NW_017552810.1:851426-886409 GCF_001854935.1 Bemisia tabaci
GGGGCGGAGGGGGGAGGGGGAGGTTGGAGGGGATAGCCATGAATTCTCGGAAAGCTTCTGCTGGGCCGCCACGGTCGGGGCCGGGGCCGGCGCACCGCGCTCGGGGGCTCGGGATCGGCGAAGGCGGCCGGGAACAAAGCCCATCGTTTGTCCTACCACAACGCGTCGTTGTCAAACTGTGCGGAAAATGGTCGTTTTCCGCGAAGGATGGAGCGGGAAATAGGTGTGCGTACGGCAACGGCAACTCGACTCGCTTGCCTGGCCAAACGGCGCGGCACGGTGGATCAACCACGAGGATACTCCAACTACGACTATACACGTGGACGGGTGGATCGGTTCGTGTAAAACTGACAAAATCAAAGAGTCTTCGACCGTAAAAGGAAAAAGTTCGTTTGATGGAGAACGTATCAAATGAACGTAAAAAGGCCTACAAGAGGGTTTTCAAAGTCAGTCCATTCACTGGAAAAAAAAAAAAACACATTGGATCTAGAGTCCACACTCTTAAAAACATCGACAAGAAAAAGTACTCTTGATTCAATCAGAATCTAGCTTAAATCAAGAACCAAACCTCTTAATTTGAGCGGATTTCCTTTTGATTTAAGCTTAAATCTGATTGAATCAAGAGTATTTTTTCTTGTCAATGTTTTCAAGAGTCTGGACTCTGGATCCAATGGTTTTTTTTTCCCAGTGCGTACATATTTGGACCGAGTTCATTAGAAAGGAACCAACCCACATTAAGTTGAAGCTGAGAAAAAGAGGTTTGAAGGAGGAGGTTGAAGAGGTTTTATTCCTGCATACGGCTCAATGTAGAAAATCAACTTTAACCCCTCTTTTCACAAACTAATTTCCGTTTTTCGACAATCAGTTTTTGGCAGAAGAAAATATACAGCTAGTGGAACTCGAAAGCTTTCTTGACTCAATTTTTGGGAGAATGTAGGTTGATTCCTTTCTAATAAACTCCGTGCATTTCATCTTCGGAACAGAATTCTATGGAATTTTTGGGTTTCATATTTAATAGAGTATTCTTCATTATCTAGAAAAAATTCACAGAAAATTTCAAAGCGTTACGTTGTTCAGTTCACCGTTAAAAAAGAATGGCATACAGGGATGCGTAGGGAGAGAGGGGGCCGTTTAGAGGGCAAGAAATTTGTAAGCTTAAATCATTAAAACGAAATTTAATGACTATCGCAATCACCCCATTTTCCTAAATCAAATTAAAGTGTATGAATTGGATTTTAACAGTGTTCTATTTTCTTTTCCTGGAGAATGACCTCAAGGGGTGGTTACTCTTTCAAAAGTACTTTCAATTTTCGTAGTTTTTGCGTAATATTAAAAAATATGTCCAATCTGTCAAAAATTAAAAATATTGACGAGATGAAAAATATTGAGATAGCGTACCTTCTTTCACTGACTGGACGTAAACGGGGTTGTCACCAGAGACTTTCATTCCATAACCACGTTCATCTTTGTTGACGATGATGGTCGTGGTATGGTGAATCGTCTCACGAGTACTGGGGGTTCGCCGCAGGGATGGTCCGTTTGAAACATTCGTACTGAAATCCAAGAGAAAAACTCATTAGAAACGAACAAAACAAAATATAAACAAAAAGAACAACAAGGCAAAAACTCGCTTAGCAAAATTCTCACCTCGACAATCGCCAGACATCTTTACTGCTGTGCTGGGGAAGAACGCCGTATGAGCTTTCAGGCGTTGCCAAGTTTCCTTCGATAAAATCCGAATACACAGAAAAAAATGGATGGTGCTGGCGACAGAACCTTTTGTTCATACGGCTCCCACAGTTTCTTTGTTACACTTACAGAACTTTCTGTCGTGGGAACAGAGTACTCTGTTCCCACGACAGAAGTTCTGTTCTCACAACAGAAAAGTTCTGTAAGTGTAACAAAGAAACTGTGGGAGCCGTATGAACAAAAGGTTCTGTCGTCAGCACCATCCATTTTTTTCTGTGTATACTGAGAACATAGTGAATACTTCTTTCCAAAATTTTCAGACAATTTCGCGTGCAATGTAATCTAAAATATCTGAAAATTTAAAGGGAAAAGATGCACAAATGTCCTCGAAAATGCAGGTTTTATCCAGAGAAACTTGGCAACTCTCGAATGTTCATACAGCGTTCTTCCTTAGCACGGCGGTTTAGGTCTTTCATAGACGATCAAAATGCCGAACCAATGGATCGTATTCGATATAGTGGTTCGATATATCGTTTGGTTCGAAAAATAAAAAAAAACCTCAAACAAAAATTTGAGGATTTAAGTTAGAAAAGCTGCAGAAGAGAAAATTCCTTACACCACGGCGTTTCATTGTACCTAATGTGGTACTCATAGTTGCTTTGCTTTATTTTCAAATGAAAACTTGACCGAAATGTGCCGCGTGCAAGAAATTATGAATGGTGGCATTCCGTTTTGAACAAAATTGGAGGGGCCGTCAAATTTTCATCGAAGAAGACTAATGAATGGTGACCAACAGTCATCTACTTTGATCGGAATTAGTTAGGAATTTGATAATGTATCCAGGCTCATTAGGCGAATTTCATTTATTTTTTGCTCTGACGGTTATCCATCGACCATCATTCCGAAAAGAAGTACTAACCCCCGAATATAACATTTGCCTCACCCGATTACATTGCTTTTGGTAATGTTGCTTTCTCAATAGTATATCGATGACCAAAGTACGAAACCTCGTATCTCCGTTCGCAACGTTCCAGACTTCCTGCATAGTTTATTTTTCATTGGAAACTAGTCAACTTAATTTCTTGGAAACTTCCTTGATTTTTCTCCTTTATTAGCAGAAAATTCCATAGAAATTTCAAGCTATACGGTTGACTTGTTGCTCTTCGAAAAAATAAAATAGGAGCCGAGTATTGAGACACCGCACAAGAGATAAGTGGTTTCGTACTTCAGCCATCGATATTATCTATGATCACACTTGACGCTTTTCCATTAATGGGCATTGAAAGCACGAATTTCACGACCAAAAAAATTACGGAAAGCAAATTACACCGGGTGCAAAATCCCCGACCGGTTGAAGTTGTAGCGATAAAAAAAAGAAGAAGAAAAGCGACATAATTGATAGTGATCCCGCACGTGTCGAACACAGTGCGAGCAGAGCGAGAAGCGAAAAAGCGCGTATCCCTCCGCTGTCAAAAACTCGTAACTGCACCTTGGGATAAGCCGTGTTACCCATAAAACCGGATACTTTCGCAGACTCGCGGGAAAACGAGTTTACGCGTTTACTTCGGAGGGTCTCTACGACAATTACGGCTTTGCGTCGTACTGTTTACACTGCGAACTCAACTGCTAGCGCCGCTGGAACATNGGGGGGGGGGGGGGGGGGGGGGATGCGTACCACCGTGGAGCGGCGTACCTATTATTTTCGCCAAGGTCGATTCACTCACTCTCGCTCTACGACTGCCATTCAATGGGACGTACTCATGCTAAAAGGAACTATGTTACAAGCAAACCCCATGCACATAGGTCCTTTTAACATAAATACGTCCGATTACTCACTCGTAACCGGGATGCCCCGAGAAACCGCGATTTTCGCGCGATGTGCCGCGAGTGCCAAATTTAAGACCTCTCCTGTTGTGCTGAGGAAGAGGGACGCATCGGCATTGAGACGTTGCCAAATTTATTTACATAAAATGGCCCTTCTTTCTTCTTCTTTTTGATTTTTGAGAAGTTGGGACTTATTTCTTTGAGTGGTGATTGGACCGAGTTAAACAGAAAGGAACCAAGCCACATCAGCTATTGCCATTTAATTGGGCAATTTAATTTTTTACATTAAAACGATAGTGCGGATTTTAGTGCAAATTTCAGTGAATTTTTTCCATGGTACGAAGCAAATTCCTCATCATTTTCACAGAAATCCGCACAAACGTTCTTTCATAAAAAATTGAATTGCCCAGTTAATTTTGGCAACAGCTGATGTGGCTTGGTTCCTTTCTATTAAACTGGGTCCGATACCGATGTGGAATGTCTCTGAATTTAAGAGTCTCAAAGTACCATAAATAATATTGAGACATTTTTTCATCGATGGCAATTTTGCAACATTTGAGGGGACATATTCCTTAACCTCATAAGTTCGGTTACAAGAACCGAAAGTTGGGTTTGACGAACCGAGTAGTTGGGATGTTATAGGACACCACCATGTTCTCCTTCATTTTGCGAAAATTTCACCTTCTTTGAAGTCAAATAGGTTGTAGGTATCACGCGTTTCGTCCTATTCAACTTTTCTACTCCGGCGTTAAAGTCTCTGGGTCAGCCGAAAAAAGTTCACGATCTCCTTCATTTCGCGAGATATGCAATTTCACCTATTTGGATGTCGAAATAGTTGTATCACACGTTTCGCCCCATCCAACTTTCCTGCTCTGCGTTAAAGTCACCGAGTCAGCAGAAAAGAGACTACGCTCTTTTTCATTATTCTGGACGTGTGGATGTGCGAGAGAGCTTTGATGCGTCATAATTGTGACTAGTTGTGAAAAGGGACCTCATTTTCCGAAACACAAACGAGACGTGAATGATCGATTATCGCTATTTCACCATTATAATTGAATATTTAAAATTTAAAAATCAACTATAAACGACTTTTTTTCCTTTCCAATTTTTCAATTACAACAATTGAGTGCCTGCGAGGAAATATTATGACAAACGACGGCGCCAGTGATTGGAATCAAATAAGCTCTTTAAGCCACTAGCGCGGCGCGGCATGATTTGCGATACATCGATTGATCTGCCATTTAAACCTACGGCGAGGGATCGATGAACAGGGTGTTCCCAACGAACGCCTTGATAATCGATTCTTCACTGTATCTTCCAATAGGAAAAGATCGATGATCGAACATGCAAGCGTGACCGTGCGATGCAGCGCTCCAGTTCTGAGCAAAACTAATCAATTTCCGATCGTAAAATCAGACGACCAAAAATAAGTAAACACGGAAACGAAAGAAAAACCGAAACTTGAAACAATAAAATGTGAGCCTCCGGGTGCAGTCGCTCGAAACTGATATTCCGCCTGCCGTACGGGATGTCACGAGTTTCATCGATTATCGATTTCAGACTCGAGCACATGAATTACTGTTATTAAATTGATCGGGGAAAACTGACGTTTTCAGTTCGCTAATTGCGCTATTGCTTGATTATAAGTCTTGATCGAGAAATCGAGCGGGGAGGAAATTGAAAGAACAAACATGCATGTTATCTTTTGCGATGATTACGATACGCCATCGTCGTGCGGCATGAAATATAGAACTAGAAAATAGGAGTCTTTCGTTCGATTTCTTTCAAAATTCGTCAATTTATATTTCAAGTTCAGCTTCAATATTGTTTCGTTCATACAGGGTGATTCAGTGTTAAACGGCTAGTACTGTATGAGCGTGTTCTATGGGTCAAAATAATACTTTTTTGTTGTAGAAAGTTCTGTTTTCCGAAAGTGCTTCCAGCCGGAGCTGCAAAATTTCGGAAAGTAAATCGTTTTCCCCGAATTTTGGCAGCGGCTGGGAACCAAATCTCATGAAAATTTGTACTCCCCTGCACTTTTATGCCCTGAATTCATAAATATTCACAAATCATAATCTCAATTTAAGGATGGGTGGTTTGGAGGTGTTTCGGCTCCTGCAGTCTGGTCGTTACACCCTGGACCACCTTGTATTTCTTAAAAAGTG
Organism: Bemisia tabaci; assembly: GCF_001854935.1. Classification (NCBI taxonomy): domain Eukaryota; kingdom Metazoa; phylum Arthropoda; class Insecta; order Hemiptera; family Aleyrodidae; genus Bemisia; species Bemisia tabaci. The sequence continues at coordinate 857,105 of NW_017552810.1, forward strand.
CGTGTACCGCAGTTTCATTTATTTAGATTCTTTTGTGAACGCTATGACTGTGAGATCTCCACGTGAATGCAGTAATTTCTAGCGGCACTCAAGGTACTGGAAAAATTTCGAGAGGAAACATTGTTGCTTTCCATGAAAACGTAATGCGCTGAATTCATAGTACTACATGCAATTAACTTATGATTTTTAAAGATGTGGAAATACAGGCTTTACAGAGAGGAGATACGACACAATAGTTCGCAAATTATGTCATTTAATAAAACACGCGTTTATTCGTCAGATTCGATCATTCATGTTGTATTTCCTTGTCATTTGACCGGATTTGTGCCAAAAAAATACTACGTACAAATGAATCCAATATAAAAATAACCACCAGCGAGAGATTTGCATGCTACAAAGTTCTTTTGATTTTACTTATTTGTAAACCGTTCTCCGAATAATAACATCCATTTTTACGTCGAGCATGTCCTCGTATTCACCAATGAATGCCTCCAACTTTAACGATGTTGCAAATCCTCGATTGGGCCGACAATTAACATGAATCACAGGAATGAGCGATAGAGCCAACACGACGCTTCGTTTGGCTGAGGTAGCGAGATCCGTTTACACGCTGATTGAGAAACTTAATTTGGGCTCAACGTGCGGCTCATCAAAGGTCATCGATGTTAATATTCGTCGGTCTGACTATTATTAAGCCTCATCGATGAGCCTTTGAGACCCGAATTAAGCTCAAATTGAGCCTTTCAGTAAGCGCGCAGACAGGCCTTTAGTCTCTTTAATCGGGTCGAGTATTGATACAATGACAGCAGTGGCGTCGCGAGCTTTGCGATATATCGGTTGATCGGTGACTTAAACCTATGGAAAAGGATCGATAAACACGGTGTTCGCAGCGGAAACCGTAATAATCGATTATTAACCACAGCTACAAATGGGGAAATATCGATAGATCGCAAAGCACGCAACTGAATGACAGATGACCCACATGCGGGAGGAATCGGTGCTGCCCCCTGAGATATCCCTATAAATCACCATACTGTGGATAATTTTGATTTGAACGCAGATTAAGAAACTTACTTGCCTTTTTTGAGACATATTTTAAGAATAAAACACCCTCACAACTCTCTAAGAATGTCCGCTGCGCTTTTCACGTGGATGAAACCTTCCGAGTTCCACACATCGGGTAAAAGCCATCGCTATGCGAAAGCGCTTGCGACTAAGAATTTCTTTTCTGTGACACTTTTCATCGAATTCTAAGATCTTTCTACCTTTTCCTAGTTATTTAACCTGCTAGCTACCCTGTTACAGCCAAATGAGCGATAGGTATCATTATCAAACGAATCAATACCAAGTATCATTCGCGGGGAGGAGCACTTAAGGTTTTGTAACACCTCTCATAAAGAAAATTTGCGTTACCTTTGAAGGACACAACTCGAAAAAGGGTAACCAGAGTTTTAAATTGAAAATTCCTTGACTCATTCACAAGTTTCCAGGTCGATTTTGAGAAAAATTCTTATCTTTTAGGAAGCCAAGGGATGATAAATAAAAATTGTAAGATTATTGGATTCAGCTAGGGCATAACATGAAGCTGAAAGATTGCGGCCTGTCTCGCCCAGAATCGGTATTTTAATGGATTCAAATGGAGGAAAAACAGGACTGCCAACTTGGAAAATCACCACTGCAACTGGATCTGAGGTACAAACATGAGATTCATTGAGATTGCCGATATAAAACTGAAAGAAATAAATGGGAACGGTCAACACCCCTGATAATTAGTGCACCGAACACTTGCGCCACTCCGAACTCCAAAATTTCCATAGTTTGTTTCTCCCGATGAACGAGACCCATTCAGGGGGCTTTGAAAGCTCTTCAGACCCGTGAGATATAGCGTAAAATCCCAGGCCCCTTTCGGCCGTGCTCAGAAAAAACGCCGTAATAACATTCTAATGTTGCCACATTTCTTCGCAAAAAATATTTATTTTTGAGAAGAGTTTTGAATATCTTTCCTGTATATTTTCAGACAATTTAGACAAAATCACGGACAAAATTCCCTGAAAAATCAGAAGGAAATGGACCACTAGACAAGGTACGAATTTCAGCATTCTGATACATGTTTCTCAACCAAAATTTCACGTAGAACACGATGCGCACAACGAAAATTACCCAAATCAACTCCTGACGAAGATATTTAATGATTCTTGATGCGTGAATTCAAACCATCCGCTCATGAAAACTCAATGCTCTACGTGATTCACATCGCGCGCTAAATGTTTATCATGGCAGTCTCTGCGATGTAAAAATCTTCAACTTCAATCGTGACACTTTGGCTCAGCTATAGCAGATTACCAATAGTTTGAACAACACATGGTGGGAAATGAACATTGCTCGATTGAGAAGCTTGCTGAAACCGTTTTAGTGCGCGATTTGACTCACGTAGAGCTTTGAGTTTCTTGTGAGCGGGCAGTTCAAATTCCTCGTACCCAATGTGAAATAAAAACGTTAATATCTTCGTTAGAAGTTGCTTTCGGTAATTTTCGTAGTGTGAATTGTGTTCTACGTGAAATTCTGGTTAAGAAACATGTATCAGATTGCTTAAATTCGTACCTTGTCTAATGGTCCATTCTTCGAAAATTTTCCCGAAAATTCCTGGTTCGTCAAAGGGAATGTGGCAACTTCTGAAGGCTCATACGGCGTTCTTCCTCAGCACGGCAGCTGGACGTCAGTAGAGTCCCTTTATACTGAGAGTCAAGACAACTTGAATCCATTTCTGATTGGTTCCCGTATTTTAGGCCTCCACAGTGTCAAAAACGGGAATAAAGATTACATTTTCACCAATTGCAAAGATTATAATCTGGAATGGACCAGGGAATTACGGGTTCGGCAAGGAACAAACGGAATGAGAGGAGGAACGGAGAAAGGCATTTGAGAATGGGCCGATCAAAGATTACGAAGAACGTTCAATTTATGTAATCTTTATTCCCGTTTGTGACATCCATGAGCCGAATTGTCTTGACTCTCAGTATAAAGGGACTCTAGACGTCAGCGGGTATTACGGGAAGAAGCCAGCGCGGTGCGTCGGCGGACGGTCCGTAAAATAAGTTGCATCACTGCATTAGTGCATTATCGCACCATACGGTGACGTCATCCGAACGGCCAGTTTCTGGGCCCAACATCAAAAGACGCGCTTTGAAAACAAACATAATTCACCTACATCCGTTTATTGTCTCACGCAGAACTGGCGGCGAAGCGTGAATGATCGATTATCGATTTTTCTCAATTTGAGGCTATGGTAAAGAATCGATAATTGATGTGTTCCTCGCGAACACTGTATTTATCGATCCTTTTTCATAGGTTTAAATTCGATTATTAATGTGTTCCTTGCGAACACTCTATTTATCGATCCTTGTTCATAGGTTTAAATTCGATTATTGATGTGTTCCTTGCGAGCACTCTGTTTATCGATACTTTTTCATAGGTTTAAATTCGATTATTAATGTGTTCCTGGCGAACACTATATTTATCGATCCTTTTTCATAGGTTTAAATTCGATTATTAATGTGTTCCTTGCGAACACTTCTATTTATCGATCCTTTTTCATAGGTTTAAATTCGATTATTAATGTGTTCCTGGCGAACACTATATTTATCGATCCTTTTTCACAGATTTAAATTCGATTATTAATGTGTTCCTGCGAACACACTATTTATCGATCCTTTTTCACAGATTTAAATTCGATTATTAATGTGTTCCTGCGAACACTCTATTTATCGATCCTTTTTCATAGGTTTAAATGGCAGATCGATCGATGTATCGCAAAGCACGCCACGCTACTGGCGGTGAGAAGATGGACCGCGCTGTTGCTTAACTAAATATGTAAAAATAGTTCCTCTTCGGCTTTCTACCCTTCTTCGATGAGCTCTTTAAACGATTGAATGAAGAATTTAGCCATTTTTCATTAAGAGATACTTAGCGGCACCAAATACGTTCTCCATACTTCACCACGAAAGATTGATGTTAAATAAATGCATGTAATAGTGCACACGTGCATATGGGTCAATAAGTTATTTTTAAAAATAGAATCCAGAATGGTTTACGTTTAAGTAATTTTCGTCAGAAAAAATATAACCCTTTCTCCAGGGATAAAAATAAATCGTTGAGTACAGAATTCTCGTGTCTGATTTCAGCCCGAGCGTAGAGAGTCTATAACTTACTTACTTACAATATAACTTTTGTTGTAACAGTGGGTTACTAGGAGAGATAAAAATTAAAGCACCATGTTACTTTGGATTTAACCAGAATCACATTAACTGCATTTCACGTTGACTAATTTCCTCGAAAGTCGATGTTTTTGCTGTTGTTTTTAAACGGAAAACAAAAGCAGCAAAACGCTTTGAGCTTTCTGGGTATTTTCGCTGAATTCTAAAAATATACCTAGAGGACTTCAAGTCAGAATGATGATTTCTTTTCTGAAGCTGATAAAATAAAATTTGAAAGGAAATGAAGCAACGTCTGGTGTAGTTAGTTACGCGGATATTGGTTCAATCAGTCCATTCAGAAAAAATGCAGAATCTATAATTAAACAGCACCTTTCTCGCATGGGACAGTAAAGTGTCCGAGCACATGGCGAGAACAACAACGTTGATTCCTGCAAGAGAGGGCGATGAAGCGGAGCTGGGTTCGATGCGAGGGGGAGGAAGCCGTCAGCTGATCCTGCACCCCAGCTCTGAGGGTAGGTTGCGGCGCCGACCGGGCCCCTTGAGGGTGTGGGAGACACGAATGAGAGGGAGCAAACTGAAGGTACACTAATCAGAGATGCTCGGTGGGATCTGTGCTAATGCAGGATTTCAAGTTCGTCGGGAAATGAAGGCAGCGCAGGGATGGTTTGAGCTAGTTTTGCACTGACGCGGACGCAATGATGACAGGGTATCTTGCTTACTTTTCCCGGTTTTACAGACATATTTGAAAATCTTCCCTAGCTTATTCCGCAGAAAAGTCCTAAACACTTTACTCTGTACAGGGTGTCTACTGAAGCAGGCTGGTCAAAAATAAGTACTTTTAAGTACAGTACACTCTCGAGAAAATCAGTACCTTCTTCAACAGAAAAATTCCGTACTTTTTCAGTACCTCCATTTGACTAAATTAGAAAAATTTCAATAATTTGAAATTGTGACAAAAATGACAAAAAATTAAAAGAAATTCCGGACCTTTTTGCAGAATTTCCGCAATTTTCGGTACTTCCGGACCGCCCTTAAAAAATCAGTACTATTTTCGGACTTTCCGGAAATTCCGGACTTGTAGACACCCTGGACAAAATTCCTTGCGTACTTTTCCCGGTTTTCCAGATATATTTGAAAATCTTCTATAGCTTTTTCCGCAGAAAAACCCTTAACAATTTACTCTGTATTGAATTCACTTATTAAAACGTTTGCCAAGATTGCACCGTAGAGACAGGGGTGGACTAGCCCCTAATATTCCTGGGGGTGGACCAGTGGACCCCGCTAGAAATATTTGGGGCCCCTCGTAATAAAAGAAGATAAAGGTTTAAATAAAAATATCAATTAATTGTTTGAGTCAATTTGGCAATCTTGGAATGGAGTTGCGTTCCTCCGTCCGGGAGACGACGAATTCTGTCAAAAATGGGAGGACCGACTCGCATGGAAAAACATGAATGTCGCGGCATTCATAGACGTCAGGAATTTGAGACAGGCGAAAAGCTAAGATTTTCCTTCATTTTCGCGTGATACCACATACCTACTCCGGAATTCGAATAGTTGCGCGCTATGATTTCTGCATTTGACGGGGGAGCATAATACCTACATTCATAAATGTCAGAATTTGAGACAGGCGAAAAGCTAAGATTTTCCTTCATTTTCGCGTGATACCACATACCTACTCCGGAGTTCGAATAGTTGCGTGCTTGGTGTTCGCTTTGACCAGTGTTGGTTCATAAAACATTTTTATGCAAATTACCATTAACATTAAAAAAAAAATAAAAAAAAATAATTCAATCAACGGTTTTGTAAAAATAAGGAAAATTATACGTTTTCCATGTCAATTTCGTTTCCAATGATTTATTATTCAGGCTGTATTGAGGAAACAAAAAATAAGGGTATTTCACCTCAATATCGCGGCAAATATAGGTACTTAAGTACTGCGGAGTTCGAATGTTTGCGCGCTTGCTTTAATGATACGATCATAATACCTGGGTACATTTATAAACGTCCTCTATTCATAAAAAATACGTTTGGAAAAATTACTGAGAAAAACCCAATAAGAGGAGCAAAAGTTGTGCGAAAGCAACGTGGTGGAGAAATGGTGCTGGGTGTCTACACAATTTAGTGGGGAAAAAAAAGTCAAGAATTTTCAAAAATTTTACAATTAGAGTCAAAAAATGTATTTAATTTCTGACTCTAATTGAAATGTTTTTGGAATTTCTTGGCTTTGTTGTCCCCACGAAGTGTTGTAGAACCAGCACCATTTCTCCACCTTGTTACATACAGTTCGGGCCATTTTTATTGTTTTTTTCTATATTTAGAAAAACCTGACAGCTAAAAAAAAAATAAAAATAAAAATAAAGTTGAAATAGTAGAAGGAGATGCCTCAGGTTGTGAAGATTGAGGAAGCAACTTTTAATTTTTAGAGACTCTCTGCTAAATTAAAATCGAATAAATTAATATTTTCAAAATATTATTTGGATAAATATTCTTTGATTTTGTTTCAAATTTTCTGGTCAATGGTTTTGGTCCACGGCAACCTTGTCTTTACTCCACATGACTTTGGGACTTCGTATTTCGATACACTTAATTCATTTTACTAACCATTCTTTCATTTTAGTTTTTTATCCAAAGGGTATTTGTTTAGGTTTGTATCTAATAAGGATTAGAGGAGATGCTGTTAGAGATCAGTTTGGCACTAAGTTGGGACTTGAGCATAACAAGGCTCCAATGGTTTCCGAGGATTTGAAAATGGGAAGATGAGGCTTCATCGTTTCTTTTCATCACCCTTCTCTGCAGAGAAAGTAAAATGCTAATAGATAAATTTGGAAAAAACTGAAATGAAATTTAAAATATTCTGCTTGACTTTATATTTAAATCATTCCTGCCCAGCAAGTCATAGCTAAAACGTTGTTACAACATTATGACCGATGAATCGATGGTAAGTAACATTGTGGCAACGCTTGCGCAATTTTTTTATACTTAAGTCCATTTTAGCTGCTACAAGGTGGGCTCTTTGCATCTATGGCATCATCATCATAGCATTAAATTTTAGTCATCAGATTTTGATGGTGGATGGAAGCTGAGGAGAGGAAAAATAATGAAATCTATTTTGTAAGTCTTCACTCTTGATCTCAATCTACTTATGGCAGCTATAATGCTATTTTTCAACAAAAGTTAGCATGGTCATAAATAAATAATATACTTGGTACATTTTCAAACTTCAAAATAAGTAAAGTCATCTTAAAGTCACACAACTGTGTGGACTGTTTTCGCTCTATGGTGCAAACCTACTTGGTGCCCATTGTATACTGTACTTAAACTCCGTTAGTGATAAAAACTCTTTTCGCCAAAATGACCATGGATGCACTGGGAGACGCTAGCATCAGACACATCTATACAAAATTTTCAAACTCATTGTGTGGATAACTAGTTACGTAGACATACAAATAAAGTTCGGTCTGGGGCTAGAAAGCATGATGCAGCAACATTTGGAGGAGCCATGAGATCACAGAGCCAGAGCGCAGAGAATGCTTGATCATTCGTCCACTCAAGAGCATAAAAATGTGGAAAGGCCCTTTAAATCGAGGGAGAGTGGGAAATATTTAGGGGTCAAAAGTTGAAAATTAAAGAAAACAAGAAGAAAAAGATCCTCATTTGTTAAATAGGTAGGTGGGACATTTTGGAAAGAGGTTGGCGTGTGACAATATGGAAGTTTCAGGTGCAAAGAACTTTACGTCCATTTTTAGAGTTATCATGCTAACCGCAGGCTGACATGAACTTGTCAGTCACCCACTTTTCTAACACCTATGCCAATTTTGATGTGAAGAGGTATGCACTAGAACTGAGGAAAGAAAATAATGGACAAATGTCATTTCAGAAAAAAGCACCATTCAACATGAATTTAAGTGATAAACAATGGGCCAACTGATAATTTATGCATTCAGATTGATATGAAATTTGTCCGTTCTTATCTTTCCCCGATTCTAAGTAGCGATCGATTTTATTAAATTTAGATATACCTAAATTCCACCATTCTTGGATATCAAAATTTATTATCAATGCTTCAGTGCAAGCTAGAGCTTACTCATCGTATGTCATGACAGATGTCGAAATCTAGTTACTGAGTCCCAGAAGAACAGGACTGAGAAACTCGATACATGCAATCAGATAAGGCCACTAGGTACGTTTATACAAGCACTTCGAGAGTAAATCTAAATTTGATCAAAAACGCCACATCGCATTTATCATCGAACTGATGATTGATGCGTATTCACTGTCAGAGTTTGGTACTCGTATAAACTTACCCATTGATGAGTGCTGATATATTTACTCAAGATTTGACTTATTTTATCTCAACTTCCAATAAGGAATCCCTAGCAGTGTTGATCAGGATAAGTGCAGGCATGATTGCCACTGCTATGCATTCATTATTATGAAAAATAAATGTGAATTCCCAAATTTGACACCTACGAATCAAAGTAACTAGTCAAAACGGCATCAACCTATACTTCTTCACACACTAGCGTTCTTCTAAAGGGAAGCAGTCTTAATTTACAAAATATTGAAACTGAGACCCTGAGGATGATGATACAAATCTTATCGATACAGAATGGTTTGCTTGATTTTTCCTATGAAAAGCTATGTGCAAAGTGACAGCAGCGAATCTCTATTAAGTTTACGAGCACTAAGATTGAAGGTAGCATTCATGCGCCTGAGATAAATCCTGTTAATTTTGCATTTTGAAGTTGTTCAAATTCATCACATTGACTAGTAATCAAGGCAGGAAGAGGTGAGAAGAAGCAAAGACAGGAAATAAGTACTTGCGATGAGGCAGGAGACATCGAGAAAAAAAGAGAACTTATACAGTATCAACGCGGAGCTATTTAGTTGGATTCGTGTGAAATCAATGTAAACAAACCCGATATGATTTGAGACTGTCAATATGACTGAATAAAACTTGAGAAGGGCCAGGAGAGAATAAAGTTTTAAAGATGACGTTTTAGCAATTCTTATAAACCTACATCAAGAACCTTCCTAAAAGTTAGACTTATAAGACTAAAAGTGGCACGAGATTGGAGGTGCAAAGTGATGATGTAGCATGGGCACCTGCAGGAGCAAGCTCTAACAGTAGAATAGGTTAGACTTTTCCATTCGTACACTACGTGCTATGTACTGAAATAAATTAAAGAGAACTTTAAGAGGGATATTACTACGACTCAGTGTCTCCACAATAGAAGTGAAGCGTCCGACCTACCGATGCTGATCACAGCGAGGAACGTAAGGCGGTAAGCAAAGAAATAGATTGTACACAGAAAGTGTAAGGAGTGCATTGCAACTTCAGATACTGATAGGATGTTCACTAACAGAAGAGCATATATTGCAGTTTGGGAAAGAAATAATTTATAGTGGAGAGATGATTATACTGAATCATGATCAAGGAGTGTTTAGGCTTACTGGTATTGGGAGAAAGGTTGACTTACTTTTCTCTGTTCCCCGGCAGAATTTCATCCATATTCACGAGATAATATCCAACTAGATCATGGGCACACAACACAAACACTGAACCGTTGTTAAAACCATCGGAAACTCGAAAATATCACGGCAAAAGAGGTTTCGAAAAGGTTTAACCACAAAGGAAAACACCAAGTTTCACCACGATGAACACTCGCGCGCGTAAAGCAACGAACGAAACGAATTTAAAACTTACATTATGAACGACGACGGAGTAGAAGAACGCAAGAAAAATTAGACCGACAGCTTTTGTTTATACTTAAAAAGGCACATAAAGATAAAATTAATAATTGACTACCCTACCACAACAACCAACAAGTGGCAGCCATTTTGATAACACTGACACCACAGGTTATTCAGTTGCCACAGCCCACTATTTACCACAAAACACGTAAAATATGTAATTACCCACGCTATCTATAGGCAGAAGACTGGAAACACGAACTAGCGGCGAGAGTGACTTGTTTACATCTCTCCGTTTCCTTTTCCTCTTGTTGACTCGCATTTCCGGTTGACCGCTAAATTCAATGGGATTTGTAGGTCTCAATAATTTTGAACGAATTATTATTCTGTAATATTTCTTTACAACTCTAGGTAATTAAAAACATTAAAAGGTGAGAATGAAGTCAGCATAAAATTTCGAAGTGTTCAAAGATACGTAGTTCTGTGTTGACCATTTTCTTTTCCTTTCCTCTCTACTTAGTTACATGAATAATAAAATTTTTAATTTTCTATGTGTGGATATCATCAATTCAGCTTTGCCAATTTCATTTCTAAAGACTTTTGAAACTTTATGTTCCTTACTTTGAAGTTTGAACTCGTACTAAAATGTTTAACCCACGACCCTCTGTCAAAAATACTACAATAACCTAAGCAATAAAGCATGTCCGAAATGATTTTCTACTAGAATATAAAATAAACACTAGGATGTTAGAAACGTAGAGCAGAGCTCTGTATCTTTGATTCATCGAGTCGCTGCTAAGCCGCAACAGCTGTAGGAGAGAGGGGGAGGGGGCGAGGGAGAGAGAAAGAGAGAAAAAAACAAAAACATAACGGAAATCCTCAATCCTCATTAATCGAAGTGATCATTGCTCTACAACAGCAAAAGGAGTGACAAATTTTTGTTGGCACTTGGGAATGATCATGCAAAATAGAACGGATAAAAAACGCCTGCGAAGTGAGGAAACGCAACACATTGTGCAGTCTCCACGGAAACTTCAACGCCAGGACACGAAAAAGTCTCAACATCCTTGGGTCCTGCCTGGCTTTTGGTTGAAGGTTTGAAGGAAAAATATGTATGCAATCTGCTCCGCTGGAAAATTGTGTCCTGATTCAAGAAATACCTTTCTGAATTTTCGGTTTAAGTCGTTTATTATGAGAGAAAAAGACAAAAAACCGAATCCGCACTAAGAAACATGAGGCTCCTTTCACCACCATATGATTAGATATTGCAGACAAGGCACCCATCTTTAAAGGTAAAAAAAAAGAATATGCAATTTCACTATCTGATACAGCTAATCGGAAAGGCAGGTTTTTATCCGTTCTATTAGGTATTGTCTTCAAAAAGAGGTTTTTTGACCCTCTTTGGTCATATTCTCTTAGGACAAGTACCCACATTTTGTGACTTCGGTTTCTCAAAAACTGACAGGTATAGCAGAAGTATCGTCAGAAGTCAACAAAAATGAATAAAATCAAGAGGAACTATTTAGCACATGAATTATATGCACATAGTTCCTTTTGATTTGATCCATTTTCACATAGTTCCTTTAAACATTAACTTGTCTGATTCTCTCTCTCTACCCTTCCTTTGTTTTTCTCTCTTCATATACAAGATATCCTTGTATAAATATGTTTACTTTCTTAAATAATGTGTTCACTGCTGTTTTACATGAAAGTTAAAAAATTCGGAAAACTTCACGTGGAACAATCTAAAAGCAAACGTCAACGTATCTGATACAGCTAATCGGAAAGGCAGGTTTTTATCTGTTTTATTAGGTATTGCCTTCAAAAAGAGGTTTTTTGACCCTCTTTGGTCATATTCTCTCAGGGCTAATACCCGCATTTTATGACTTCGGTTTCTCAATAACTGACACTGTTTACTTTCTTAAATAATGTGTTCGCTGCTGTTTTACTTGAAATTTAAAAAATTCGGAAAACTTCACGAGGAACAATCTAAAAGCAATAACGTCAACATAATTATTCCTCATTCTCCTTTCTTCTTAGCCCCCTCCTTCTCACTCAGCAACAATAATAGGATTTTTGTTTTACTTTTATAATTCACTATTCTTAAGATAATTTTCGGCCCATGCTTTTTTATGGCGGAAAAATGCCAATACTTTGCTTCAGAAACTACAACGACGGAAATCACGGTTTAAAAAAAGATATGTAGTCACTTCCAACGCTCTTTAAAAATAACGACAACGTAATAATTTATTATTTTATAACATTCAACAATGACCTAGTAAAAATATTAAACAAAACTTATGATGCAAATCACTTAATAAAATAGTCATGAATAACAAAAGTTTTGGTGTCTGTGATAAAGAAGTGACAAATGCAGCACTCCGTCATACAGCAGTCTCTTCGTCAGGTTTCTTCAGATATGTTGGTAGCCAATTTTTTAGAGAGTTTTTTCTTTTCCCGACGTCCATCTGAATAAAAAACAAAACCAAATTATGATCTGCCATACGATTCCCAGATTTTAATACAACTAAGCGCCGCACAGTGGATTGAGTCAGTAGGAGAGGTCGGACAAAATTTGGAAATTTTAAACGCTTACACTGAGAAAAAAAGTTCGGTAAATCCGAACTAGTTTGGTTCATATGGAACCAAGATTTTGTTCGGTACACACGACCGAATTATGTGGTCTGCTCAGCCGAACTTTTCGGTCCACTGAACCGAACTGTAGGAATTTATTATGGTTCGGTTGCACAAACCGAACAATTCGGTTGAACAGACCGAATAATTCGGTTGTGTGTACCGAACAAAGTCGTGGTTCCATATGATCCAAACTAGTTCGGATTTGCCGAACTTTTTTTCTCAGTGTTATAACTCCGTTTATGCAAAAATTTGAGGTTCTTTAAGTGGCTCCATTGGTTTTCACGTAAAATTTTCTTCGTAAAGCACCCCTAGAAATTTAAATTGTGACAAAATAAACATAAAAATATGCCGTTTTAGTAAAAAATTTCATGTCCGACCACTCTAATTGACTCGATCCACTGTGCGCCGTCTTGTGGCACAAAAATGATGAGTTAAACCACTCGCAATTATTTCTCTAGGGCATAAAAAAGGGGGCTGTGTCAATATTTCAAATTCTCATTTTTCGACTAAATTTGGCGATCTGAATTTTCAACTAAACGAGACAAAAATTACTTCACTAAGGGTGCTACCTCCATGAACTCCCTTTCCTCAATTATTGACAGTCGCATTTTTCGAACACCTTATAAAGTCTGAATCAAAAAGTGATGGTTAAAATGATTGCGTATGAAAGTACACATGGATGTAGCACGTAGTTCTTAACGGGCCAGGGTGTCCTATAGGCCATCTAGAATTTGAAATAGTATCATCTGGACCTTCTAGGATTTCTAGACAATAGAAAAGAACTCTGAAAAGTGTTAATTCCTTGCCTCAGCGTATCACCATACGAGAGAAAGAAGGAAAATTTGTGATTAATTTAAAAGGATCTTTGGCAAATTAGAGCTTTAAGCCTGTACATACTGCTTGACTGCGGGCTGATTCCTGATTATTGAAATTTATAGACAAAGTGATAGACAAAGAGGACAAAAGGGAATTCACCTACCAACGGCAACCCACGAGAGACCCTACATTTAGTCCATCATTTTACTCTTAGTCTGTAAGAACCACCCGTTTCAATCAAAAGGATTGCTCTATTCTCCCTATGTCTTCTTCGTCCATCGTTTTGTCTATCAATTCCAATAATCAGCCTGCAGGACGTCAGAGTAGCTCAAAACGAATCTTAAAAAGGTTATTCATCAGAGAAAAATTTAGGGGAATTCCAGGTTTCTCCCCCATTTTATAATGAGGAAACCCTTAGCCCTATGGGGGATTGGGGGCCAAATCGATCCCAAAAAAATGCTGTAACTATGCCTGTATGTGAATGAGCCAATTTTTCGTGGAAGAGAGCTTGAGAATCAACATTTGAAAACAGCGGGTAGATTGTTGAGTCATTATGGAATGATCCTGATCAGAGACAAGAGACCCTCCACTAGTATCTTGGCCATTGTGGAAGCTTTTACTTCCGGGACTTCAGCACTCCACTGTTGACTTACCAACATGGTTGATGTTCAACAACGTGTTGGCAGTTTCGTTTTGCAAACAAGCTGAAAATGGCCGACGTTACGGAAACTTGTTTGGCTCATGACGTCACCCGAAGCTCATCATCGACCATGTAGGTAGGTCAACAGCCGAAACTAGGGTGATGACTGTTGCTCCCTAGTAATTGTCCGTAAGGAATTGTTGAAACCGCGAAAGTAAAAGCTTCCACCTGTCGCTAGGAGGCTAGTGGAGGGTCTCTTGTCTCTGATCCTGATTGACAAATTCCTATCTCAGCGATGCAACTTATCGATCAAGGTCCAGTGCCGCGGTGTGCTTTGCGATCTATTGATATTTCCCCATTTGAAGCTGTGGTAAATAATCGATTATTAAGGTATTCGCTGCGGACACCCTGTTTATCGATACTTTTCCATAAGTTTGAATGACGGATCAATCGATATATCGCAAAGCACACCACGCCACGCCGAGTCATTCGATATCGACTCAACAATCAACCCGCAGGTGTGTTATCCGGAGTTTCTTATGAAATGTGGCTCATCACTTACACTAATGGGGTTTTACAATGGAGTGGGTGGGGGATAGGGGAGAATCTTCCCCACCTTGATCGTGAGTCCTTCCTCCTCGTCCTCTTCCGTCATGATTGATAGACGCCGCCTCTCTTCATCGGAAATTGCATCTTTCTTCGTTCCGCGTTTCTTCAATTTGGCGGGTATGCTAAAACCACGGGCAAAATACAATATAACCGTAGACAGCAAAATATAATCAGACATTTTTAACTATGTTACAGGAACAACTAAATACACCCATGAAAGTAGAGCTCATTAGTCATTTAAACAACAGCTATGCAGAGTGCCAGTGTGCGAATAGTATTACTATATCTGCGCCCTTCTCAGATTGGTTCACCACAATGCTTACCCACACTGGAAAAAAGACACATTGGATCTAGAGCCCGGACTCTTAAAAACATCGACAAGAAAAAATGCTCTTGATTCAATCGAATTTTTGCTTAAATCGAGAACCAAGCCTCTTAATTTGATCGGATTTCCTTTTGATTTAAGCAAAAATCTGATCGAATCAAGAGTATTTTTTCTTGTCAATGTTTCCAAGAGTCTGGACCTCTATGCAATGTCTTTGGTCTGGACTCTAGATTCAATTTGTTTTTTGGTTTTTTTCCAGTGCACATTGGTTGCTCTTACAATGCTTATGGTGAGTGCCCGGTGCCAAGTCCAATCATTTCTTCTAATCTGAAGTAAAATGGTACTTATGTGGTAAAAATACCTCAGTTTCGGATATAATGCTTCAGCAATGCTTAGAAACCGGTTTCGGTTCTGATAACAATGTTGCATTGTTCCCAGGATTGAATCCAACCGAGACCTTGACTCCATTGTCAGCATTCCCTGGTAAAAAATGGCAGTAGAATGTGTGTTCCAAAATACCATAGACCTAAAGCCGGCTGTAAGATTTCCAATAGCTTCTGTAGCCGGCTGTACAATTTCTTATAGCCTTTTGTAGCCGATGGCGATTAAGCAACAGCCAGACGATAAAGTTTAAAAGTTACTAAATACGGATACCAGGACTTACAATTAGTTAGTTTTTGGACTACCTCTCTTTTTGTGCCGTAGTGTCTTGATTTATTTTGCGAGGAAAGCTCCGTACTTTTGAAGGATGCCTGTCATTCTTAATATGTTGGAGCGCCTTCCATTTCTTATGATACTGTGCAATACCTCTGGTGTGAAATAGTTGCTTCAGACGCCGTGGTACGCTGCGGCGCGGCGGGCGGGCAGAGAGTGCGAAACGCGCATTGGCGCCTACAAACCTAACAGGGATACTTCACGCTTTGCGCAATGCGTGAAGTATCCTTGTTAGGTTTGTAGCAAGACCAATCCACACAGGTCAGTCATTCCCGTGGACGAGTTTTGGTACTCTACTGCGCAGTGACGTAGTATTGAGTGCTTGCAATGTATTTCTTATGGAAGCACCCATTGTGACGTAGTATTGAGTGCAGCCGAGTTAGGGCCGGGCGGGGAAGTGGCTCTCAAAAAGATGCGCAATGACTGACCTGTGTGGATTGGTCTTGGTTTGTAGGCGCCAGTGCGTCGCCGCTCCGCTTTGTGCTAGGCTCTAATATTTAATCTCGCGGAGTCAGCGTTTTTCAACTCATGATTTTGAAATTTTTGCACACTCTGTATGGACTATTCTCATTTTAATTGATGAAAAAAAAAAAAAGTTTTAAAGGAAAATATAATGTGTGTTTTGTAAATATTAAGGTAGTTCCGTATTAAACTTAATGATTTCCAAAGCACACGAATTTCTACACAATTTCTTATAGCCTTTTATAGCCAATGGCGATGAAGGGTAAAGCCCGGCGATAGGAACTATAGCCCGACTGTATACTTTTTTATAGCTTCGTATAGCCCGGCTATATGATTTGCTCCGCTTTCTACAGTCAGCTGTATGATTTTCAATAGTCTTCTTTAGTCGGCTATAAGAAATCCTATGGTATTTTGAAACGCAGCTCCTATCGCCAATTTTTACCAGGGTTGTAAAAGCAACAATTGTTTTTCTCAGTGCAGTTTTAGGTCTTTCGTTGAGGTTTGGGGGTCAAGTAAAGAAACTCAACCCAGAGAAAACTGTATTTTCTCAAGGGAAATGAGTGACACACTTAATATGATTGATTCTCGTGGTAAAAATATCCATCAAAATTTGTTCAAAACTCATTTTCAGATGATGGAAATTTTACTATTTTATTTGCCTTGGCGCGAGTGTGTTCTGCACGGAGGCTGAGCCCATGCACATCAATCTGAAAGCATCGCAGCTTTTCTGTACCAGAAGGTGCAGCATGGCAATACTCTTCTCAAAAAGACACTCAACAGCTATCTACAAAACGATAAAGAGAGCAAAATCCAGAATAGGTCTGCGGAGGCCAAAAGATCGATTCGTTTGGATTCGATAGATTTGGATTAAAATTTTCTGCTGAGATTATATATATACATCGATTAAACAGGAAATGAAAAACTTTAGTACACATCTTCATAGATATCAAGACCTTCCTTTCCGCGGGACTGTTACTTAACTCAAAGACGAATCAATAAATACTGGCGCTCTCTAAACAGATCTTTCCTTTTTTCAAGCTAGGTGTGATTGCATCTATGCGTGCAGTATAAAAAGCATGAGGAAACGGCTACAATCTTCCATCGAATCTACTTTAGGTACAGGCAGATGATAATCTGTAATTCATTCAGAGTTTTTACATCAGTTGAATCAAGTTGGCAATGCTGTTTTCTCCTTATTTAAATTCGATATGAACCATTCGAGCCTAGGTACGGCAGTCTGCTTCGACGGATATCGATTATTTTACATATATTTGAATTGGTGAAATACAGTGTTGCCAACTTGGGTGTGTCGTCACTGATTAATGTACACAACAATTAACATCAAGTGCTGTAATCTACCAGCGTGAAAATATCCTAATAGGAAACATCATTAGTGGCGGTGACCACTCTTTGGTTTATGAATAAATCTCTTCTAAAACTAAGAATTCAAGGATGAATGAGAGTAAATTTCACTCTATGATAAAAAAAAACTACTCTAAAAGTGTATTCTCCCTATAATATAGTGTAATATTACTAATTATATTGTACTCTACGTGGATTTGCCTATAAAGGATGTGGAATATGTGTTTTAAACTCTTAAAAAGTTTTAACTCTGACTCCTTCTGGTGGCCTTAGGTTTTCAGGTTAATTTTACTCTATCATGGTAGACCTTATAATAAAATTAGGTTTCTCAAATCTCAAGAAAATATTGAATTTTAAATTAAAATAAAATAGCCTCATTCAACCGAATAAGTCTATTGAGGAGAGAAACTGTTATATTATTGACTTTTTTTTTATTTTTCTCGTCTTAACTTTGGAAGATAACCAACCACCCCGGCTAAATTTGTTTTAATACCACTCAGTAAAACAGTTTTTTCAACCCTCCTATGCTGTTTTTTGGAGCTTATTTGATTACTGAATTCCTTTGTTTTTTATTGAACTGTGTGTTGAACATTGGTCAAGCCCAAAAAGCCGAACTTGTGATTCACTAACATAGCTTAAGAATACGAAAAAAGCAGAAAACACACGACTCACTTGATGATTCATTGAACTCACATGATCTTTCCTTTTGTTTTTTCCTCTGTGCTATCCCTATTTACTTGTTTCCATATTCCTGTTTTATTTACTTCCTCTGAAATATTGATGGATGCAAAAGGAATTTTCATTATATTCCCGTTGGCAAGCGGAATTTGTAAATTTCCGCTCGGTTCGAAACCCATTGGTTTCTCTTCCTGCAACAACATATAATCCATGAAGATAATCGTCATAAAAATTATACTTCTTGAAATAACAGAGCATAAACTGTAACAAGATGCCATAGACATTTCAACAGCGAGGAAAATGTACTGAATCGCTCACACATATTCATCATGTAAAGTTATAAGAATAAAAAATAATAGCTGGCACGATTAAAAACCTCGTCATTAGTTAGATCATTTAAAGAAACCCAGGTCCTAATGTTAGTCATAAAAAGTTGTCACCCCACTCAACCGACAATCCGGAAAATAAAAGGTGAAATACAGTGAATCAAAGTGCCTTCAAAAGTGCTCAACGCAACTTAACATACGTTCCTATAGTTGCAGCAGACACTTTTGAAGGCACTATACTAGCAGGTATCATGATTGTTTGGAGCATGAGTGGGGCTCTGAATATTTCCATCTGTCTGAATACGTGTGTGTTAGGGAATTTTTACGTGTTTCCTCTTACAATTACATGATTTTCCCCTGAAAAGTTAGGGAAAATATCCTAAAGACAGATGTTGCAAAATAATGTTTCTGTAAAAAGTCAAGGCGATCCTCGCAGTATTTCTTTTATATGTATTTTCTCTCTCTCAAAAACAAGAGTAGCTTATGCACAATAGGAAAACCAACTTACCTCATCCACCTCAAGTCGTTCTTCCTCCTCACTTCGTCTTATTGTGTCAGGCATTACGTCATCAAGAATTTTCAACTCTCTTTGGGTAAAAACCCAATCAAGAGACTTCCTTATTCCTATCATTACGACCAGCTGGGGACAAATTGAGTTCAAGAGTTAGTCACGCAGCGGAAAAGGAATAGGCGCACTTAACGAATATTCCAATTCATCGGCGGTCAAATTATCATATTCGCACAATATTAAAGGCTGGTCTCCATTGACAGAATTTTAAAAAATGTTTGCTTATGATCAAAAGAGGAATTTCAATTAACACCACAGCATAAATATAATATAGCCTACGAGGGAAAGGTCTATGATATATATGCATACCGCCATTTCATTAGAATTTTTTCTATTCTTTTTTTATAGGTGGTAAGTTATGCACATTCGGATTGGCAGTTATTGCATTTTGCAGTGAATTAAAGAGAAAATGTTCTTTTCGGCGAAGAGAAAAAAAATCCATTAATAATCACAATGAAAATTTCATTTTTAGCCGCACGTATATTTTTTTATTTAACATTGAAATTGCATTTTATTTCAATACGTACCATCAAAGGGAAGAATATAGATGTTTGACTAAAGGACTTAATCAGCCACAAAACAATTAAACAGCACAATTGAATTAAAGTGAAAAGATGGACACGTTTTATTGGCACCTGAAAAGAAATGAAAACAAATTAATTATCAACGACATATAATTTACAAACAATTCAGCAATAACGCAGGAGATCGTTCCAAAATGAAGACTCAAACGTGGTGAATTGAATAATCAGCAGTATACACTTAAGGAGGGAGATTTTTATCTTGTTATGTCTTAATTCACTCATTGTGATTACGTCATATAAGATAACTCTTTATTTCAAATCAAATGGATTACATTTTGCAACAAGGAACCACTATCTCTGCCTCTTTCATAAAACCACATATCTGCACAGGGAAATGAATGGCATGTATGCTGTTTTTAAAATGGGCCAGAAATAGTGGTTCCTTACGTGGTCTGTCCGGAAAGTATCAGGACTTTTTAGATTTTGAGAAATCGAGCTTACCTATGACATTGTGGCTTTAATCTCCTTCGAAGTACTCTCCGTAAGACACAATGCACTTGTTCCAGCGATTTTTGAGCTGTTCAGAACAGTCCAAAAAGCACTCCTTTGGGATGTCCTTCAGCGCTCTCGTCGTATTCTCTTTTGGGTCATTGATGGAGTCAAATCAAGTCCCTTTCATTGGAGATTTCATTTTTGAGAACAGCCAGAAGTCGCAAGGAGCTATGTCTGGACTGTATGGAGGATGTGGAACCAGAGAAATACCGAGCTTTGCCCAAAAACTGTTGCACAAGACAGGAGGAATGAGCCGGAGCGTTGGCACAAATTTCGCTGCCACTCTACGGAGCCCGAGTTTTTCAGTTAAAATTTCCGCAACGACGGTCTTCGGGATATTTAGCTGCTTTTCCAGTTCCCGCATGGTTAACCGACTGTCTTGGGCAATAGTTTCCCGAACTTTTTCCACATTATCGGGAGAATTCGTCGACGAAGGTCTCCCGGACCGCGGATCACTAGCGACTGTTTCACGACCCGATTTAAAGCGATCATATCACTCATAAATATTGCTCTTGCTCATAGAATCAGTGCCAAAAGCTTTCCGAATCATTTCCATGTTCTCCTTGGCAGTTTTTTCTAGATCAATGCAAAATTTAAAACAAATTCTCTGATCTTCACGCTCGGTCATTTCACGAAAAATAAAAAACGCGACGATAGCACTTGACACACACACTTTGATCAGTTGATTGCAATCGAATGATTAAAGATGTGGAAGCCCGATTGTGTGGCTGCATTGGAATGGACATTGGCAAAGTCCGACCCAAGTTTCAGCTCATTATATGCATTACATTCCGAGATAATCAAAAAGTCCTGATACTTTCCGGACAGACCACGTATTGCAAAATGTAATCCAAATTTCGTAAAACTTTCTCTTTTCGATTTTTCTAAAATTGTTGTTGATACTTCTTACACTACAGCTGCTTCGAGCAACCGCTCATCGTCAGGTGTTTAAAAAAATGTATAAAAACTAAAATTATGATGCGTTTTCGCGATCGCGAGTAGTTCGGTATCCGCGTTCGTGTTCGTGATGTGACTATGTGACGTGTTTGTGAACGCGGACGCGGATACTACCGAACAACTCGCGGTCGCGGAAAAGCATAATTTTAGTTTTTGTACATTTTTTTAAACACCTGACGATGAGCGGTTGCTCGAAACAGCTGTAGTGTAAGAAGTATCAACAACAATTTTAGAAAAATCGGTAAGAAAAAGTTTTACGAAATTTGATAAACACTGGGAAAAAAACACATTGGATCTAGTGTCCAGACTCTTGAAAACATTGACAAGAAAAAATACTCTTATTGATTCAATCGGATTTTTGCTTGAATCGAAACGAAATCCGCTTAAATTAAGAGGCTTGGTTCTTGATTTAAGCTAGATTCTGATTGACTCAAGAGTACTTTTTCTTGTCGATGTTTTTAAGAGTCTGAACTCTGGATCCAATAATTATTTAATAATAATAATTTAATAAAAAAAATAAGAAAAATACTCTTTGAACAAGTTCTCACTTACTTGTCGCAAGAACATATAATCGGGCTGATACTTGACAGGCATTAAAATAATTAGCATTCGATCGAAGAATTGAAGCCCTTTCAAAGATGCTACGCCCATGTAGAGAAAAACTCCGAACAGAACTGGCATAGGGATATGACGAAGCATCGGTGTTATCAAAACAGAAAAACCAATCATCAAAAATATCATAATGTGCGTCACTCTCTGCTCCCTGAAAAATAAAAGAGACAGCTCATAATTATTTGGTTTTCAATGTTTCATTGCACTTTGAGGTTAATCAACAGCACATGCTAAAAAGAGGTATATGTAAGGGATTAAGAGAGCCTCCCAAAATTTCCCCCCTTTTTCGGTATTCGATTCGACCATCGAACCAAGGTTTAAGTGGAAGCATATAATAACAGAAAACTCAGGAAAAAATTTCAAGATGAGTGTAGGAACCGTTTTCGAGTTACGGAGGGGCAAAGGGGTCAAACTCCGGCCTTCTTTTTCGCTGTTTTCTTGTTGAATTGATGAGTCTACGGGGTTGTTATCGTTGTTTACACATGTTATACACACCGGTTACTACGTATTTTTACATGCAAAATCGAGTTTTAATGTTGACGAATCGATACAGCGATCGGTTTTATCGATTTTTTAAGATTCTTTACGGAAAATCGACGATTTTTTGAGATTGAAATTGTTCATTTTTGATTCATGGATGACTATATGCACCTAATATGACTGTAGTACACCAACACCTACGTATTTGTTCTTGTAGAATCGATTTTTAACGTTAACGAGTCGATATATCAATCGCTTATATCGAATTTTTGCTGTTTTATAGGAAAATCAATGACATATTGGTATTGAAAATGGTTATTCTCCATCCGAGAACAAACAAATTTTGGGATGGAACACATTTCCGGTCGGGTCGATTTCCAGTTGAGTCAAGTTTTTGATTGGGGCACGTTTCCGGTAGAGTAGAAATTAAGATTTTCGATTTCCGATGAAGTGAAATTTCGGGTGGATAACGAATCCCGTTGATTGTGGTTTCCGATCGGTCAGATTTCCGATCGAATCAAATTTTAAGTAAAGATTTCTGATCAAGTTTTCAGTAAAGATTTCTTTACGCCTTCAAATCCAGCGATACTCTCCGCATTGCCAAGGTGTTAGTTTAGTTGCTTAACCGAACCTAACACAGATTATTGATGACATTTCACGAACTCGCGGGTATGCTAGCTAGCATCAAGTATCCGAGAAGAAGGGGCTAACGTATGTTTGAACTCAAAGCATAATAATCCCTACTTTCAATCTCGTTTTTTCACTTTAAAACGATTTAATTTGTTGATTAAACACGAATAGATTGTAATTTGCCGGCGATGGCCAATTACCTGCAACATATATACCTGAGAATGTTTGTGAAGAAATTACTGAGAAAAAAAAAATACGGAATGAACAATCACAATCACTACCAGTGCAAATGTTAATTGAACAATACTAAAGCACGTTATCGATCAAGGTAGTAAACTTAAGTAACGAATTATTACCAAATTGGAGAAACGTAACCAATAAATCACCAACCAATCGCAATAATGAAAGCATAAAAATGGCGGTCGTTAAGGGGACACTAGAGAGCCAATCACAGTCCGGATTTTCAACTTGTCCATACCTGTGTTAATCTACCTTGGTTATCGATGGTGAAGAGGCAGAAAAGCAATTCTCGGAAAACACGATTTTCCAGGAGAGCAAAAAAACTGTCTGAATTCCTCTTTAGAGGTTACCCTTCGGTAGAAGAGTAATAATTCTTGAGGATAGCAAGAATGAGATGTTTCTTAAAACTCCATCAGCGGTTTGAATACTTTCTCGAACAGTTATAAAATACGGCTGAAATGCCGAGATTTGCGTTTTTGGCACTAAGAATCGACACTTCATCAGGAAAAACGCATTTTTGCAATTGGTGTTTTAAACTTGTTGGTGGATTTGGATCATTTAAAGACTGAAAAAAAGGGTTTCACACTTCAAATTCCTTATCAGATAAGATTTAGTTGGTCATTGATGCTCCATCCATCCATGATTTACGCTTGCCTAATGGACCAGTGGACACAATACCTTTTCTTCAAATTCGATTATTCACAGTTAATCAAAGAGAGCTCATTTTATCCGGGCGAAACTTTTTAAATTCACAACCACTTTTGAGTAAGTTGCGATCTTGTAAACGGCGACTCTTTCAGTTTCGCTTCAGAATACGATGACCGAACCAAGGGACTTAAAATACACAATCTGATCCAGCCGCCTCCAGGCGCTCTCTTCTTTAAAATGAGACGGAGAGACCAAAAAATATCTTATTATTTTTTCAAATTATTATTCCTCGGCAATTTTCGAATGTGAGGCTCGCTTTAAAACCCAAAATTATGAACTTTTTGGTCAACATCGTTGTAAAAGGCCGCTCACAATGGATACACAAGAGCGCCTTCAAATGTATCCATAAATTTAATGCAAAATTCTGATACCACTATTCGTGCTTCACGGCAGTCATTTTGCATAGCCGGCCATTTGAAGGCGAATCATTGACTTCAAGATACAGGGTATGAATCTTAGAAGAGTCATCGAAAAGCCCAACACTCCGGGAGCCTCCCACCTGCAACATAAGGAGCCAAAACCGGGGGCCAGCCCCCTGAACCCTAAGGAGCCAACAGCGGGGATGAGCCCCCTGAACCCTAAGGAGCCAAAGCCAGGGGCGAGCCCCCTGAACCCTAAAGAGCCAATACTGGGGGAGAGCCCCCTGAACCCTAAGGAGCCAACACCGGGGATGAGCCCCCTGAACCCTAAGGAGCCGAAGCCGGAGGCCAGCCCCCTGAACCCAAAGGAGCCAACACCGGGGGCGAGCCCCCTGAACCCTAAGGAGCCAGAACCGGGGACCGCCCCCCTGAACCCTAAGAAGCCAAATACGGGGGCGAGCCCTCTGAACGCTAAGGAGCCGAAGCCCAGGGCCCGCCCCCTGGTCCCTAAGAATCCAAAGCCGTGGGGGCTGCCCCCTGGCAACAAAGGAGCCTAAGCCGCGGGCCAGCCCCCTGGCGACTTAGGAGCCTAACCCGGGGGCCCGCCCCCTGGCAACTAAGGAGCCGAAGCCGGGGCCAGCCCCCTGAACCCTAAGGAGCCGAAGCCGGGGCCAGCCCCCTGAACCCTAAGGAGCCGAAGCCGAGGGCCAGCCCCCTGAACCCTAAGGATCCGAAGCCGGGGGCCAGCCCCCTGAACCCTAAGGAGCCAAAGCCAGGGGCCAGCCCCCTGAACCCTAAGGAGCCGAAGCCGGTGGCCAGCCCCCTGAACCCAATGGAGCCGAAGTCGGGGGCTAGCCCCCTGAACCCTTAGGAGCCAAAGCCGGAGGCCTGCCCCCTGAACCCTAAGGGGCCAAAGCCGGGGGCCAGTCCCCGGGCATCTAAGGAACCAAAGCCAGGGGCCAGCCCCCGGGCAACTAAGGAGCCTAAGCCGGGGGCCAACCCCCTAGCAAGTAGGGAGCCGAACCCGGGGGCGAGCCCCCTGGTCCCTAAGAAGCCAAAGCCGCGGGGGCTGCTCCCTGGCAACTAAGGAGCCTAAGCCGCAGGACAGCCCCATGGCAACTAAGGAGCCTAACTTGGGGGCCCGCTCCCTGGCAACTAAGGAGCGTAAGCCGGGGACCCGCCCCCTGGCAACTAAGGAGCTCAAGCCGGGGGCCAGCCCCCTGGCAAGGAAGGAGCGTAAGCTGGGGGCAAGCCCCCTGGCAACTAAGGAACCTAAGCCAGGGGCTAGCCCCCGGGCAATTAAGGAGCCTAAGGCGGGGGCCAGCCCCCTGGCAACTAAGGAGCCTAACCCGGGGGCCAGCCCCCTGGTCCGTAAGAAGCCAAAGCCGGGGGCTGCCCCCTTGGCAACTAAGGAGCCTAATCCGGGTCCAACCCCCTGGCAACTAAGGAGCCTAACCTGGGGGCCAGCCCCCGGGCCCCTAAGAAGCCAAAGGCGGGGGCCGCCCCCCTGGCCCCTAAGGAGTCAAACCCGGGGGGGGCCCCTTGGCCCCTAAGGAGCCAAACCCGGGGGCCGCCCACCTGGCCCCTAAGGAGCCAAAGCATGTTGTTTTTTCTCGAATGGAGAATAACCATTTTCAATACCGATATATGATCGATTTTCCTATAAAATTGCAAAAATCCGATATATGCGATGGATATATCGACTCCCTAACGTGAAAAATCGATTCCACAAGAACCAATACGTTCGTGTTGGTGTGCAACAGTCATATTAGGTGCAATTAGGCATCCATGAATCAAAAATGAATAATTTCAATCTCAAAAAATCGTCGATTTTCCGTAAAGAATCTCAAAAAATCGATAAAACCTATTGCGAATTCGACTCATCAACATGAAGACTCGATTTTGCGTGGAAATATAAGTAGGAACCGGTGTGTATAACATGTGTAAACGACGATAACAGCTCCTTAGACACATCAATTCAACGAGAAAATAGCGAAAAATAAGGCCGGAG
This sequence comes from Bemisia tabaci, assembly GCF_001854935.1. NCBI lineage: Eukaryota > Metazoa > Arthropoda > Insecta > Hemiptera > Aleyrodidae > Bemisia > Bemisia tabaci. The sequence goes on from NW_017552810.1 coordinate 883,223, forward strand.
TTTGACCCCTTTCCTCCCCCCGTAACTTCAAAACGGTTCCTATGCTCACCTTGAAATTTTTTATTGAGTTTTCTGTTATTATAAGCTGCCACTTAAACCTTGGTTCGATGATCGAATCGACTACCGAAAAAGGGGCGAAAGTGAGCCCTTATTTTAGGTGGCTCTTTAATCAAGAGATGTTACTCTTTCATTGAATGAAGGAAAAATATTCAAGATTTTTACATTTGTTTCCAGCTGGACGACAATGATGTTCTCGACTTATTATTTTTTTTTGTTCATCATGAAAGTAAAGGAGATTAAAGTATTTTCATACGAATAATATTGACTACGTCACAAATTTAGCTACCCAATATTCCGTCGAAAATATCGTTCACATGGACTCCGATAAAAAATTAGTCAGAAGTGGAAAGGTAAACAGTAAACTATCAATTTGACGTGATTAATCAGCGTTAAAAAAGCTTTGTTAAAAGTGGTTAAATAAAACGTAAAACAGAACTAATAAGTGTATATCGACGGTGAAACTACCAAACCACGTATCTCGTTTGCGGTGTTTAAAAATCTACGCTCACATTTTATTTTTTTGAAGTAGACCAAATAAATATCATTCCTTGAAATTTTCACGGAATTTTCTCCGCACAAAGAGGAAAAATCACAGAAATTTTCAAGACTGGATGTTAAGTAGTTTTTCATTTAAAAAATAAAGTATGACAGGAAGTCTGCGACGTCGCAAACCAAGATACGTGGTTTGGTACTTTCACCGTCGATATGTAGAATCTGAGTGATACGTAGTTTCTTTCGATTTCATTCATTTGCGCATGGTTCGTTTCGGGGAATGATTTGTCCAATTGTACGTCAGCACGTCTAAGTATTACATAGTGTGACTTCAATTGGCACAGATTTCCAGCTCAGTTTTCCCCAAATAATTTACAAGCCCTTTTCCTGTTGCTGCAACATTGCGACAGTCGCGGCTGAAATGAGTTGCACTCATTGCAAATCACGTTTCTTGCCTATCAAAGTTTCAGGCAAAGCACGAATGGACTACATTTTGCAATTTGGAACTATAAATTCTAGCTCGGTTTAATGACAACGTATGTGCCATTAGTTCCCCTATGCACGTGAGTGTTTTTTCAGATGAGCCAGAATTTATAGCTCCAAATTGCAAAATGCAGTCCAAATATGCAACTAATGATCTAAAAACCTCCGATATGCTTCAGTCTGAGCAAATTTTCAAATAAGAGGGTCTCCATGCGTCAAGCAACTTGCATTTGTCCGTATGCTTATTTTTCTGCCTCGCGTTAAAGTCTCTCAGGTGATTCCTGCATTTTGCCGTCTTTGCGATCTCTCGTGTGTTTTAGCATGATTTTTTTTTTAGGGAACTGAGCAAATCACGTGAGAACACGCAAAAAGTTATGTCCGTGAACAAATGAGAAAGTGACCATTTACCTGACCCCAAGAAACTGAGGTTTTTCACCGGGAGCAGCACATTCAGATTCTAATTTTAAAGAATTGACATGATTAATTGAGAGAACAGTTGCAGCGACAAACCATGGTAGACCCATTATTGAACAAATTGCAATCAGTATCGCCAACACAAATAAATCCAAATGATATCCACAGCCTTTCTGCAAATTGTCAAAAAAAAAAATGCAGGTAAATTAATAAGCTGATCTGCTTCGAAGAACTATTTTTAGGAAAGAGATAATTTTCGATAACGGTAGGAGCCATTTCATAAAATTATAGTCTGATAGGATTTAAATAAGGTTGAGTGTTTGTGCTTTAGTTATGAATATTGATAATTGATAAAATTCTATCAAAACTGGTTTAATTTGTTACTCATATCAATTATTAAAATAATTTCTCAGCACAAATTAGACGAATCTGAACCGAAAAAATTGGATCATGTGTACATCGTGTTAGGTGTGCAGGTCGGTCATCACAGGTGACTTATTTGAAGTGATTGGTTTTGGATTGGGTTTAGCACCGAGTTCAGCAGAGAGTAAACAACTCTTCTGACTAATTTTAGGAACAACACATCTGTTACCAGTTTCCCCACATAGCACGGTGTTTTTTTAAAAACTTGCCCGAGTGGTACTTGATTCTCTCCGATGAAACTTGGTCTATCCTAGTTATATTGATTGTTAAGAAATCTATGACAGACACTGTCTTACCCTAGCATGAGAGTAATGCGTAACGCACAACACCTGAGGCACGAAGCACTTCGGATGGTCGATTCGGGAATCGATCAAGATGCGGACCCCCCAGTGTGTTAAAAAATGATTAAGGTTCAAGGCGAATAACTATGGACTAATAGGTAATGAGCAGGAAGCCACACTAAAAAAAAAATCACACTTTTACGAGTTTTTCTAGATTTATTTCTTCACTTAAAATCACACTTTTACGAGTTTTTCTAGATTTATTTAAAAAAAAAAATCTCTAAAGTTTTCGGACCACGCATCTAAAAACTTGAGGTCCAGCTGCCGAAGTTCGGGTTAGACATCTGAAGTACTTAGGTACATACCGAAGGATTCGGGTCACACATCTGAAGTACTCGGCACTTACCGAAGTACTTCAGGTGTCTGACACGAACTCTGGCAGTTGGACCTCAAGTTCTTGAATGCTTGATCCGAAAACTTCAGAGATCTATATAACCTCAACTTCGGGTCCCATGCACAAGTTTTTTTCGCCGTGTACATTTTTCTTGTTTGTGAATAAGCACGATTGCTGCATTTTACTTTCCGTTCCTTCCTAACGGTTTACTAAGTATTTCATACTAACTGAGTCTTCTTGACCGGCAAAATATGCTCACAATTTTTCACGTGAGGTCTCTGAATTTGTAAACTTTCATGAGGTTTTTTTTCGGTGCAAATAAATGGCAAACGATAAAGCACAAAAAACGTAGCCCGAATGTACGAATAAAGAGGAGATGTAATTAAAATATGGGTAAACAAGGCTAAAAATTATTAATACACTAAAAGGCAGGACTGTCGGCCTCCTATGGTGTAGTGGTTGTAGCGCTTGCTCTATAATCGGGAGGTCCCGGGTTCGATTCCCGGCCAGGCGACCCGAGTTTGATGGTCTCAAACAATGGTTGCCTGGGGCTGGTTCAGTAGGGACGGAGGGGGGATGGGACTTAAAGCGTGGGATTAGCCCTGGTGGGCTATTTGAAGTAGTAAAAAAAAAAAAAAAA
>NW_017552810.1:886488-923419 GCF_001854935.1 Bemisia tabaci
TTTTTTTTTTTCGGTACTGAATTCCAGTGGTTACGTGATAACGGCTGGGATCAGGTCGCCATTCAATTTTTTACTTGTTTTTATGTGTTTTTGCAGCTGAAAATGAGCTGGTAACAGCTCGAAACGTCTTGCCTTTTAGTGTTTCAATAATTTTTTAGCCTTGTTTACCCATATTTTAATTAAATCTCCTCTTTAAATGGCCAACTCTACCAGGAAACGTTTACTGGAGTAAAGGTGCGATTCCGATCCAAGCATTTGGGCAACTATTTTGAGTTGATATGACATACCTTGAGTTTGTTTTCTTTGCGATTGACGATGACAGCTGTAATTTGTTGATCCATGAAAATGAGGATCGTGCCGAGGACGGCCGGTAAAAAGGCGAGGAAACACGTCCAGATTGGGTTGATACCAAACGGCATGATAATCCATCCCCGGTCTGGCAGTGTCGGCTTGAATTCGCTCGGCACTTCCAGCTTGGGGGTTTTTATCCCCGAGAAATAGTCCAGAGCGGACATGGAGAGGATAGCCAGAATTACTGCGAAGTCGCTGATAAGTTGCCTAACCTGGGGGGAAAAATTCTCAGGTTAGTAAATTAATGTTGAAAATCTCCAAGGGTGAAATCAAAAGTGTATTTCATTCATATCCTTCAATATTTCTAGGGGCAAAACAGGCTCCAAATGGAAATGCACTTCAGATTTCACCCCTATAGATTTCTTACGACGTAGTCAAATTTGGAGGGTGCAAGTGCTCTCCGAGCAGATATAAAGTCCAAAAAAATAAAATTTAAATACAATTTTATAAAATTTAATGCAGCTTTTGGCGATGTTTTTTTGGACTAGCAATAGTGATTCAGGTGAAGAATTGCTGTAATGAGCGCCGTGCAGGCAATGTTAAAACTAACGGGAACAATTTGCATGAGAGAAATTAATGATATGTTACTGTTTAGTTAAACGCCAAGTTATTTCCACAAGGTTTTATTCCATAAAATTCCAAAAACATTTTGACAATGCAAACACCCAGAATAATATTTCAACATTTTGGTCAAATAAAACATTCTGTGTAAATACCATGTCGTTTACTTGGGGTGATATATTTTTTTATGCGATTTGTCTCTTATATTTTGAACTTGGTGGTACATTTATACATTTTACAATTTTACTTTTTATCTATTACTCTGAAAACGAATTAACATCGAATTCATAAATTGGCGATTTTTCTTTTAATAATTGCTCTGTCCAATGATGTTAGTACTGATTTAGCTGAGGATGGACAGGACTTACCTTAGATGGGAAAAATAGGGCATTTTTGAAATCCTTGAGCTCGATAGAAATAATAAACGTTCCGAGAAATAGAATGATTGACATAAGAAAGACATCTGGCACATATGGAGGAGGAGAGCAGCCTGGACCGCCCATTGTCCCGTTCAGGGCCTAAAAAAAAATTAGTTAAAAAATTATCTCACCGATGGACGTCTTCATCATAAAAATGTCATGTTTTTCTGAAATATGCGCCTTTGGACGCGCGTTGACCATACACAGATTTTCATGGAATTTTAATTTTTTCTCATCGACATTAAAAGGCATGCCATGAATGAACCACCGATCGATGGTCATATCTAAACAAGTGATCAAGAGACTATTTTAATCGTAAGAACATTCTCTCACGATCATAGGCGGTTCTAGACCTTCATTCTTGGGGGTGCTCAGAGGTGGAAAACGTCGGAGACCGGCTCCAAAGGGGACGGTCGCTCAGGGGAGGCCTATGTTTCGGCCCTCAAGTTTTATCCCTTCCCTACCTTCCTTCCTCTTTTTCTCTCCTTCCTCTCCACCTAAATACCTGTAATTTCAATTTAGAAAATTTTTAGCAAAACTTTCCATCAAAACTACAATCTTACCATAAAAAACAGTGGAATCTTTATAAAACACGCCAATAAATTTTAATTCTGTTTAAAATATTTTCAATTAATTGCTGGGATTTTTTCTCAGTGTGAGCAAATACAGAATCTTTAAAAGCAGTAATTTCACGGTTCCGGGTAACCGTACATAATTTTTGCTTGGGGGTGCCTGGCACCCACTGGCACCCCCGTAGAACCGCCTATGCTCACGATACAAAAATGAAACATACAATGAAAAATATCAGCGTTAGCGTGATTCAATGATGTTCCAAAACTTAGAAGGTTCGCCATAAGAGACGAAATGTTGAAGGCCACTTACGAGACATGACGTGTTGTCGAAAGAGGTCCAATCTGTTGAATCAGGTACTTGATAATCGCTAATATATGACGGTGGAAGACAGACACAATCTAAAGGTTTATTCCTATTTAATGGAAATTTTTTTCCGATTGATATCACATTCTCTATTGCCTGAAAAAAAGCACACGAATTATTAACCATAAGAGTCTTCAAAAAGATCGGCGGGTCTCTTGGAGCTTACACAGAGAAAAAAACTTCAGTATTTATGGAACGCAAAAGTTTTCGGTCAAGGTAACTGAGATTTTCAGTCGTAAAAATCGAATGTTAGTTTAGATCAGTGGCATTTTCGCAAGTTGGCAACACTGTATTTTCTCCATTTAAATTCTTTGAAAATATCGATTTTAGGTGAGGCAAGCTGCCTCACAAAGAATCGATTGTTTTACATACATTTAGATGGGAGAAAAACAGTGTTGTCAACTTTTAAGAATCGCGGCTGGTTCAGAGACCGGAGGTCTTTGGTGCGAAACTTCGTGTGCATATTAAAAACTCTAGTCACCCGGTACATACGGTCCTTGTGCCGGAAAATTTCAGTTACCTGAACTGTAAACTTATAATTCTGTATGAACTTAAGTTTTATCCTCTTGTAAGCTCCGTGCCATTGTAAACAATGTTTCTTATAACTTGTGACCTTAACGATAATTTAACGAGCAAAAGTTCCACTAGACGCTGAGAGAGTGTAATTTGCAATAAAAGTTAATGCATTCCCCGGCCTTTCTTTGCATGCGATTGTGCAAGGAAAAATATGAGTTGTGGGCGAGAAATGTCGGATATTATCAGGGTGACAAGTTAGTAAATAAGGCGAGGGAGTAATAAAGAGGGGAGTGAAGAAGGAACGAAAAAGTGTAAACATTGTAGGGAAATGTAGGGGAGGAAAGGTGGTAAAATAACCATTGACCCAAATTACCGTTCACTCTGAGTAAATAATGCCCCATCTTACGAAGATTTGATGTTATTTCAGAGCACCTCTATATGCATGAATTTTGATCAAGGGCATTCGGAAATAAATTCTCAGCGATTCCATGTTTTCTGAATTCGTTCATTGCTTGGTTTTCCTCTCTTACAAAGCTAGCAAAGATATAACCCCTAACGGTCAACATTTACGATTGAACGTAGCTTTTAGCTGCCGTAAGTGTCATAACATAAAAATAGCGATTGCCTACTCTTTTCCGAATCATATCTTTTTATAGATCTCTCAAATTCAACTTTTTTTCTATATGCTCGACATAAAATTTGAAATCCGGCTAATTCAAAGATCCTCAGATTCGGGAAAATTCTCGGTTCCGCCCAGCGTGCATTATAATTTTTGCGATATAAATTGGAAATGCCATCATCATTCGTCTAATTGCATAGAAAAACGCTCTCAAATAACACAACTGATCGGATGTATTTTTGCTAAACGGAACTAGAGACGTGTAGGAAAGATGGGGGTGTGCTCTAGAAAGCTGGATAAGACACGTTTTAAAAGTAGGCTTGATGTTTGATTCCTTTTAAGAAAATGGAAAAGTGACATTTAACATTAAATCAAAAGGAACCAAGCTATGGTTAAAATATGCTATCTCATGAGCAGTGGGCATGTGACAGTAGCGTCGTGGATAGGGCTCATGAGTTAAAGTGCCCCAACACAGAACTCCTCGTTGTCGCACGTCTGACAATGAGTCGTCGCCGCTGACGTCACTGGCACTTTATAATTCCCATTCATTCTTACGACCCTCCACTAAAGAGCACATTTCTTTCTTTTCCACCGGTCTCTCCTTCCTTTTAGCATAAATACGTTCAAATAACCTCCAACAAAGCGCTTCAACTATATAGTTAATGTCAAAAATATAAATTCTCAAATTCCAATTTTAGTTTTAACGATAGTATTTTTGGAAGTCTTTTTTACAATTTAACCGGATTTCATGGTTTACACGATATAATCGGATTATGATTCATTATTACAAGCTTAACTTTCCAATAACTTCAAATATATGTTGGAGCTTACTCACTTTATAAATGAAAATAAAAGCTATGAGTGTGGCAAAGTTCTCCTCGGTGAATCTGGTGATGTAGCAGACGAGTGCACTGGCATCGATTGCAACGAGAACGATCAATATAAAGGCTATCCACAGGCCGATCCATAAGCGGAAACTCATGTAATCCCAAGATCGTTCCCTGTAATAACAATAAAACGAATGTACAGTTTCACCCCGTATTCGTCGGGGAAACAAAGCAATGGAGCGATATCCTAAGAGCAAAGTACGCAATATCGCTATTTTCACCCTCCACTCAGCTACATACACAACACATGATGCACTCAATGCAGTTCTGTCGTGCTGGGAAGAACGCCGTATGAACATTCGAGAGTTGTCAAATTTCCCCGAATAAAACATGTGTTTATGCATGTTATGGGTATTTTTCCTTAACATTTTCCGATATTTTAGATTTTATGAATAAAATTGTCTGAAAAATTGCGAGAAAAAGATTCGGAATTTCCCAGTAAATTCGTTGGTTATGAAAGGAAATTCGGCAACGCCTGAAGGCTCATACGACGTTTTTCCTTAGCACGGTAGAACTCTGCCTTGCTAAGGAAACGCCGTATGAGCCTTCAGACGTTGCCAAACTACCTTTGGCTAATCAACAATTTTCGGGGAAAATTGTAAGTACTTATCATCAAAATTGTTAGCGAATTTAGTCCGTAATTTGATTTAAAGTGTCTGAAAATTCCATTGAAAAAAATTCATAATTTTCCTCAAAAATAGGCGTCTTCTGAGAATAAATTTGGCAAAATTCGAATGTCTATACGTCGCTTTTCCTTACCATGGCAGAGTTGACAAGAGAATTTGCAATACGGCTAGTATGCACTCAGTGCAGTTTGAGAGAGCATTTGCAATGAGAGTATGAAATGGAATGGAACGGAGAGATTACTGGGGATTATATAAAAGCAAGAATCTAATAACCACTACTGACATTCTTTTTCTCCGACCACAAGAGAGGTAAAAAATGAGAATCACTTTCCTCGCGAGAAATTATTCGGTGGTAAGTTAAGCTACCAAGTTAATTTCAGTTCCGAGAGGCTCAAAGTTTTCCAAAATTTATCTTTCTCCCTCGTTTATTTCCTTAATTCATACTTCCTGTTCTTCCAATAACTTAGAGGGCGTATCAGCTTGCATTTTCCTCTAAAAGTTTCACCCGGATAAACTTTTACCGGACTTTCCCGCATCCCATTATCATAAAATTATCCAATTTCTTAGCTACTCAATTTCGTCGAAGATTTTTCTTCTTATGAATCTTTTAGCTGGGGCTCATTACTGAAGTGGGCTGAGCAGATACCTACCGCTGCAGCACAGAACCCAAGGATAAAATGCAACAGAACTCATGCACAAACGACAAATATCCTGCCATTTTCGCTCTCACTTAATCCCTATGTATTTTTACCTAACTGTAAGTATGTAATTAAAAAACTCGTGAAAAAAAACATTTTTTATTAATTGTTTTACTATAATGATAATTTTTATTTTGTAATAAATTCAAAACCAAGTCTCGGGTGAATATTTCAAAGCAGCGGACAAAAATATTCACGATGTATACTGGAGACGTGTTTTTTGAGTTATGTCAGAGTATGTCTCGATCAAAACTTGTAAACGAATATTTTGACGCAATCCAGTGTTGTTCTTAGTTTTTTTTCGATTACAACATTTAAGTATCATTGAATTAAGATATCATCGATTGATCGATTAACTACCGCATTATCAAACACAGTGCTGTATATATTTACCTCAAACTCGCATAAGAACAGGATTAATTCCAAATAAAATTCCCCGAACAATGATTCTATTTCGCAGAAGATATCTGAGTCAGCTCTGGGTAAATTTTGTAAGTACTGAGTAGATTTTAAAATGCAAGTAATTTTCTCGGGAAAATTCAATGATAATTACAAGTTTTCTAAAAAAAAAATTCATGTTACATTAGAGGAAAAATTTGGACTGTGTCTAAAAGTTTATTTGGCGTTTTTCTAAAGCACAATTGTGCTGACATACTGACTTGCAAAATTCGAAGACTATGGTTTCGAAGACGAGGACAGGTCCGGTGGATCCCAAAATAGTGAGAGGTTGACCGGAGAAAAGGCCGTAGCCCATCCCGCAGACGAATCCTGAGATGAGGGACTCCATGGCGGCCATGTTCTTCCCGGTCGCCTCGCTGAGGAGACCCCCAAAAGTAATGATGGGTGACAGACAGGCGAAATACAGGAAAATCCACGATGCAACGCACTGCAACGCCAGCGCATCTTTGAAATCCGAGAGGTACCTGCAACCCATGAATACAGATGTTGGTTCGGAGCTGGTGGTCCTTTTGTTGCTTTTCTATATTTTGCGTCTGCTCAGGGTGGGCATTTGAAGTTTCGCATGGAATAATGAAACCAAAAAGGCTTATCTGTATCAAATTATGTCTTTGCCACGCTGTGTATTTTAGAAGCAAGAAACTTAAAAATACCTATTTCTGGCGCAAATCACTAAATAAAAAGTTCTATTCATAAGGCTCCTGCATTTTCTTTGTTACAGCTTCAGAAATTTCCGTTGCGAGAACAGAGTACTTTGTGCTCACGACCGAAGTTCTATTCTCTCAACAGGAAAGTTCTGAAAGCATAAAAAAGCGCAGGGGCCCTGTATGCAAAAAGTGCTGTCATCAGCACCTACCCGTTTAGCGTGATTGTGACAAGAGAAACCAATTTTAGACTTTGTCAATGCCTGTATTATGATTTTTAAACCTTTTATGATGCAAATCTAAGTTTTGGTCAAGCTTAAGTTTTCAAAAGACTCACTGGTATGTGAAAGACAGATTTTGCCAGAGAAAGCCCACATTTTTTATCTTTCTAAACGAGTAAAGCGTGGCCCGGCGCATCATTTACGGTAACGCCTGCATTCAAATAGGCCTGCTATGTGTGTTGCATTCAAATGAAATGAGGGCGCGCTGGATTTCTTACATTATCTGCGCCGCCTCGCCGTCTTTGGCAGTTGTTGTTGCTCCATAATAAGGTGCCGCAACTGCCGCAAGGCTTCATCACTTCGCTGCTCGCTGAATCTACGAATACCCTATCCGTAGCATGAAATTTTGATGTGAAAAAGATCAAAACGACCTCCCTAATTCGAAAATGTTGACACATTTTTCGAGTAATTCCTACAACGTTATCAAAATATGTTCCCCGGACGATTGCATACATATAATAATAATGCATATATCCACGAGAGAGCAGTCTATTTGAAGGAGGTTTGATAATTTTGGGTAGGCTTTTGCTCTCCTAATACTCAATGCAGAATTCAAGTTATTATTCCTGCTTTTCACTTACCAGGGTGCTTTCCTTTTGATGTCATTGATGAGACCGCCAAAAAGCCGTCCTGTTCGAGACAGTCCAGATTCCTCCCGAAGTTTCTGTTCCTCCAACTCCGGGTCGATAGACTCTCTCGATTTATCCGATGGTCGTTTTCTTGTGTCCTGCGTGGATTGAAAACATAGAATAAAACTTCAATCACTCATGAAATTCCAAACGACAATCAATATCGGGGCCTCAAGCACAGACATGAGTTAATCTTCTAACTTCGAACTATTAGTCGTGTCCCTTTTTCATGCGTTGAACGGATCAGTTACGCGATCTTAGCATCAACTTAACGGTCGTGTAATTGGTTTTATTTCCTTCTCATCATCCTACATTTTATTTAAATAATATAGCTAAGCGAAGAAAGAAATTTCAAGGGTTGAGTGGTGGAGCCTCTATAACGCAAAGAGAAAACTCGACACTACAGTTTGGTTTATATGGGAAATAAGACACAAAATAACCTGCGCCTGCGGTTGACTCTGGGGTTTCCCGGCCCCTCTATTGTTTTCTGCGCTAAAGTCACCTCAGAAACTGCACCAGAATCAACACAAAAAAGGGTTGGTTTGAGTTTCGCTTCCTATGAATTGACTGTCTATAAAGGTACTCAAGTCCGCTTCGGCGCGACGCGACGCGACATGCTGCCAGCTCGAAACGCGCCCTGACGCCTACAAACCTAAGGGGATACTTCACGCATTGCGCAATGCTTGAAGTATCCCCTTAGGTTTGTAGGCGTCAGGGCGCGTTTCGCGATGGCAGCACGTCGCGTCGCGCCGCAGCGGACTTGAGTACCTTTATAGACAAATTATGGTTATTTCTGTGCCGGGTTTTCATCGGTCGCGAGAAAATAGGCTGACACGATGATGTTCCTACGGCCGTAAATGAACAAACAAGATGACTGTTATCAGCTAGCAAGTTTGAGGTTATGCACATCTTACATCCTCCTGTGATAAAGGCGAAAGGCGATTCAATAGTATTATCCATGTGTTTTTCATATGTTTTTCGTAGATATGCTGGTTTGAATTGTTACTGCCTAAAGGCGGAGATTTGCAGACAATGCAAACGAGATTCTCCATCAGCTTGTGTTATAGCTGTTGTGATTAAAATTATAATTGGTGGAATCAATTTTCCTGTGATAGTTAAGTAAATTATGGCTTTATTTAATTCTATAAATCATGATAACTTGTTTCCTAAAATTACAGATGGAACAAGAATAATAATCTCTCTTATCTTTTGACTACTTATCTCCTTTCTTATTTTCATAGCCAAAGATATCTTGTTTAAATTGATGATTATTATTATTTTTAACGAATAGCTTGCGGTTACTATTATTAAGATGATAAAAGTTAAAGTTAGAATTTAGTCAGTTTTAGTTTTCCGGTTGCGGACTTACGCCGCGCCTTCGATATGTCTCTGATAGCTTTTGACATGTATAGTACCTATGAAGGGGGAAGTGGAGGAAATTGCGAGGTACCTGAGAGGGTATGGCAGCGGGTGGCTCTATCCTGATGGTGGGGTCCCACTCCCCGGGTGGAAGAACGGTGACAGCGTCGAGGAACTCGTCGATGGCGGCTAGGAGATGGTTCCGATTCCTGGCCTTGTACGCCACCTCGTGGAAGACCTCGTCTGACATCAGCGTCGCCATTGCGCGCCCGATCTCATGGTAATTTCCGATCCCACCCTGGAAAACAGCAATGGAATATTAGGTTGCAGTCATTGTCGATCTTTAAGGTGAGTGATCTGGCAGCGGGAACTGTCAACATTAGGCCTTGTCCACGAGAGCGCGGTTTGAGGAACTTCAGCGTAGAGTACCTATATAGCGAGAGTATGGACAGATCGCTTCATGGAGGGCTTAGGGCCCAAAAGTGCAGCCACCCTTCTAACCAGCTTCTAACGCACAAAATTTCACTGCCAGTCTGCGGATTCCAATTCTAACCAAGATGGCTAAGAATGTATATAAATGAGCGTTCCTCCGCAAAAATGAGTAAATTTATGCAAAAACTAAGTCAAATACGTGCTTTACAAAAGATGGTTCGTAACAATTGTATTAGTAAATCGCTCTGGATAATTGAAATTCATAGGTTGGCTGCATTCCTGGGCCCTAACTTTATTCGCGGAGGCATCGGTGAAGGCCTGATGGATTTTCGGAGTTTCACATCTGTCTATACTCTCGCTATACAGGTACTCTACTTCAGCGGTCTGGTTCCAGGAACTTGTTATAACTTACGTATAACTTGTTCTTGGAACCCCCAGTTTGCAGAATTAAAGCGTCTAAACTGAGCTCGTATGGACAAGGCCTTAAAGATCTGAGTTTGCTGGAAAAGTCAAGTGCCGGAGACATGATCAAGGGAAAGTTCCTGACAATCATCCGAAAAGTACCCAGGATCATTCAAAGAAAAGTTTCCGGGAACATTAAAAAAAAAGTTTCCGGGAACATTCAACTAAAAGTTCCCAGGAACATTCCAAAAATGTTCCCAGTGGCTCTTCGGAGTCTCATAACAATTACTCATTAAATATGTGGCAGTGTGTGTTTTCCTGCCAAGCATCCTCGGAAAAGTAGATTTCGGGAGTACGCAGAAATCGGGAAATTTCCTTTTAGATTCATGGCGACTAAGCGTTGCGCTCCTACATAAGGCCGATGTAATTAGGTTTTGAAAATTTGGAGTCAAAGTGAAAGGCTTGCAGTCGATAATTTCCTGAAAAATGCCGTGGAAAGCTGTCCCTGCTGCTTCAAGAAACATGATGAAGACTTCCTCAGGTTTGTAAAGGGGTAATTATAGTGTATTTTGTGCCGCTCTTTCTAAAAATGACGTTCATATTATTACAGCCTTGCAGTTCTCCAGAAGAGTCAGTTTTTCCTGGAGGAGCTTCTTACGTCCTTATAGGTTAAACACCTGTTCTAGGACAAAATTGTTCCTCTGGAAAATTGAAGGGATGGTAAGCAAATTAAGCTAAGGTCATTCTCAGAAGCAGCTCAAAATACTCTAGAAGAGTAGTCCTTCTTGGCCCAGGAACTCTTTTTCCCTTGTTCCTCGCAAAAAGGCTGAACTAGTTTTTTACAGTGCTTTTCCTGGGAAAAATTGGCTATCTCGGAAAACTGGCGGGAAGGAAAAATCGTAAATTTGTGAGGTCAAAATTATTTTGATAACCAGAAGTGGATCCAGCAATTTGGTAACACCGTATTTCGTTCATTTAAACCTATATGCTAAATAGTTGATTCTTGTTGGAGCACCTGACCCCTTCAAGAGTCGACACATTTCCATAGGTTGTAATGGAGAAAAGACAATGTTGCCAATTTGCTGGATCTGCCAATGTTGGTAGCTATGAAACTTTATTACTTACCATGGGACCGAGGAGGATGAACATAAATCTGGTTGGAACAGGAACCTCGGTTAAATCGCCTAAAAAAATTCCCTGTTTGAGCCGAATAAAGGCGGAAAGTGGTTTACTAAGAAAGTCTACTTCTCCTACGAGGATATTAGAGGCCTCTGCTCCTGGAGGTATCTTCCGCATAAAATGAGTATTAGCCTGTAAAAAAGAGAAACAGAACAAAGCAACTTTAAAAGTTAAAATGTTAAAAGGTCGGCAGGTCTTTTTTTTCAAAACTACTTTTTTGACTACAAACTCCAAATCATCCTGATTTTAGTTTTGCTTGCACTAAACAAAAAGTTCTTGACGTATTATTTTGACTTACAGCGTTGTTCCTTTTCGACAAAATTTGGTTTTTTGAGTTAAGGTAACGTAGTTTTGAAATCACTTTTAACTTAATCTTAATGATAACAAAATGATACTTTCTTAACTCAAAAAAACTGACTCTTTGAGATTTTGTAGGTGAAGGAGGTACCTTTTCTTGTGGATGGGCCACATTGAATAAATTTGTTGAAATGTTCTATGGCAATTTAGATTAAACATGATCCCGATCTGATTAGATTTCACGCAGTCATTTTCGTATAGCACTCCTAATGGGAAAGTTTATGTGCTCTGCCCCCCCCCCCTTTATTTTTTACAAATTATCAGTATAGTGTAAGAGACATCGAAGTATAATAGTCTGCATCGAAGAATAAGGAGAGGATATTACAGAGGAGGAGGATGGTGGACTTTATCGCGGATTTGAATGGGTGATCATTCGAGCGTGAAGCACTTCGAATCGCGAGCGATTCGCACATGAGCGAGAGGAGCCTGCGCCATTGTTATCCCTCAAATATTGAGTATTGAATCCCGGATAAAATTTCACGACGAAACCGTAGGAAGTGAGTTCAAGTAATTTGAGATCGCGCTAGATAAGTTTGTATTTTCAGGAAAAGGCTTGTTGAGCAGTGAGCTCAGCATCCTAGGATGAGAAATCCACTCATGCAGCACCGATGATTCTCTCTTATTGAGCCAGCGGATTCTATAATGACTTTAACGTTTCATTTACCGTTAATACTTACATAATAGTGGAGCATTGATTCAACAACTTTTTCAGCTTTGCAGCGAAGACGATTCGCCTGCGCTTAGGTAACTGATGACGAGAGCTTACAGCAACCATAATGCTTTTCGCTGCTTAACTGAGACAGCTGTTGAATCAATGTGAATTCAATGTCTCGAGAGTATCCATAATCAGAACCAGTTAATATTTTTAAAAAAAATTAAAGTAAGAAAGTTGAAAAAAAATAATGATAAGTTAAAATTATTCGACAATTTTCTAGCTCATTAGAGATTCGACTGCACCGCGTGACTGGATTTATCTCATGTTGAACACAAAAAGCTCGTCCGTAAAGAAACAAATTAACCACTGGAATTTATCTCTAAAGGTTTTGTCATGAAACACTCTATTTAACATTCGAGCAAAAAAGATTTTTAAAAAACTCATGAAATATCAGAAAAGTTCCAAATCAATATTGTAGTAAGATTTTAAAAAAATACCGTCTAGACGTTTGAAACATATCAACAAAATATGCAATAATATTAGGTAAGTAAACGATGAAATGATGGATTAAAGTTGTTCTTTCAGCTTTGACTCGATATTGACACAGTATACAGTCAATAAATTCAAAAACATAGCGTAAATGTTGATCTTGTAATTTACTGGTGATTTTGTTTCAACTGGGTGATTCGAGCAAGCTATGTCGCGTAGCGCTACGGCGGGAATCGCCATGAGCACGCTATGAAAAAGTCAGCGCGCCTTCAATTTTTTACGTATGCAACGAGGACAACGACTGGGCTGGATTAGTTGCATTCAGGCGTTACGATCAAATGCGGCGCGTCTTGCTATGTTTCTCATTGATGATGATGCCTCGTTTATGTTCGTATCAGCTTAGTTTGTAAAGTTAAATGTTTTTTTCCTTCAGTCACAACAGTGCAATAAAACGTACTTACAAAGATTTAAGTAGATGATTCATCATTTACCTTATGATCACCGTTTAGTTCGCCCGCGCTATGATTCTTGTTCATGGACACGGAGCTAGGACTTCTTTCCATACCCTCGCCACCAGGATTGCTTCCTGTTGGAATGAAAGTATGGTAAAATAAAGAAAAGACTGAAAATTGTAAAAATTTCATGCTGCACAATCTACGAAAGTTAGATGTGCCCTTCTTGCTTGGAGTGCTCTACTTATTTTAGGTATGGCCTGTCGATGAGACTGGTTGATCTAATGCATATTTGTGACCATCTTTGGGGATACGGACTTAGTCCATGGAGGCAATTTCAGGATAGGGATATTTCTTAAGTTGACTGAAAACATCGGAATTTGAGTCTCCAACGGCAATTAATTAATCCGGTGGAGGGCGTATCCAACGATTGTCGCCCCGAGGTTGGTGGATTTAAATTTTAAAAAACGATCTCTCAAAATTAGATTTCTCGAACTGCAAACTTCAAACCACCATGAGGTCGGTTCAATTGAAGATCTTTGGGTCTTAATGTCTCGATTTCAAGATTTTTTTCACAAAAGTTACTCCAAGTCCCCTGAACGGTCTCATATCGATGATAAAACTCCCAAGCCACATCTCTGGATAACGATGTTTCTAAATGACTTCTTCCAACGCATTGTTATAATGTTGAACAAATCGCATTATTCCTTGAAAATTTGACGGGATAGTCCTCAGACAGAGAAGAAAAATTTGTCAGGTTTTCAAAGAAATACGATGAATAGTTCTCACTGATTTTATGTAATGTCACAAAAAATCTGCAACGTTGCAAATCAAGATACGTTTTGGAATTTTACCGTCACTGTATGTCTCAACAAAATTGTGTTTTAAGCCCTTTTTAAATTTACTCGTATACATGTGATTTATTTGAAAGTGCAGAGCTTTTCAATATATCTCGACGAAGCGAGCAAACGTGGAACTTCAAAAGGGGCTGTATGAAAGCAATATTTCTATACGATCTGTCATAAAGTTGGTATCATCCCACCATTTCAGCGCCCACTAGTTTCTCCTGAACTTTTTACTTCTACCTCTGATAAAGTTAGCTCAAATATTCTACCGTGATTCAGTTTTAGGAGCCGTCTTCCAATTCTCTCAAACTGAGACCCCGGTTTTACTAAGAGGATTAAGCTTTTGAAGTCGGCGTAGCCCCCCTCCCGTACCAAGTTTGTTCATTTGCAACCCTTCCTACCTACCCTTAATTTCATCCCTCAAACGCCTTGTTTGAATTTTATGCGCAACTGAGCTATACGATACAACTTTATTCTACACAGCCGAAATGCAATGAGATATGTCACTAAACGCCAGTTGTATACGTCATAAAAATGATTAAAAGGTTGTGTCATAAAAATTGGATCGTAGAAAAATATTGATGCCAAATTTGTGAGATTGTCAGAGCATAAAAAGCTGTTGCAGTCTTATGAAATTATTCCTGAGCTGGCAAGTTTGAGGATTACAGTGAAAAAGTCATTTTCGAGCAGAAAGTTTACGAGCGAGTTACAAACGGACGTATTATTGCCAAACGGAACTATGTGCATTAAGACATGAGCCCTGAGGCCCATAAGAATATATGCATAACAGGGCTCACGTTGTAATGCACATAGTTCCGTTTAGAAGAAATACGTTCAAATGAATGAAATGAAAGGAGAAACAAAAACGTGGATCTTCACGGGGTGGAATTGCGGAACTCGAGAACTGGGCTATGTTTATTTGAGAGGAGGCGCCTTAGTTGATACTCATTCCGTGATTCTGCAATTCTCAGAATTTATGTCACGATATCCAGCGCAAGTTGTCACGCAACCTGTTAGAAAGTCGGAACGTGCAACTGCTGAATGAACCAAAATTTGTTCACAAGAAAACTTTAACTGGATACCATAAATCCTATATAAATAAGTTTCAGGAATTTTTATGTAACCAAGAGGGCTATGAAAAATTTAAAAAAAAAGTATTTTTCTTAATTAATTTTGTGGAAAATAAGGATACTTAACGGCATACTCCTGATGATTGGTAAACTTCAGATTTTTATTTTATTTTGCTGCTCCAGGAAAGAGCATCGAAAAAATGGATAATATGAAAAAATCGAGTAAGCTGAAATTGAAAATACTAATCAAGAATCGAATGAGCTACATACTAGACTAACCAATTACATCGAGAACAACTAACTGAATGCATCTACGAAGAATGCGGTTAAAAAATCAGCTACGTGAATGCACATGTACAAGCATAAGGGGCCGTTCATAAATCACGTAGCGCTCTAAGGAGGAGGGTGGTCAAAGAGTAGGGCGTTCCGTTACGCCATTTTGATTTGAAGTGTTGAAGGATAGGGTCCTACGTTACAGAAACGTTACAAGGGAGGGGGGGTCAAAAATGTCGAAAAAATGCGTCACGTAATTTAGGGACAGCCCCTAAACACGTTATCACAAAAATGGGTCGCATAACTATCTTCAGTGAAAATCTAAAAAATTCCTGCATCTCCGCCAAAACGTTAAAACTGTTTCTACACTTAATCCATGAAGAAAGGAACCAACCATTATTTATTTTGTGAAATTAAACACGGCTCTCTTTTTACATATTCTTCATAAATTTCATGCACAAGTATTAAAATTTCCCCAGAAAAATATAAGGTAAAAATTACAAAATATGGTCAAACTGCGATTGAGGAACAGGGTTCATTTTTTATTTTCGTTAAATGTACGTTATATAAGCAGCATGCATTCAGTAAACCTTAATCCTCACTTCAAAGCAAATAAAAATTTGCCCAATCTCATATTTCTCAGAATTGACTTGTGAATTCTTAATGGTAATACACCGAATAATGATTACAAAAATGTGAATACCTCTCCAACCTGTAATGAGAGTCTGTAATGAGTATTGAGTTTCAAGAGGGCATAATGTGGTATCGTGATTTCAAGTCTCAATTCTAAAGATAAATGGACCTTCCTTCGATTTGTCCAGATGGTTAGTCTATGTGACCAATATAAATAGAAATTACGCCTTATATAGAGCATAATACATGACGTCATTCGCTTTTGTAAATTTGCATCATGTTATACATAAGGGTATCATGGATTCCCTCTCCTCACTTTCCTCACTGGAAAAAAAGTAGCTTGGATCTAGAGTCCAGACTCTTGAAAACATTGACAAGAAAAAATACTCTTGATTTAATCGGACTTTCGTTTAAATCAAGAATCTAGCCTCTTAACTTAGGCGGATTTCCTTTTGATTCAAGCAAAAATTCGATTGAATCAAGAGTACTTTTTCTTGTCAATGTTTTCAAGAGTCTGGACTCTAGATCCAAGCTACTTTTTTTTCCAGTGCTTAGTGACACTAGTGGAGTAACTGATGCAAAATTTACTCATTTCCGATTGATGAGACCATGCTGGGAGAGACCGTCGTATGCACCAATGCTCCGGTGCACATATGCACATTTGACACATCCCAGAGAATACAGTAGCGTATAAAATAAAATATTAAGGTGGATCCGCTGTTTTAACATCTTTGTTACAGCGTTTTAAATTACAGAGAACTCTACCGAGTTTGATCCACTAAAGATGTTGACCCTACCACGTCTTATAACCTACGGCGTACACGGAGAAGGGGAGAAGAGATTTATAGCAAAATCATCTTGTCAAGTGCCTTTCTTGGATGTGCGTTACCAGTGACGTCGTTGGTTCGAACATTGAGCTAATATTGGAACAATGATTCAACGCTTTCTTTCAGGTCGCGCTTGGAGGAACTTAGGTAGACATTTTAAGTGAATTTTTTTTTTTGAAAATAGTTTTTAAAATCAACGACCGGCTTTGTTGAGTATAAAATCACCAAGGTAAACGTAATACAAATTCGATCACAGGATTGACTCAAATATCAACACGGAAAAAATTAAATTGCTGATTTAACAATTCAATCGCTAAAAACAGTGACTAAAATGCTTCAATGAAGATTTTACAACAAAAAAATGCTACTTTAACCACCCCCGTGGTTAAATTAGCTTAAAATAGTGGTTAAAGTAGCATTTTTTTTGTTGTGAAATCTACCTGGAAAAATTGCAGTCATTTTTTTTAACAATTGAATTGTTAAATCAGCAATTTAATTTTTTCTGTGAATATACGACCACTCACAGGAAAATAGGCCCCAGTGACAACAGATTTAAAATTAAGATATTGGTACTACTGTGTAAGGAGCATTCTGTGGACATTGGCAAAAAATTTAGCCGAAAATGTAGAACCAAATCGAGAGTTTGACTGTTGGAAGTTTGTACGCTATCCAAAGAAACACGATTGGGAAAATAAACTATTTCAAGTTTTAACCTACTGTGTTCAGGGCTTGAAGTATATTGTTGAATTCAATTGCAACTCTCTACCCGCTATCAGCCTGAAAATGAATGGAATTCTGTCGGATACTACACAGTCAGAATCCTGAGAGTAAAATTCTGGAGCCAAAATGATCGAATTATACTCTATTCTGAAGTAGATGTAGCCTAGAATTAATTTCACTCACACAAGCGGGTAAACATAAACTTCAGCTCTGCATTTCACTATCGGATTTCCGTCGAAAACCCAGAAAACCGTTTTCAGATCCGCGTAACTCGACACAAACCACTCTCTTAAAAAAGTTGGTATCGTGCAGTATTGTCCCTTCCCCCGAGGACCATCACATGGAGGTCCAGAATTCGATTGAAAAAGTAAGTTAAATTTATTACATTGAAGTTGCTACAGTGCTGAAATTGCGTTTCAGCTCGGAAAGTAGGCCAAACGGCACACCATCTCCCCGGGTGCTACACAGTCAACACACTCGAGAGGATTAAACGAAAGGAGGCAAATGAAAAAATTTAATAACCCTGAAGCTTCCTTTTTATTTTTTTCTGCGCTTCGCGTATCGCGGGTGTACGCAATCTATGTAGTGAGAGAAAAATTAATTAAAATTATAGTGAAAATGGCGGATGTCAACTTTAGTCTCGATAGATCTGTATGCATACAAATGGAGAGACAAAAGTCCTCTAGCTTTCTTGAGGGACAAAATAAAAACATTTAATTATTTGAAAGAAAGAAATATTGTTGGTAACATTGGGTTTTCTACATTTAAATTTAAGTAAATAATTGTATTATTTAAAATATTGCTTCAACGAACACGTTAATAGTGTAGGACTGTAATTTTAGGTTGGGCCTGAAATGAACCAAAATTAACAGAGAGACAAAACCAAGTAATATCAAGATTAAACGGAGGTTTAGGATTTCATTACACGAAAGAACTCGATGTTAGAGCTATTCATCAGTGCCCATTTTCATATTAGATTTTTTTCCAGACTTTTAGGAGGAAAAGTGCGAGAAGTCAGACTCAAAACTTCGACTTTTGACTCATATTTTTCCCCAGAATGTGACTTCCTTTTTTCCTGTTTAATTCAGTTTAAATCAGACAAGAGCTATGTAGGAGCTAAAGTTCCCTCCTCGCTTTGTCTGCCCTTTCACCCTTGAACTGTTTTTCGAGCGGAGAAAGTTCACCGTGGAGACAAATGAAACTAATCTCTTCTAGCAAAATAAAATAAGGGCGGCTAACGAATAATGATTGAGAGCAGTACTTAAGATTTCCGAGTAAATGAAGCAATTCTGGAAAGCGGATTGCGTCTTTTAGTGTCTATCTCGTTTGTCTTTACAATAAACAACTTTCGTTGAGACTATGACAGCCCGCTTCTTTCTCGTCCCTGGTTTAAGGGTCGCTGTGATAAAAGCTTAGAGTGGCGCGGGTTGAGGAACAACAAGTTCTAAGCCCTGCCGTTCTCTCTTTCGCCGAGTCCCACGCAATATCCGCCCATCAAAGCGTTTAAACTTCGAAGTGATCGAACTTAATCATCCCTATGCGGAAGTCAATCTCCAGGTGCTCATCTCATTGTTCGTCAAGTAGAATTGGAACTTTAAAAGTCAAGGCTACGTCCTTGCATAGCGAAGAGAAAAATGAATCATACCTCTTGCGGTACTATGTCTGATTTCAGGCACAACCTAGTTTTAGTTCCCAACTATTCTCTTTTTGTGGTAACAATGCTTGTGGGCCTCGTAAAATAAATATTGGACAAATATATTTAACCAGAATCAATTGAAGAGCAAGGTGGACAAGGCTCATTTGTGCAGTTTTTGGTATTTCGAGAAATACGTGCTTGAAGTTTCGGAATTACATACATCCCTATGGCGGAAAGAAAGTTCAAACTGACTTTTTGATGCATGAAAAATTGAATTTGGGAGCAAATTTTTCACAGAATATGAACTGAGACTATTTTTTCTTGAGATCATCTATGCGCCTTGTCCTTTCCCCTTCTTTTTCAAAAACACTAAGTAAAATTCTGCTTTAAAATTGCATGATCTTCGATCTTCTTAATCCGTGGAAGTTTCAAAGCCTTGTCCAAGTTTACTAGCATCTCTTCTCAGTAAGTAAGAAATAATACCAAAACATGGTGAAATGGATACGTAAACTTCAGGATGTCCAGAAAACAAAACAAAAATGTTGTACAATACATAAGGATCTCCTGCGATCAAAGGATCATGAAAAGATGTGTTGAAATTAAAAGCTATAAGTAATATAGAAATTGCACCAGCAAGTATAGAAAGAGCATAAAGACACTGTCTTTTGTGAACGGTCGCATATTCTGATTTTCTTCTCAGCTTTTAAAGTCCCTCAAAGTTTAGAGTATTGGATCCCCTTGCGAAAAAAAGGAACTAGTATGTAAAGTTCAACTTACTTATCCGATAAAAGTATTCATAGAGATGAGATAGCCATGCACAAGAATTTAAAATTGAATCGGTAAAAATGAGAACTGAAAAATTAATAGAAAGAAAACATGAAAAAGCACAGCAAGAAAATAAAGCAGAAATACTTCAAATACTTCAACTACTGTTGAAAGTCAAAAACTTGAATTTACTGAGAACACAACAAAAAACGGGCAGTAGAGTCTAAAATTGGGGAATTTACCAGAGCCAGGGATAGAAAGGAATTTGCCGGAGGCTGTCCGATTTGGAGCCAAAGAAGAAGAAGTCTGCTCATCGACTGTGGACATCATTCAAACCATACGGTTCAACATAACAAATGGAAAACACGCAGGACAGTACTTACAAATATGTATAGAGTTGTGCAAATTGCAGTAACGATCACCCGTAGTGGTAGAAAAAATATACAGGTAGCCATCGTGAAAGCCCATGGACCACTAGACAAGGTACGAAGTCAAGCATTCTGGTACATGTTTCCTGACCAAAATTTCACGTAGGACACGATTTGCGCAACGGAAATTACTGAAACCAACTCCTGACTAAGATATATAATGTTTTTTTTCGCATGAATTCAAACCTCCCGTTCATGAAAACATACTACTTGAGTCAAATTGCACACTATACTTTATCATGACAACCTCTGCGATATGAAAATCTGGCAACCTCAATCTTGACGCTTTGGCTAGCTATAGCAAATTGTTTACACTTTGAAAAATAAAGAGTTGGAGAGGAATAATGCTCGATTGAGAAGTCCGGGAAAACTGTTGTGAGGCGCGATTTTACTCACGTAGAGAATTTCACGTACTGTAAAATAAAATGTTAATATTTTAGTTTGGAGTTGAGTTCAGTAATTTTCAATGCAAGAATCGTGTTCTACGTGAAATTCTTATCAGGGGTAACATGTATCAGAATGATTCAATTCGTTTCTTGTCTAGTGGTCCATTGCATTCTGGTGTTGAAACTCATGAGGTTTCACCGGAAAACTCCAGAGAATCAGATGACCATTCATCTGAGGTGATTCTCGATGGAAAAACTTGACACTAAGTAAGGCTATTTATGCGGTGAAAAATTGTCGGGAGCGCACATGGGAGCCCCCTGTTAATAATTTCCTCATCCGATTACTATACAAGACAACCGGAACAATTCTTGTTGTCCCAATGGGATTTTGACTGTCCTAACAAGAATTTGGACGAGTGGTTGCCAACATGTGACAATTATTATACCATCTGGACTTATTGCGAATATTGTCACAGAAAAAAATAAGGTGTATTCAAAAGAGAGTAATTCCCAAAGGTAATGCTCGAAAGTAATTTTCCATTGAATAAAACACTATTGTTTACGTTATAATAATACGTACATTTAAGTAAAATTCACGGTGCTAAAAGGAAGAAATGTACCCTCTTAAGAGCGTGAGTTTTGGCTGACAATTCTGTGCAGCTTCGCAAGAGGTGCGGGCATGTTTCAGGCCGCTTTTAAATAAACAGATAAAAATTTGTTTGATTTTATGTATTTTTGTTTATAATTTTAAATGACAGTAATCCGCACAGAGTTGGTAAAAATTTAATGGTAGTAGTTGAAAAACGCTAAATCGGCGAGTTAAACTATCGCGCCAAACACAATGCAGTCGGCGCGGAACGCGCAAGACCGCCTGCAAGACTGCCGGAATACTCCACGCATTGCGCCCAACACAGTGCCGACACTGCCGACAGCCGTCAGCCAGCCGTCAGCGCGAGGCGCGTAGTAGCGCCTACAAGACTGTGGGAATACTTCACGAGTTGCGCATTCACCACGGTGCGCGTTTTAATCGGTGAAAATGCATAATTTCTCGGTGCCGGAACTACCGTGGTGTGCAACATTTGCGATTAGTGCAAAACCACGAGCCTGCAATCCTAGGTTCGAGGGATTGTACCGATTATACACCCCTCAGAGGTATCTTAATCAGATTAAGTTAATCTATAGAATCAACAATAAAATACAATAAATAAGAGGACAACAGGAATTCACTTTGTCTTAAGTAGGAATTCGACGAGGAAATTATTAACAGGGAAATTTTCTCCGTGCTCAAAGCATAACACATTAATCTGCGATACTGACGGGTGATCATCACTCTGATAATATACGTAGTGAAATTTAGTGCCACAGAAGAAATAATTAACCTCTAGAATGGGGCAAGTCACTGCAAGCGGTGAAAGTGAATTATACATGTATCCTCTAATTTGAACCATCTAAAATCACGTCAAGAAGACGAGGGGGATAGGCAGTCAACAACATCTTTATTAGGTGCATTGTTTGATTCCGCTCTTGAGGAAAAAAACTGGCACATGTGTCGCGAGGGTGTAGTTTTCGTTATGAAATGGCGTTATCGTTTTTATTTCTTTAAGCAAACGAATATAGGTCCCTGCGAAAAACAGAAGGGTCAGTAATTGGGAGAAATAAAATCTCCACAGATCCGGTTTGATCACAGAAACGCAGTGAACTTAATTTTTTTGAAAAAAGGCGAGACATTGCTCTCGAGATACGTGATTTACGGTTTCACTATCGATATTATTTCTGAAGAGGACGGAGGAAAACCCTTCGTTAAATATTTTAATATCTAATATTTTTCTGTTTTCTCGCTATGTTGCTCTCATTTAGCGTATCGTCATGATCTAATACTTTTGTGACTCGATACAAATTAAGATATTTCCTGTCAATATACAAGTTTTACAAGGACAAATGTGTGTGACGGACGGACGGTCTAGACTAAAGATGCAAGAGGGACAACACGAAGACAGGAATATGAAAATGTGCGGAAATTCATGTTGGCAAACCTGAATGAGGAAAATTGCATAGATTAAACCAGGCAGTAAAGCCGATCATGTGCGGAAGCTGAGCCGAGCCGTCATCTGGAGTAAAATTCACGTCATTTATTACATTATAGATGCTAATAGTGGCGATTATTGAAAGTTGGCAATACTGTTTTTCTCCATTTAAATACACGTAAAAAAATAGAATTAAATATTTTTGATGGAGTCGAACTTTTCGATTATTTCTATCAATATTTCCGAATCGATAATTTTAATCGATCTATATTTTTAATGGATTTGAATGGAGTAAAACTAGTGTTGCCAACTTACAAAATCGCCACTGGATACTAGTGTAAAAAAACTCGAACTGTGAGATATACGAAGTTGTGAGGGTTCTTCCAAAAGTTTTCTATTCTTATCCTCCTGTTACATTTTCAAATAAAGGGACAGTGGTGTTTTTTACTGAAAATTGGGAAGGGATAATTATCACGCAGAAAGGGCAAAGAAGTATGCGGTTGCGCATGTCTTAATTCATTTCGCCTTCAATTTTGGAAGTAGGCCAGACAACATCCTCAGTGCTGTAATAGTTACCTATCCGAAGATTTGCGTCTTGTATTGCCAATGAATCCTGTCCCGCTGTACGAGTAAATTATGTTCAACTCAGTGGCGTGGCGTGCTTTGCGATATATCGATTGATTCGCCACTCAAACCTATGAAAAAAGATCGATTATCAGGGTGTTCGCAGCGAACACCTTGGTAATCGATTCTTTACCATAGCTTCAAATGGCGAGCTATCGATAATCGATCCTTTAAGCCACGCCACTGGTTCAACTCCGCATGCCGATTTTGAAGATTGCTTTGTTTTTTTCCAAATCACAGTCAAATTAAGTGTAAATTAGAAAAGTAATAGTTCACCCCAAATCTTCTTGGATTCAATTATTTGCAGTGCATTGGGGAAGTATTGCTTTCCTTGCACAGGTGCAGAAAATTATAAGCAGCCAAAAATATTTATTTGCTGGTATTCACTATCATAATATTTTTAGAAAGTGATTTATAATCAAATAAATTCAGTTCACTGAAACATAAGGAAGTTTTTCTTATATTTCTTATAATTTCCTTCATTTGAGTTTAGAATCGTCCGATTCTATGTCAACGCGTTTAAGCTAGAAAAATCTGCAATTACAGGTAAGGAGATTTAAAAACGGTAACTTGACTCCGAGGTGACGTAATTCACCACAAGAGGGAACCGTTATCGCTAAAAAGCGAGAGGTAAAAGCTCAAACGGTAGGTCAAAAGGATGAGGCTTCAAAGGACATTAACAGGACCTCACTCGTTAAGATTATCACCTACTCTCACGCTTCAACATTGCCGTTCAAGACTGCACCAATGAAAAGTCTAAAATGTCGCTAAAGCAGCATTAATCACATTGGTCAAAACCTGACTTAAGAACCATAATTCTTTGTTTCATTTATTTCGTAAAGCGATATTTTTTAATATTGCCTCAAAATCTGCAAAGCCCCAGCAATATTATTAATTAACGTTGAGGTAACATTGAGCCAGCAAGCAATATTACCTTTTTGTCTTATTTTTTCTCATGAAGATTTATGCGTTCGTGCTTATAATGAGCCAAAAGGTTAAGATGTGCATTGCATGGTTAAGGGAGTTTAAATAAAACGCGTATGCTGGCAAATTTTTCTCTAACTTTTTTATACAATTTTTGTAGAGGGAATTCGAACGCAAAAAAAAATAAAAAATAAAAAAATAAAAAAATAAAAAAATAAAAAAATAAAAAAATAAAAAAATAAAAAAAATAAAAAAATAAAAAAATAAAAAAATAAAAAAATAAAAAAAATAAAAAAATAAAAAAATAAAAAAATAAAAAAATAAAAAAAATAAAAAAATAAAAAAAATAAAAAAATAAAAAAAATAAAAAAATAAAAAAAATGATGAATCTTGCATAAAAATTATAATTTCCAGAATTCTGTCCTTTCCTCACAGACAGATTCAGAAATTATTATAAAAGACGTATGTGTGAATGCTGTTTTCTACACTGACGGAAATTGAGTAGTGTGTAAAGAACCACATTTTCCGGCCCTTCAAGGAAGGATTTTCTTTAAACTTTTAATCAAAGGGACCCTCAAGTCTATCTACTCAAGACAGGTTGGCATAAAAGCTTTCGTGAGAGGTGTTTCGAGTAAAAATAACAGTTTAATCCTTGTAACGTGCCATAAAGTGTACGCTTTGCGTCTCTGCTGATGACACTTTATAGGATGGTTTAGCTGAAGGGGGATTTCAGCAAAAACTTTTTCCGATAAAAACGTGATTGTTGAGCACAAATAAGAATTTAGAATTTCGCGCGGGAAACTGATAGCTCTCTCAGAACGCTATCGACCAGACTGTCATTTAGACCCATCCAAGTTTTTCAAGGTGCGTGACTTTTTTATGATTAGTGATCCTTAGAAAAAGTGAACACAGGAATGAAAAAATCATCATATAGGGATTCTCAATAAAAAAAAGTCTCTGAGTCTTGACGTGTCAAACAGCCTCCCTTAAAATAGGTCTCTATTTTTCGATTGACGGAACTTGGGATTTCATGGACTTATCGTGTGACAGACATAAAACCTCAGGACGGGAGATAGTTCAAATTGGATGTCAGCTTTCATCTCCGAGTGATCTCAATGTTATAGCTTGTCAATTTACATGTTGTGTAAGAAAAGGTTCCTTCATGTAATAGTTATTTATGCTAAAATGTATTTTTGGATTATTGTTTCTTCAAAATTAGAGCTGAGCCTAAGCTAGACATTTTCATGGAGAATGTCTAATACTTAGAGAGTTTCATTTTAGAAATTCTTTAGATTCAAAATAGAGAAATTTTAGGAGAGTGCCTTGCATGCATGGTTCTCTTCATCAGAGATGCTGCGAGAGATTTTTGGAAAATCTTGCTGATCGAAAGGAAAATAGTAAAAGCATCAATAAAATACCAGTCTTAATCGCAAAATGCGCCATGAAGACCTCTGCTAATATCGCAAAGAAACGTGTTATTCAAAAATAATTCATACATTCAGAAATCAATTAGAAGGTGAGAATAAAAAAGCGAGCTTTTTGTAAGGTTCTTGTTTAGAACTGATTTCTGGACCGTTTCCATTCATAAACTTCGTCGAGAATCTTTCTTGGTGACAATACAATATTAATTTAAAAATTGACGAGAATAAACGTCATAAATTAATCTCATTATCTGCTGCAAGGTATTTTTCATGATAATGTGTCTCATTTAATTAAAATGGAGTATTTCGTTGAAAAATACCTCGATTCCCTTGCTCTGAATACCGGAACTGTGCTTGTGTAGGTACATTCAATTTCTTAATGGAGTGATTTTTCATCATTTCCTTTCCTTAATTACTCTCACTGCATTCACAAGGCGCCTCGAGAAAAATAGAGGGGCGCTTTATAAAATCCCTCTCAGTTGCATTTAATACCAGTGTTGTAAGTTTTTTCTACGAGGAGGTTTATTAATTTCCTGGCACTTCTAAAAAAATTTTATATGATTGTATTGATACTGATGGAATGTTGGATTGTGTATTAATGTGCGTAAAAAAAGATCATCCCTAAACAAGTATCATACAAATTGCATAAGACGCCTTAATTTGTTGCACGCTTTATCAATGTAAAGGCAACCTAATTGACTTAGAAATTTCGTGGAGGGACGCCACACGTCAAATTGTGATACAATTTTTTAAAATTTCTTTATCACAACCTAATCAGCGTAAGGTTCTTCCCTACTTAATGGCCTAAGTGTGCGAGTAAGCTCTTAAATTCCTAATATACTGGCAATAAATACACACTTACGACACATAACTTACAATAAAGGCAAGATATAACGGGCAGCCGCAATCTAAACCAAATTACAAAATACTCTCGTAATTTTTAAGTACAAATCATACACAGTCTTTGCACTGATAATTCAAGTTTGTGCGACGAAAATACACGGCGTGAGACAAATTATCTATGAGATTACACGATAGCTGTCAAAATTCTCTATGACACAATCTACAATAAATTGGCCGCTAATTATAAGGCGAAATAATATCAGTGGTCCATTACATTTTAATTCACTTGAGGGCGTCTGTTTTGATTTATTGAGCAATCAATTATGCGTGCGTGATTCAACTTTCAAGCCAACCGAGTAAAATGAAACCATTACTACTCGCTCATAGGTTGAACGTACGATACATACAAGAGTGAAATTTACACCCAGGGTATTAGGCGGAAATAATTAGCAATCGACCGGCTACGGGTTCAACAATACTCATTGGTGGAATTTTCACAAATACGCACTCAGTTACAATCCGTTTAAGAGAGGTTAATTTCTGGTACCTGGAACCCCTGGAATGCCGGGTACGGTTAAAAAAGAACCATAAGTTGTTGGAGGTTGCGCACAGTATTTGGAAGAAGGATCACTTGCGCTTCTTCTTACTGTCAACTCAGTATCGCTGGATTGGCTGGAGACACTCTCTTAAAAGCAAACCATAAAATAAACCTGAAAATCCTGTGTTAATTTCGCTGCATTCAAGGTCAGCGAACAGGAAATTTCTAATACGAGTCATTAATTTGATACAGAGGCATCATCTCAGTAATTGTTTTTTTTTTGGGAGGGGAGGGGAAGGTAGGGGAGAGGAGGGTTTTGTTAAAAGAAGAAAAAATTTGCTACGGAGGATGGAGCAAACGTCAACAAATTCCCAGAGGTGCCCCAAAATTGATCAAACTAGCCTAATGAAAGATCAAGTTTAAAAGACAAAGAGATAAAGAATGTACGCACGGTGGACGGCTAGCTATAGTATTGTTTTACAAGGCTTTTTCAGTGCTATTGGTTTGCTCAGTTGCATTCAAGCTTGCATTCGATTAAACGATTATTACCAAATAAGAGTGCTTGTCGTGACTTCTTGTTGTAACATAAACCGTTTTTATGTCTTTCTTTACTTGCGATATCAAGCGATCCCGTGTTTTGACAGCCAACAAGTAGATTATCACAGTCACCTCTTTATGTGTTAGCCTCCAAGATTCAAAGTAAAAGTAGCAGTTTCCTCGAAAATCTCTTTCACATTCGAAAAATAATCAATGTGATTGGCTCCTCTCCGAAATTCAGAAAGTTGAGGGCAGCCGTCCATGATTCGATATGAAGCGAGAAATTCCCTCGATAATTCGAAGCTTCGAAAGCTAATATGACTGTCACTCTAGGTATAGCCTGTTCATTCCCCCTGTCATTCAAAATCGACTGTTGGCATTAGCGGTGCATTGAAGCTAGGAAACAGTTTCCGAGATCATTTGTTATTCAAGTTAGGTTTTCTCGCATCTGTCTGTAGGCAATCATGGATGCCTGCAGGGAATAGACGCTTTTAGTGCTACATCACAGAAAAGCGATACACATCGATATATTCTCATTGTTAGCATTAAAAGAGCCCTGGTAAAATTTGGCAGTAGAATCTGTGTTCCAAAATACCATAGACCTATAACCGGCTGTAAGATTTCCAATAGCTTCTATGGCCCGCTACACAATTTCTTATAGCCTTTTATAGCTGATAGCGATTAAGCAACAGCCAGGTGATAAAGTGTGTGCTAAACGTTACTAATTACGGATGCTAGGACTTAGTGAGTTTTTGGACCACTGCAGACTGCTCTCTCTTTGGGCCGTAGTATCTTGATTTATTTTGCGAGGAAAGCTCCGTACTTTTGATGGATCCCTGCCATTCCTATTAGAGCGCCTTCAGTTTCGTAGGATACTGTGTAATACCTCTGGTGTGAAATAGTTGCTTCAAGCGCCGTGGCAGGCGGGCAGCCATCGCGAAAAAGCACACGCATTGGCGCCTACAAACCTAACAGGGATACTTCACGCGTTGCGCAATGCGTGAAGTATCCCTGTTAGGTTTGTAGGCGCCAGTGCGCCGCCGCTCCGCTTTATGTTAGGCTCTAATATTTAATCTGGCGGAGTCAGCGTTATTCAACTCATGATTTTGAAATGTTTGCACATCCTGTATGGATTATTCTCATTTTAATTGATGAAAAAAAATATGCATTAAAGGAAAATATAACGTGTGTTTTGTAAATATTAAGGTGCGGTTCCGTATCAAACTAAATGATTCCCAAAGAACGCGAATTTCTACACAATTTCTTGTAGCCTTTAATAATCGATGGCGAAAAAGCAACAGCCAGGCGATAAAGTGTAAAGCCCGGCGATAGGAACTATAGCCCGGCTGCATAATTTTTTATCGCTTCGTATAGCCCGGCCGTTCTCCGCATTCTTCAGCCAGCTATATGATTTTCTGTAGCCTTCTTTAGCCGGCTATAAGAATTCCTATGGTATTTTGAAACGCAGCTCTTATCACAAATTTTTACCAAGGAGATCCAAGGAGGGGTCATTGCTGCTGTTTCGATTTAATTCGATTAAGTGGCGAATCCCGTCACCGCTAATATCGTCTATGTATAATAAAGTTTAAGCGAAGGAAAATTTGAAAAGGACCACGCATTTTAGAGATTACTGAAATCGAACCTTAAAGAACGTGGGAGACTTTTTATTGATTTTACATTTAAAGAGACTTAATCCATTTAGCAACGCATCATATGCACTGGAAAGAAAACACATTGGATCTAGAGTCCAGACTCTTGAAAACATTGACAAGAAAAAATACTCTTGATTCAATGAGATTTAAGCTTAAATCAAGAACCAAGCCTCTTAATTTGAGCGGATTCTTTTTGATTTAAGCTTAAATCTGCTTGAGTCAAGAGTCCTTTTTCTTGTCAATGTTTTCAAGAGTCTGGACTCTAGATCCAATGTGTTTTTTTCCCCCCAGTATATGTTTCTTGAGTGCAACAGAGACATTTCAAACTATTGAAGGAGGACCGTTGGCTGGAATATTTAATTTCTGTTCGCGGCTAGGAAAATTCAATTTACACTCTAACGATACGGGGGAGACGAAAAAGAGTCGAATTTCACCGTTCATATGTAGCGATCAGAGCTGACATGGGGGCGAGCTTTGAGTCGGAAGACTCGTAATTGAATTCCAAAGTTCAGACTTGTTATTTTTTATTCGTCCGCGAGCGATGACTCATGCCAGGATTGATTTCTTCGGATACGAGCGTTGACCACTCGTTTATTTACAATCCAGGCCAAATGCGGGGAGCCGCGGGCGTGTGTCCCGCAGCTGGACCCTCGCTCTGCCGCACAGTGGATCGAGTCAATACGAGAGGTCGGACAAAATTTGGAAACTTTCCGAGCTTTTAACTCCTTCTATACAAAACTTTGAGGTTCTAGAAATGGTTCCACTGGTTTCCTCGTGAAATTTTCTTCTAAGACCACCCCTTAAAATTTTTAATGTGACGAATTAAACATCAAAATTTGCGGTTTTAGTCAAAAATTTCATGTCCGACCTCTCTAATTGACTCGATCCACTGTGTGCCGTCCTAAGAAAGGACGCTGTACGAGCATTCGTATGTGTGTCCTGGAAATTTACGGTCCTGTATGCTTGCTTCAATCACGAAGCGAATGCAATTTTTTTAAAAATAACTGGAGGGAGGGGGGTCTACAATAAATCCAAGAATCAAACAACAGATACTATTTTTTCTATTTAGTTCACTCAAGGCTCCATTATTCTGCCGCGATAGCGAAGAGAGCGGTAAGTGCATGCTGGGATGAGCCTCGAGACACATAAAAGCACGTGCTAATCATGGCTCATACAGACTTGCACTTACTGCTCTCTTCGCTATCACGGCAGATAGTGGCGTAACGTGCTTCGATATATATCGATATTCCTCCACTTGAAGCTATGGTAAAGAATCGATTATTAAGGTGTTCGTTGGGAACACCCTAATAATCGATCCTTTTCCACAGGTTTAAATAGCAGATCAATCGATATATCGCAAAGCACGCCACGCCACTGACGGCAGAATTACATCGCGCACAAGGCTTCATTTATTTCATAGTTCACGGCACGTTTTAAAAAGGTTACCGACAATAAGACGAAATCATAAATTAGATAGTCTATTTTGAATAAAAGTCCAACAACTTCCATCTCTTCGAGAAAAGCTCCATCATATCTGGGTTTTTGTATCGTAAAGTATTTGAATGCATCACAGCTAGCTTGTGTCCTTTCGCGGTTTGTAGGAATGCATGCATCAAATCGCCGGAGTATGTAATTGAATGCAAACACGAACAAACCAAAGCACAATTGCAGTGTAATGAAGTGCACCGGTCCCTTCGCTTGAGATGTCCCTGCATTATGTATTATGTGCACGGTAATGTGCATGCGCTATCAATGTTGCATTGCGCAATGTTCTACTGCATAGTCAACTGTTGATGGTAATCGTCCCTACGGATGCAGTGCCGATTGCATCGTGGTTCCGTTGTAGATAAAAACATCATTCTGGTATATGTATCCGGTTTTTAATCGACCCGAGATCTAAAATTTTTTTCCAGTTACGCATATTTTTTAAGGTGATTTGACGGTTGCCATTTTTTTGTGTCAGAGCGACGCGCGATACATCGCATCAATTCGTTTCATTATTTCAGCTACTTGTTATTTCTTTCGAAATTTGAGATCGCGCTTCTGTTGTCATGAGACTGCAGAATTCATGTACCAAATTTGACAAAGAAATTCAACGTAATAAGGGCTGGGTTTTTTTAGAAGAAAAATATCAGCTTCGAGTGC
Organism: Bemisia tabaci; assembly: GCF_001854935.1. Taxonomy (NCBI): domain Eukaryota; kingdom Metazoa; phylum Arthropoda; class Insecta; order Hemiptera; family Aleyrodidae; genus Bemisia; species Bemisia tabaci. The sequence continues at coordinate 917,728 of NW_017552810.1, forward strand.
AGTTTCTATATCAGTATCGAATGCAAGAATTGCTGGCTCATCCGTAAAATCACAAGTTTGCATATTGAAACTACTATTGTACGTACTTACGTAGTTTTGAAGATGAGCCAGAAATATTAGTTACTAATTTATCGGGAGGGTAGTTTGTAGTTGCGTGACCCAACTGAACGCTTAGAACACCTTCAAATCTGGCGATACTTCCCGCTTTGCCGAGAGGTTAGTTTAGTTGCGTGACCCAACCGAACGCTTAGAACGCCTTCAAATCCGGCGATACCTCCCGCTTTGCCGGGAGGTTAGTTTAGTTGCGTGACCCAACCAAACTCTCAGAACGCCTTCAAATCTGGCGATACTTCCCGCTTTGCCGAGAGGTTAGTTTAGATGCGTGACCTACCTGAATGCAACACATTGTTAGTTTACTCACTTTACTGCACGCAGCAAGCTGATACCATCAAAAGAAGCATTACAAACAGTGTTTCCTTTTTCATCTTTACCTTTTAATTTTTGCATTTTTCATGCGTCACAAATAAAAAGTAAATATTTCGGCAATTAGTAAAAATGTAGTATGTTAGTAGGTATTCAGTATATTAGTCAACCATGCCTAACATATGCCTCTAAATAGTACAACCTGTTGAATGCAACAATTTCAAAGTATTTTAACCTTAAAATGCATAAAACTGGATGATTTTTAGGCAGAAATTGAAGGAAGATTAGCGCCACACGTGCCTCGAAATGCTCTCAAATAGAGTTAAAATTTAAAAAATTTCAAGCTGGGGGATATTCCATACCCCCCAGATCCCCCGGTGGTGGGGGGCAAGCCCCTCCCCCCCCTAGCAAAATGACCTAGCTACGCCTATGATCATAATCAACCTCAAGAAACTTAGATAATCTTAGCAGCACTGTAGAGGTAACTTACACAACGCACCTCTTCTAAAATTGGCGGCTCTAATTTACTCAGCACTGCGAAGATTGACCTATTTTAACACGGGGAGCTCAAGGAGCAAGGAGGGCTCAGGGCCCAAAAGGGCAGCCAGCCTTCTAACACACAAAATTTCACTGCTAATCTTCAGATTCCAATTCAAACAAAGATGGCGAAGTATGTCAGAAATGAGCGTTCTTCCGCAAAGCGCTTGCGCCAATGCAAAATTCGAAAGAAACGGCAAGTAGCTAAAATTATGGAACGAATTGATGCGATAAATTGCACGTCGCTCTGACACAAAAAATGGAACCGTCGAATCACTTTAAGCTAGGAATTGAGTGAAATCAGAATGGAACAAGATGGAAGAAAGAATCGGGACGGTCTTGGGACCCCCCCTCCCTCCCCGGCATCTGCCACTGTCTCGGGAGAGAATCCCAGGCTCTGATTTCCGATGTACGCAGATCAGAAAAAGTTCAAGGTTAGACTCAGTTAGCCTTTTTTAATATGGATAAATACAGAATGAATGAAAATTTTTCTCGGCAATTTTTTAAAGATTGCCAGGTACTTGTTTTCAAAAGAGTGACAATTATTGATCCGGTCTGTTTTTTCAGTTTGACGGATTTTAGTATATTTTTGGCCTTTGATATCATCGAAAAAAGACACTTGTAAACGTATAAATTGGAGAGAAAAAACTTGCAAAACAGTGAAACACTTACTTTTAGAGGACGAGTGGTTTCTTCCAATTTCAGCTAGAGAACGGATGATGGGAAGTCTCGATGAGGTTTCTTTCCGTCTTTCATGTTGATGTCTATGTTTTCTCATCAAGACTTCATGAACCTATCAACACACAAGAACAATTATCGTGATACAATGATTTTAAGCCATCTTTTTCCAAGAAAAGACAGGAGAGCATCGGCAGAAAATTACACATTCATGAGATGGTTATTTAAGGAAGTGTTAAAAACCTCAGGCCTTTTCACCGAACGCAATTGCCTTCATTATTTAGATCGGTTTCGGGGTCGCCCACGCAAGTAAACAGAGTAAAATTGGAGGGGATCTAAAAATAATCCATGGAGATAGCCTCTTCAAGTTTTTTTACATTTCCATGGTTCAGTTGGCACACCTCAATCGAAGACCTTTGACATTTTGAAGCCAGCTCGAAGCCATTGTTGCGAAAAACAGATCGCGTGTTAAGACGGATGTGGCATTACAACCGATTCAAATAGTCGGGAAGGTTTAATGAGTTTCAAAGGGTCTGAAGTAGTGTATCGTGCTGAGAGAAAACATTGTATGAACATTTGTTCTTCGCCGATTTTTCTCTGATGAAATATTTATTTTTAGGGAAAATTATTAATATTTTTCATTTAAATTTTCAGCTGCGCTAGATGAAACCACACATCAAATTCCCTAAAAGATCCAAACAGAAACACTCATAAGTTTATTAGGAAATTCGAAATTCATCATGAGAAATGTGGCTACGCCAGAATGTTCATGCGTTGTTTTGCCTTAGCTTGGTGGTAGAGACGTAATGATTGCACGACAATCGACATGTTCTCGGCCGAGTAGGCGGGTGGGGTCCTGTCATTTCACGTGAATGAGCCCTTGTTTTGCGAAAAAATATGTTTTTGACAAGCTTCAGATCACCATTCGCTCTCAATCCATCGATTCCAGATAGAATTTATGGTGATTGGGAAAAAACACGATTATACGGGAAATTATTTTTAATTCTAATGCTTCATTCTTCACGCTTCGATCAATTCCCATGCCTGCCCTCACGAGCGTATTTATCCCTCTTGTACAAATGCGGAAACGAGAGGCGAATCATTGACTTTAGGCAACGGGGTACGAATTACAGCAATGTCATTCGATATTCTTAGGGAGAAAACTCCGGAGGTGAATCGACCTGCAACTCAACCCTCGCGGTGCCCCCCCTGACATCCAAAAGGTCCAAACCCCCGGGGGCTGCCCACCTGGCGCCTAAGGAGCCAGAGCCGAGGACACCCACCTGGCCCCTAAGGAGCCAAAGCCGAGGGGCCGCCCACATGGCCCCTAAGGAGCCAAAGCCGGAGGCCGCCCACCTGACAACTAAGGAGCCAAAGTCGGGGGCCGCACACCTGGCCCCTGAGGAGCGTTTCCGTTTGGCAGAAATACATCCAATTATGGAGATACCCTTTCATGAACTTTGATCCTTAGCTACGCAAAAAGATTGATGATGTTTCATTTCTACTGAGGTGTTTTCCAACAAAGTTGGAAAACACAAAGTGGGCAGCCCCCGGGGGTTTGGACCTTTTGGATGTCAGGGGGGGCACCGCGAGGGTTGAGTTGCAGGTTGATTCACCTCCGGAGTTTTTTCTCCCTAAGAATATCGAATGACATTGCTGTAATTCGTACCCCGTTGCCTGAAGTCAATGATTTGCCTTCAAACGGCCGGGTATGCAAAATGACTGCCGTGACGCACGAATAGTGGTATCAGAATTTTTCGTTACGTTTACGGATTGATTTGAAGGCGCTCTTCTGTATACATTGTGAGTGGCCTTGTAGAATGATGTTGACCAAAAAGGTCATAATTTTGGGTTTTTCATCGAGCCGCATATTCCAAAAATCCCGAGGAATATAATTTTAAAAAAATAATGAGATTATTTTTGGTCTCAACGTCTTATTTCAAAGAAGAGAGCGCAGGCGGCTGCATCAGATTGTGTATTTTAAGTCTCTTGGTTCGGTCATTGTATTCTGAATCGAAACTGAAAGAGTCGCCGTTTACAAGATCGCAACTTCCTCAAAAGCGGTTGTGAATTTAAAAAGCTTCGCACGGATAAAATGAGCTTTCTTTGATTAACTATGAATAATCAAAATTGAAGAAAAGGTACTTTGTCCACTGGTCCATTAAGAAAGCGTAAAGAATGGATGAATGGTGCATCGATGACCAACTAAATCTTATCTGATAAGGAATTTGAAGTGTGAAACCCTTTTTTCAGTCTTAAATGATGCAGATCCACCAACAAGTTTAAAACACTGATTGCAAAAATGCGTATCTCCTGATGAAGTGTCGATTCTCAGTGCCAAAAACGCGAATCTCGGCATTTCTGCCGTATTTTCTAACAGTTCGAGAAATTATTGAAAATGCTGATGGAGTTTGAAAAAACATCTTATTCTTGCTATCCTCAAGAATTATTACCCTTCTACCGACAATAAAGAGGAATGCAGACAGTTTTTTTACTCTCCTGGAAAATCGTGTTTTCCGAGATTCGCACCTCTGCACTTTCACCATCGATTAGGTGCTTTAGTATTGTTTAATTAACATTTGCACAGGCAGTGATTGTGATTGTTCAGTCAGTAATTTTTACTTTCTCGCGCCCCTAGGGTAGAGAGGAAGTATTGTCATCCTCCAAGAAAAAAAAAGTTGAAATTTCATCATTTCTGGACGTTTTAAGGTCCCAGGAGTCAAAATAACCATACTTGAAAAAATGTGTGTCCGTCCGTCCGATGTCCCCCGAATCTGTGTACAGCGATATCTCAGAATCTATCTGTTCGATTTCATTCAAAATTGGCACAGAACACCATATGTATGGTCTCCTTATGCACGCCAAACGATTTTTTTTCTCATTAATTTCTTCACAAACATTCTCAGGTATAAATGTTGCAGGCAATTAGCAATCGCAGAATACTGTGAGGTGAAGTGCGGTCTCACCTTATCCCTGAGATGTTCCTCGAGCGAGCCGGAACTGACGATATTGTCGAGGACGTTATCAACGATCTGTTCGAGGGAGAGACCCTCCATGTCCAGGATGACGGTCCCGTTGAGGATCAAACTTCGGAGCTCGAAAAGAGAGTGGAGTGATAACGTCGCCACGTGAGGCTTCGACCATCGGTTTCCGCCCTCTTCTACGTCCTCCTCGAACTTGATCCACCTGAAAATCAAAATCATCTAATGTGAATCTCTCTATTTGGAACTAGAATCCCGAAGGTGCTAGAAAAAAAACCTCTTGGACCTATGCCGCATTGCATTGACTTAAGAGTGCAGTTTCTTGTCGCCCGATTTAAGAGTCTTGAAATCTTGTTTCAAGCGGATTTTGCATTGATTCAAGCAGATTTTTCATTGAAACAAGAGTCCAGACTCTTAAATCCGGCGACAAAAAACTGCACTCTTGTACCAAGAGGTTTTTTTTACCAGTGACGAAGCCATTAAACCAGCAGAAAAAAAACTAGAATACCTTTCATTGCGAGTTAAGACAATGTGAATCCATTCCTGATAGGCTTCCGTATATTAGGTCTCCATAGTGTCGCAAACGGGAATAAAGATAACATGTTCATCAATTGCAAAGATTATAATCTGAATGGACCCGGGAATCTCGGGTTCGGCAAGGAACGAACGGAATGCATTAAATTAAAATTTCCTATCCAGAGCACCCCTAAAAATTGAAACTGAGACGAGATAAACGATAAATTTTGCGGTTTTTGTGAAACATTTTTGTCCAACTTTTTTCAAGGACTCGTTCCACCGTTCCGCGAGGGGCGGGAGAAACTAAATTCTTGGCCCCTTCGAAAAAAAAACCAAATGGTTTTGCGTTCTAATTACAAGTATTTCTCTTAAAAATAGTGGAAAAACAAGGATGAAAAAACGGGAAACAAGGCTAAAAATACACAAGTAATGAAACCCGAGACGTTTCGACTCAAAATTGAGTCATTCTCAGTTGGAAACAATAAAAATTTAAAAGTAAAAACGATAAAAAACCTGAGCCCTACATGGTGGCGGCCGGGATCTGAGAGAAAGAGAAA
>NW_017552810.1:923430-1090057 GCF_001854935.1 Bemisia tabaci
TTTCTTTCTCTCAGATCCCGGCCGCCACCATGTAGGCCTCAGGTTTTTTATCGTTTCTTCTTTTAAATTTTTATTGTTTCCGACTGAAAATGACTCAGTTTTGAGTCGAAACGTCGTGGGTTTCATAAATCGTGTATTTTTAGCCTTGTTTCCCGTTTTTTCATCCTTGTTTTTCCACTGTTATCATTTTCTTGGGCTGCTCTTAAAAATTTGTATCTATCTCTTAAATATATGATATAAAAAATATTCGCAAGAGCGAAGATTCCAATTTTAATTATTTTTTAATATTGTTTCTTTCCTCCTCATCTTTTTCGTGGATATCAACGTTACCTGGCAGTTTCTTTCCACTCGGCTGAGTCACCGTCTCCTATGAGCTCCTCCATTTCGGAGAAAAGGGGGTGCGACTCGTGGGAGTCGTTGTCTCCGTCCTCGCCCAGGATAAATTGCACTCGCTGCGACGGTGGCGCCCCTATCGCATAAAAAAAGCATAATCATCACTTGAACGAATTTAACTGTATGTTCACAACGAAGCGCGATTCCATGGGGAGGATATATTTCTTGGAATGAATTTTTCATCTGGATATGAGCACATTACAAACAGAAAAAACATGTGTCTCAAGTATCAAATGTTTCGTCTAATCGTGACAGCCCGTGAGAATAGACCTCGGTTCATGGATGTAAAATTGGATAGACTTAAGCATCAGCATCAAACGTCACGCATACATTGCAGTGTTTCAAAATCACATCTGGATATTTTGGAAGGGAACGATCCGACATTTGGATTACATTTTGCAATAGGGAACCACTATTTCTGGCTCATTTTAGAAGCAACATATCGACGGTGAAACTACCAAACCACGTATCTCGGTTTGCGACGTCGCAGACTTCCTGTCATACTTTATTTTTTAAATGAAAAACTACTTAACATCCAGTCTTGAAAATTTCTGTGATTTTTCCTCTTTGTGCGGAAAAAATTCCGTGAAAATTTCAAGGAATGATATTGATTTGGTCTACTTCAAAAAAATAAAATGTGAGCGTAGATTTTTAAACACCGCAAACGAGATACGTGGTTTGGTAGTTTAACCCTCGATATACGCCATTGATTTTCCCATGCAGATACGTGCTTTTATGGAAGAGCCGGAGATAGTGGTTCCTTACTGCAAAGTGTAATCCGTTTACGCTTAAAATTTCGTGTAAGTAACCATCGTATGGGCAAGGAAATTGCAACAATTTTCGAGTTGAGATCTTGTTGCGTTCTCCTCCTAAAAATTAAAAGGAGACATGAGAAATGTAAAACTGCATAGACTTAAGCGATAGACGTCACGTTCACAATGCAGCGTTTCAAAATCTCATCTCCTGTTTTAAATTTTTGGAAGGAAACGGTCCATCATTTACGCTTAAACTTTCTTGTGAATAACCATCGTATGTGCAAACAAAATTGCAAAAATTTTTAAGTTGGGATCTTAGTGGGTTTCCTTTCAAAAACTTAAAAGGCGACATGAGATTTTCAGTCGTAGAAACCGAGCCTCAGTTCAGAAAACCGAAGTTTTTGGTGCAAAACTTTGATAATGTAGATGCGATACTAATGTCGATGTGACAATAATGATGCGATTGTTTCGAATAACCATATCCAATTTTTCATAGAAAGATATCTGTCAAGTTAGGTGTTTGAATTTTCGACACAGTAGTCTCTCTCTAGCCCATTGCACAATACGCTGTGAGTGATTAATGTTAGTTTTTTGTTGACTGATGGCTTAAAGATTAATAACGATCTGGAAACTTTGCGCACTGAATTGCAGAATAAAAAATTTAAATTAAATTTTCTGCAGGCTGTGTGTCGAACCCTTTGATGCCCAAGCTAGGTCAAATTGACCCGAGGCTTGCTAAAACACTTGGCTCGTGGGTTATGTGAGGCCTGTACATACGAGCGCTTAGGCCTACAAACAAATCCTAAAAAAAGAATCAGACGTCAAATTGAAAAAAAGGAAGGTAAACACAGCCGTATTTAGGAGAGATGTGATCCGGCCTTTTTTTTAAAATTTCCTCCGAATTTGAGTAACATTTTGTAGGTAGCATACAACGGAGCATTGCAAGTCCACGCCTCGCGCCATCGCCCCTTCAATTTTGTAGATGCAACACGGACATCCATAAAGTACGAATAGTCGTATCTCTGCGCCGTTGTCAACCCGCGTCTCTCCTTGCTCTTAATCCAACGGTTGTCTATTTGTGGTGATGTTTCAAGGGCCATTAGAGCAACACCGCCGAAGATAGGAGAGACTGAATCCAGCTTTGTTATTACTTTCGCGTTGTTTTTTTTTATTCTTGGCAACTTTGATTACATAATAGCGTATCTCATGAATATTGATAAAATATGTTTCTTAATGTCTGAGAAACTCATGCCTGTCTTCTTACACTCATAATTTAATTTTGAATTTATAATTTTACTCGTAGTATTGTCATGAATCATGTGAAGTTTTATGTAAATTTTTCCACCCCCTCCCCTCTCCGAAAAGTACAAGTATTTCAAGTTGCTGCAATGTAAATACTGCAAATATCCAGATTCTCCAATATCGTATGAGAATGTCCATTTCCCTTGAGTTTTTATTATTTTGTCGTGATTACTCTCCATTGATCAAGCCTCACATCTGCGATCTATTTTTGAGTAACACCTTGCTGGCAGAATAAAGCGGAGCATTGGGAATTCACGCCCCACGCCATCGCGCCTTCAATTTTGTAGATGCAACACGGACATCCATAAAGTACGAATAGTTGTATCTCTGCGCCGTCGTCAACCCGCGTCTCTCCTTGCTCTTAATCCAACGGTTGTCTTATTTGTGGTGATATTTCAAGGGCCACGTGAGCAACACCGCCGAAGATAAGAAGATGGGATACGGCCTCGATTTTCTAATTTTTGTCCCGAATCTGAATGACACCTCATTGGTAGCAAAGATCGGTGCATTGCCCGTACACGCCTCGCACCATCGCGTCTTCAATTTTTCAGATGCAACATGAACATCTATCAATTGCAAATAGTTTTATCTCTGTGCTTGAGATGTTTCTTAATTTTGAAATTAAAAAAAGTGAAGGTCATGCGGACTAAAGGTCAGTGTCCCGTGGGAGCTGGCAAATTTATTTTTGCGTAGAAAATAATCATAGCCGGCAGGAGTTTGTTGAAAGAGCAAAGTTTAAAGTGAAGCTGAAATTGTTCTTATGATCCTGCTTTGTCCTCCATTTTACCTCATTTTTCATCCTGCTTTTTAATATTTTCCGGTGTACATTACTTTGATTAACTTTAAGTAGAACCGGCTCGACTGAAATTAATGTCATCTAATTTCCCGCGTATTTTTCTCATTAGACCAAAATTGGGGCAACTTTATGCCCTGAGATTTTCAGTGAAAATGCCGTAGAGCGTAAAAAAAGAACTAAGGACAAATTTTGTCAGAAAATTTTCTTCGATTTAAATAATTTGGGTGGAAATTAGGCAACGTCTTATATATTTAGTCTAGTTCTGTGTCCGTCAAAACCGTTCAATTTCGCATGATCTCGGTAAAGATTATTTTAAAATCAGACCCCCATCATATTCCGCGCTTACGAATTTTTTCTTCAAGTCTCTCCATTTACAATTGAATGAGGAGCAAAAAATGGTAATCTCACTCACCATTCAAAAGAAATTCTTGTAGGGTTAACTACCAAAACGCGTAATAAAGTAATCAACATTTTGAAACTTACATTCTCCATCGTCGGTAAAACTGCCCAGCCTGCTGCTTCGTCGTCGCATCATAAGTCGCGGTGCTGAAACAAAAGAAAGTAGAAACTTCATTATGATTTTTTCCGCACATCTTTAAAGCATATTTTTGGAGTACCTAATGGCATGATGTTTTACTTTATTTCAGAGAGGTTTTAAAAGAAAGAGTGAATTTTATTTCAAGGTCTGAAACTAGTTTTACGGCACATTTTATTCTGTATTCAAACCTCAACTTTGGTGACGTCAAACCGCAATATTTTAAGTTTCTAATAGATTATTTGGACGTATTTCTATCAAACGGAACTATGTGCATTATGACGTGGGCCCTGTTAAGCACATACTCTTATGGGTCTCAGGGATCATGTCTTCATGCACATAGTATAATACATTGATAGAAATAAGTCCATTTTGAATCCACTGCTGAGGTGGTTAAAAAGCCATGGTTATCGATGATCAATGTGTTTAATCATCAAGCGGTAACATCTAGGTCGACGAGAGATGAGAAAAAACCAAACAGAAACGTGAAGGAAGTTCCGAACTTCAGGGGCGTACGAAGGGGGGTCCAGGCCCCTTTTAGAATTGAAAATAGTATCATCTGCCCCCCCTCCTCCCAAAATTCTAGATGGTGGGGAAAACCCCTCACTGAGTATAATTATCTCTCTTAACGTAGAGTCTTAAATAAAAACCTTGTGTTCATGCAGTTGTTAGTATTTTCTAGAATTTTCATCACAAAAACCTCAAAATGTGCCCTAGTAGATTTAATATTTTTTTATAAATTTTCCGAATCTATTGAATGCAATGATTCGAAAGTATTTTGTGCTGAAAGTAAAAAAGAAACGTAATGGACCACTAGACAAGGTACCTACGAATTTAAGCAATCTGATACATGTCTCTTAACCAGAATTTCACGTAGAACACGATTAGCGTAACGAATATTACTGAGACTAACTCCTAACGAAGATTTCAACGTTTTTATTTCACATTGGTTACGAGAAATTTAAACAGCCCGCTCACAAGAAACTCAAAGCTCCACGTGAGTCAAATCGCGCACTGCACTGGTTTCAGTAAGCTTATCTCAATCGAGTAATTTTCATTTCCCACCATGTGTTGTTCAAACTATAAGCAATTTGCTATAGCTGAGCCAAAGCTTCAAAATTGAGGCTGCCAGATTTTTAAATCGCAGATACTGTCATAATAACGTTTAGCGCGCGATGTGAATCACGTAAAGCATTGAGTTTTCATGAGCGGGTGGTTTGAATTCACGCATCAAGAATCATTAAATATCCTCGTAAGGAGTTAATTTCGGTAATTTTCGTTGAGCGCATCGTGTTCTACGTGAAATGTTGGTTAAGAAACATGTTTCAGAATGCTGAAATTCCTATCTTGTCTAGTGGTCCATTATTCTGCAGGAATTGGCGGAAAATCTGCGTCACGGGAGCCTCAAATTATAACGGCGATTGGCCACAGAGAGTAAAGACGGGGCACCCTTTTTGCGCACATAGATTTGCAATGGACGACCAGATATGATTTTCCATTTCAGCCATTCCGTGCCCCTAAAGTGCTAGAGCTCGTGACGACAACGATTCAAGCGAGATACGACGTCTCAATACGTTTGTGTTGTTTGCGAGACGCGTTTGTGGCATTGAGCGATTATTCGTCGCTGAGTTAACCACCGGGACGCCCCGCTGAGTGTGGAGCCACCCTTATTCCGCCCTTATAACGCTCCGAATTGGTGGGCGACTTATCATCCGAGCCTGTCAACCGCGGTTGAGCTACAAGTTGGCTCCGCTCCAAATTTTCCCAGCATCAGGTCTGCATTGTATTTGTTGCTTCCCTGTTCCATTCATCTTTTCGGCTGAAGCATTCGTGCTGCCGGAGTTCCTCCATCTTACATCCATGGGTAAAACATCAGGTGGAATTCATCGGACGAATTTATACCCCGAGTCTAAATAGCATTCGCTCAAGGGTGCAAGAGGTGAATACGTATACCTTGCCCGAGAGGTTAGTGCTTAAAAGACTTTGTGGATACACCCTGGCGCGAGAATTACGATTTATTGCTCCCAAGAGAGAAAAATAGGAAAGAAACTAGGGCACCCCTTACGAAGAAATTACAGATGCTATTAAAAATTCTTGCTTGTGCAATCTTGTAGTTCCCTGTAAGGGACCCTGAATCTTGCAATAATTCTCAGCCGCATAATTGCGGCAGTTGCGTAGAGGGGGGGGGATGTCCAAGGGGTCTGCTCCCCCAACCCCCTTAGCCTCGTTAATTTTACCTTTTTTCACTATTGGAGGGCAGACATCATATATATAAGCTCAGAAACCTCCTGAATTTGCATATCTGGTAACGCTTAGTTCCAGCGTTCTACCGGGCCGATTTTCATGATTTTTGCGGCTATTGACAGGCAATTGCCTCTGAATGAGTCCGCTCTATTCAGATTTTGAAAATATGACCCAGGTTTTTTTATATTACGTGGTAAAGCTGCAAATTCTCCCATTTAAACAATGCATTTTTTTATTTTTTGTCATAGTTCGTTAGAGCGTTCTACTGGGCCGATTTCCATGATTTTTGTGGTTATCGACCGATGATAGTCCCTAGATAAGCCCGCTTTAATCAGATTTTGGAAATAAGATCCAGGTGTTTTTAAATTAGAGAAGACCAGAAAGCCTAGAAAGGGGGGCAAAATTTGAAATTCCCGCTGATGAAACAAGGCGGTATTTTCAAATTTAGCGGAAAATTGAAGTAAGCGGGAAAGTTGAATCTTGGTCTGGTAGTAGGGTAAACGAATAGGAGGTATTCTCCTTTGCTACAGACTATCCAAAAGTGACGAAACGCTCCGTTCCGTTTCGCGTAAGTCTTGGCGTGAAGTTTGAAATAAATGACGATTTTTTCATTCGATTCTTATTGGTCCAATTGCTCCCGGCCAGAGGGAGATTGGATAAATTGGAGTCAGGTATGAAAATCTTTTCATTTTCTTTGGTCATCCTTCTGTCGACGCGGACCTAGAGCGCGAAGCGCCATCTGGGGGTTAGGCCGCGTAGCGGCCAGGGCGAATAGCCCCTTAGTAAAATATTATCAGGGACGTACACAAAATAATGTAAATTTACCGTCACGGATCCTCTCCCCCCTTAAAAAATTCCTTGCTACGCCAGTAATATGAAGCTGCAGAGCAAAGCTAAAGAGAATGGAGCATGTAGTTTTGTCCCAGCGAGCATCCTATTAACGAATTAACGATGTATGTCTCCCTGTCTGGGCATATATTTGTCATAACATCATGCTTTACATACCTTTGGTGACAAAATCGATACAATGGAAAAATGGCGTTGCCAAGTATCAAATAATTTCACCGATGATGTCACGGGAGCAGGCGAGGTCTACGGTATGAAAAGGCAAACTTGGCAACTCATCTGACAACACTCCTGTAATTACGAACAGTTACCGTTCCGTAACTCTACCTCCAGCTCAGGAAAAATCCTCGCCCTGTTAATTTCAGCCCCATTATTAAAAGTGGGGCGCACGGCCGGAGTTTTCAGACTGCGATGAAATTCGCTCCATTTTTGAGTGGGGTGCAGGAGCGGCAGAAACGCTCAATTGCCCCGCAGAATGTTGCAACGGGACTTTTGTGGGCTCTCTAATTTCAGTCTCGTCTGAGCGAATTGTTGTACAAAAAACAGCGTCTTGTGAGAATGACAAGAGACTTTCGTCTGTCATAACGAGGATGTTATCTGTCGCTTGAGCTTTAGATGAGGCGCTCAACGCTTTTTGCATTTTCTTGATGTTAAGCTTGAAATCTACCAGATGCTTTTAAGGCGTTAGCGCCGGATTATAACAGCCAAAGTCAGATTTTTGTTTAATGTTCCTTACCGAGGTCCTCCAATTTATGTTATGCGAGTGAATTCCATACGGTAAGTTGTTGACTTTCATGGTTTATTTTGGTAGTTAGATCGTTTTAAATCTTTAAACGTCAGTTTCAGCGAGAGCTACGCAAACCGTGGCATGGAAAAGAGATGGATTTTTGCACTATCGTACACTGAAAATATTTTTTCTTTATTTTTACTGAAAGGGTCGTTTCTTGTCAACAAAATTGGGTTTTTTAGTTAAACCAGTGTGGATTTAACTTAAAGTTAGTTTTTTTGAGTTAAAGAAACATTGTTTTGTTTCGTTAAGTTTTGATAAAAAAAAACGATACCAAAACAACATTTCTTGAACTCGAAAAACTGACTTTAAGGGAAATCCGCACGGATGTAACTTTAAAAAAACCAAATTTTGTCAAAAATAAAGGACGCTCTAAGTCAATATATCTCAAGAATTTTTTTGTTTTCAGTGTAGATGTGATGGTGGGTTTGGATTTAGATAGAATATCCAAAAAATGTGTAATCTCTCAGTAATTTATGAGATTGAGTTTCTATCCGTCAGTTTAGAGAGGGGGGATTCATCCGAGTTTAAATGGAAACTTTAACTGTAGAGAGAAATTTCGAGGAAGACTGTTTTTTCTACGTGCGTATCAGCCCATGGCCTCTTTCCTTCACACATACATTCTGCTCGGAAAAATTACAATTATTTTAGGCACACCTTTAATTCTTTTTTGTTTACCACTTCAAATACCTCGTAAGCGATATCCCTCCGCTTTAAATTAGAGCCCAATCTCCCTGCCTGTGTTCCAACTTAACAGTCCCGAAAGAACACCGTTGTTTAACACCATCAAGTTCAGATCGCCTAGCCGAGAGTGGGCCCCGGACCTCCTGACTAAAAAACCAGTGCTACAACCATTACACTACATACAGAGAACCGACGTAATAAACCAGAGAGAACACTTAAATCCGCGACAAAAATTAACCGCGCCAGATTAAAACACAATTAAATCTTGATTGGAGCTTACACATTACTAAAGAACGTCACAATTGAAATCAGTCTCAAGACACCCAGTAGCGGGAAGCACTTTCAGATATTTGAAAGCAAACAGTGTTTTTAGATGTTTTACATGCCCGAAATACCAGTAATCAGTAAGTTATGCTTACATCCGTAGGAAAAATTAGTGCGCGTGTTATGTGTAACGTGCTCCCATGTGTTACTTTTAACTGGGCAAAATTCGGAACGGCATGTGAAGCCTCGAGCTCAATACGTTGCCTCTCTGACGTAATGACGTACCTCAATTTCCACGTAAACCCTGTTACGCATATGAGTCAATGTTGTTTGGGGCTCATTATGTATTCAAGATAAGCCCTTACGTCAGAGAAGCGACGAATTTACACAAATTTGGCGTAAAGCCTCATCGGGCCTTCCGCCGATAACACGTGCAAAAATCCAATAACGTAACGCGGTACAATACACCGCCACCAACATTTCATACGAGCGCTGAGCGTTTAGCACCACGGTAAGATAGAGGTTGGTCGCATATTTTTAACTGCTTGGTTTTTTTTTCTTTTTTTATTTTTTTCCCCTTTTTAATCGACTTATTCTTACTGAAGTGAGACTCAATATTTCGTGGAGAGAAGGAGGCATGGGTTGATACACTTCGAAGTTTCCTCTTAAAAAAAAGAAAATACGAAAAGAGTTTTTCTATAAAGCAATTAAAAATTCGCATTTCCCGACGTCAGCCATGGTGTATTTTATCATTCTAGATTCCTTCCTTCCGGCGGTATGCTTCTTAAACTGAATATTCCATCTCCATTTTCCATCTCCATTTTCCAACCACGTATCATGTTTGTGATGTTTGAAAATCACCGCTACCATTTTATCTTTTTCAAGGAGGATGAATCGACATCATCCTTGAGGTTTTCGCAGAATTTTTTTTGCATGGAGAAGAAAATTCAAGGTAGTCGTTAAGAATTGCCGTTGAGTTTTCCATTTAAAAAATTAAGTATGACAGAAAGTCTGAAACGTTGTAAACCGAGATACGAGGTTGCGGACTTACAGCGCACCGTCAATTTATCTCTCCCCTGCGCTTGAGCTAATTTTTTATAGCTCTAATTTGTGACAAAATAATGTAGCATTTGCCTTGTAAAGAATGATTCAACTCGATAGTTTTGCTGCACCGCTGGGAAAGAAGTTCTATGCTCTGATGTTGTAGCACTAATAGCAATGTAAGACAATTTTGCCTGAGTTACGAGCTACCTACTGATATCGAGGAAAGTTTGCAAGAAGTTTCATCAGCATTTAGTCAAGTTAGCAGCTTTGAACAATGAAGGAAAGTAAAAGCAAGGTGAAAGTTGTGACGACAAAGTTCAAAGCTCTCATTGTGCAAGAGGATGGTGGAAATCATTTTCCGGTAAAATTTCGATTTTCTATCCGTAATTTCTCTGATTAGTTGGGCGTTATTTTATAGAAATAAGCAGGGAATGTTACACAGATAAAAAATGCAGGAACACGTAGTCAAGAGAATGGCAACACTTTTGCGGGAAATTAATATCTGTGAGTGGTAATTAACTCAAACCGCGATACATTTGGCGCATCGCCCAGAGACAAAATCACTGTTCCGCAGTGTTATTTACTCTGATGACAAATTTAAAAATGTGCGATATATTTCGAAAGTTAGAGGGCAAATGAAAACATATTCTTTCCTACATTATACTTTCCTACAATGTAATTAAATTTGCTCTATTTTTAATAGCTCTTGAAATAATGAAGCAAAATCACGATTAATTATGAAATAAAATAAATTTACAAAGCCATAACCTTGCAAATTATTTAAATATTTCGTTATTTGCAAGGTTATGGCTTTTTAAATTTATTTTATTTAATTTATATTTGGCCTTGCTCACTGCAAAGATGTTTGAACGATTAATTATGTTTATAATATTTTTCTTCGAGGGGCTTTTCTTCCATCATTGCTTACTATGATCGAATTCTAAAATGAATGGATATAGCCTCGGTTTATAGATTATAGGTATCTAAAACAGATGATACAATGGACTCCGTTTCGCCAATAGAAACTACAAATTATAGCTTAGTTTGGAAACAAACTATGTACCATTGGTTTCCATGCGCGATTAAGTTGTTTTTATGGATGAGCCAGAAGTATGTATTTTCTAGTTGCGAAATGCATTCCAAATGGACTGCGTTAAACAGAAACGAACAACGCCACATCAGCTATTGCCAAATTTATGATTATTGAATATTGGAAATTTAATTGCAAACGGTTTTGCAGATTTTCGTGCAAATTTCAATGAATTTTCTCCAGAGTACGAAGAAAGTTCCGTTAAATTTTTAAAGGAATACGCACAAACGAACTCTCGTAAAAAATTGAGTTGCACAATTCAATTTGGCAAGGCTTGGTTGCTTTCTGTTAGACGCGGTCCAAATAATCTCAGACCTATCTAATGAAGTGCATTCTGCTCCATAACTACCACACAAAAAATTATAAATGAAAAAAAAAACAAAAAAAAAAAACACTAAGAAGTGGCCCGGACTGTATGTAACAAGGTGGAGAAATGGCGCTGGGTCCACTCCATTTCGCGGGGAAACAAAGCCAAGAAATACCAAAAATTAAAANTTTTTTTGATTCTAATTTTAAGTTTTGGTATTTCTTGGCTTTGTTTCCCCGCGAAATGGTGTGGACCCAGCAGCATTGTTACAAATTCTACTCCACCTTGTTACAAAAAATTATACTGGACGATACCTACAACCTGAGCTCATATTCGAATTCTTCATTGAAAACTACCCCGGAATGATGTATCAATTGTCACAGCAAAAATGTAAGCTCCACACTTACGTATATACGTTAAACCCCATAAATTCAACGTGGGTGGTCTCTTTATTTTCTCCGCCAAGTGAGAAGAAGGAATGTGAATCTCGGAAGCAAAACTGAACTCCAGGCGCCGGCGCTATCTCGAAATTCTCGGTAAAGGCGGCACCTGATAAAGGAATGAAGGTCAAGCTCGCGGAGTGGCCGATTAGCCAGACTGCCTGGCGACGGAGAGGAGAGGGAGGGTGTTATCGGGGATAAAGTTTCAAGATTTCGCCACCAGGTAGCGTTCGGAAGCATGTTAATCTCTCTAGTGCACCATTCCGCAACCAAGAAACCAGTGATTATCATGATCTGAGACTTCGAATTCATTGATCTGCATGCTTGCCGAAGAATATTGTTGGATTTTCAGTCGTCTGCTCATGAAGGCGGTGAAACTTCCAGACCACGTATCTCGGTTTGCGACGTTGCAGACTTCCTGCCATCCTTCATTTTTTAAACGAGAAACCACTAAACATCAATTATATTTAAATATCGTAAATTTTCACCTCTGCTCGAAGATAATGCAGAGAGAACTTCAAGGAATGCCTGCTATGTTTCCCTTCAAAAAAATTAAATGAAAATTGAGGTCTATAAACATCGTAAACGAGAAAAGTCTAGTAATTTCGCCGTCAATATATGCCATGATGGTGGCGCAAGAATTATAGGTATAAAGAATTATAGGTATAACGTCTATAAAGTTACTGTAGTCCGCCGGGAGACCCACGGCGGGCTGCCAGCGCAAAACGCGCACTGACGCCTGCAAACCTAAGGGGATACTTCAAGCATTGCGCAATGCGTGAAGTATCCCCTTAGGTTTGTAGGCGTCAGGGCGCGTTTCCAGCTGGCAGCTCGTCGCGTCGCGTCGCACCGCAGCTGATTTGAGTACCTTCATAGACAGAGTATGGCCATTTCTGTGGCGGTTTCTCATTGGTCACGTGAAAATAGGCTGACACGATGTTCTTACGGCCGTAAATAAACAAACAAGATAGCTGTTATTAGCTAGCAAGTTTGAGGTTATGCACATCTTACATCCTCCTGTGATTAGGGCGAAAGGCAATTTAACAGTGTTTTCATGTGTTTTTTATGTGTTATTCGTAGATATGCTAGTTTGAATTGTTACTGCCGTATAATTGAAATTTTTGTCAAATTTTAGCTTCTTATCAATGTTACGGCGGGTCGCCATCTTGTCTGTTTATTTACGGCCATAAGACTGTAAGAGCATCATGAAGCCTGAAAACTCTTTGACCCATCAAAAAGCGGCACAGTTTTCCTGTAGTTAAAAGATACGAATGGCCATACTCTGTCTGTAAAGGTATACTCTAGTTCTCAGAGGTAAGATCTTCTTTCACCAAAGAGATTGAGCTGCCAGCCTGTTTTCAAATCCTGCCTCATTCTGGCAACTTCTGGTTCAACGCTGTGTGTACCACGGTCACAACGAAACTGATTACGTTTCACAAGCTCCATTTTTCACTCGGCGACGAGATGGTTATTGCGCCTGGACTCCGTTGATAAAGCTCCGCCGCTCGCAAACTGCCATGACTCCTGGCGCTTCATAACTGTCGGATTGTGTGAGGGAACTCGCGCCCGGATGATGAACTAATCACCGTTTACACCGGAAGCGTAGGGAAATGTTTGCACGATCTGACAATCCGGCGATCTGACGATAATCATTATTTCGCCGGTGATTACGGCTACGGATACGGGAGTGTTTCATTCCGCGTCGTGTTTGATAGGATGGTTTTTAAAGACAAATTAGGTCAAAATACATTCTTGCTAAATAGAATTAAGTTTTCTGCGGATGATTTGCCAAGAGACGCATTGAATTGGTGGAAGCAAGTACGCAACGCCGTATCAGCAATCATTCTGAGGAGACAAGGTGGAAAAAATGGTGCTGGGTCCACACCATTTCGCGGGGAAAACATAGCCAAGAAGTTAAAAAAAATCAAATTAGAGTCAAAATTAATTTATTTGAACTCTAATGCGTGCCAGTGCGAAACTGAGTTGGGTTCACTGCCGAGTGTGATCTGCTGATGAGGTCTAAAAAGGCCAAAACCGGTATAGAGCTCTCGGCGTGACTCCAACTTAATATTCCAATGCAAACTGCCTGAGCTGAACACTTTCCCCCTCAGTTTCGTACTGGTGAGCATTACAGTTCAAAAAAAATTTAATTTTAACTCTAATTATAATTTTTGGAACTTCTTGGCGTTGCAAAATGGTGTGGACCCAGCACCATTCCTCCACCTTGTTACATACAGTTCGGGCCACTTTTTATTGCCCCCCCCCCCATTCTGAGGAGAGTTAGGGCTGTAAAACGTTTGAAAACGCTTCAAATGTGAAAAGAAAGAAATTGTTTTTCTGAATTTTGAGTACAAAGTATGTTTTTTCCTTTTTTTCACTCCAAATTCTACACAAGTGTTAATCTTGCTCTTTCTCCTACCGTTTATGATTTGGGTGGTTGGAATCGATCGAATGGGTCTACAAATAGAGGGAGACAAAAGTTGAAATTTCAGCCTTTCAATTTCCCATCGAAGTTTGAGCATATCATGTGGCTGCTTGGAACTTTCAAGTTCAAAAGCTGTCATTCAATTAACTTGAAAGGGTCAGTTCTCTGTGGTGAAATTGACCTAATATAGAGAACATTTCATGAGATATGCGGTGGCAGAGGGGGTCCACGGTCTTTCCAGCGACATCGATGTTGATTTCCGCGGAAAACGGAAGGCGAGGAGGGCAGGATTCTTCAGAACAGCTCGGATAATTGAGTCAAGTTGTTCTTATTTCCGCCATCGAGATTGAAGCACATTAACCCTTCGCCCAGGCACTCGCTTAATGCACTCTTCTCCGTTCTTCCACATGCATCGAGTCACCACCCTCCGTTTTGAACCCGAGCGATGAGCATCATTTGCCGGGAAAAGTCAATCGTCTCGGTCAGTAACTCAATCGAAAGGCTCGTCGTGCAGGACAATCGAAAGACATTAAAATGGTCGCGATGACGAGCATTTCCAGGAACTGTTTTTGAGGGAGCTTCGAATGGTTCATGGTGCCATGAAACGCGAGGAATATATGGACTACATTTTGCAATTAGGAGCAATAAGTTCTGGCCCGGTTTAAAAACAGCGTATGTGCCATTATTTTCCCTATGCACCTAAGTGTTTTTTCAGATGACCCGGCATTTATTGCTCCAAATTGCAAAATGCAGTCCATATTGTCGACCGAAACGAGAAACCAGGTATCGACGGTGGAACTGCAAAAATGCGTATCACGGATGCGGTGTTTTGAAATCCCTGCTCCTATATTTTATTTTTTGAAATAAGGCGGAACCAACATCATGACTTGAAATTTTCGCAGAATATTCTTCATAAAGAGTAGAAAAATCACTGTAATTTTCAAAAAACGACGCTCAGTAGTTTTCCATGTAGAAAATAAAGTATGGCAGGAAGTCTGCAACTCCGCAGTTCCAGGACATTTCGTCGACGATTTTTTGTCCGCGCACCTGTTTTTTCCAGTAGTTAACGTCCACGCGTAAAATTAGCAACAGTGACTTTGTCCAAGCATTATATTTTAGTTCGTATGTAAAATCATATTGACACTATCGAAATGAGGAAATTTAAAGAGATGGAGGTGTTGTTATGGTGACTCATTTTTTTAAAGGATATGTTACTTTCTCCTTTTGGTTCATCTTTTCAAATTGTTATTGGCGAATATTTGGTTCAATTTCTATCCTTAAAATTTTTGACATGAAGTATTGAAGTATACCTTATTTACACCTTTTCTTCTTTTTTCAAAATGAAAATACTACTTCATTTTAAAAACATTTACATTTTTAAAACGTGGCAAGTCCTTGCTAAGAGATGGTACCGATATTATTATCATTTAGCCGTAGTGGTGTTGAAAGAAACTGTTCAAAAATGAATAAGAGAGGAAAAGAAGCAAGAAGTACGCAATCTTCGGTATTTTTACATCGACCTTTTAGAGTCAAATGCGTCCAATTTTGAGCGTTTGGTTGCGTGTGCATCACGCTGCAGCACAGTATAAAAGCACAAAATATAAAAGAAAAAATTAAAGTGCTTTAAAAGTCATTAAATTTGACACGGAACTACCTTAATATTCACAAAAAACACATTATATTTTCCTTTACATATTTTTTCCGTCGATTTAAATCAGGATTATCCACGGAGAGTGTGCAAAAATTTCAAAATCACGAGTTGAAATGTGCTGAATCCGCGAGTTTAAATATATCAGTCGAACACAGAGCGAAGCGGCCTCCAAACCTAAGTGGATACTTCACGCATTGCGCAATGCTTGAAGTATCCACTTAGGTTTGTAGGCGCCAATGCACGTTGCGCGTTGACCGCCCTCCCACGGCGCCTGAAGCAACTATTTCACAACAGAGGTGTTGCACCGTATCATACGAAATTGAAGGCACTCCAACATATTCACAGTGACAGGCATCCTTTAAGAGCACGGAGCTTCCCTCGCAAAATAAATCAAGATACTCCGGCACAAAAAGAGAACGATAGTAAAAAAAACTCAGTGAGAGATAGCATCCGTATTTAATGACGCTTAGCATAATTTTTGAATGTCGTCAGAGAAAAAAGTGACTCGATTTAGGCAGAAACATTCCTGAGTATGCAGTCAAGAAGACTTTATTTTAAATCAAGAAGAAAGTAGCTGAATGAAAGCGGGTTTCTGTTTCATGTAAGTGACTTTTCTTTTTATGTGAGCATCTTTTCTTCTTTGAACAAGCATTATTTTCTTTATTAATTCATGAGGAAATTCTCTCGGTGGTAAATTCGAGCTTATTTCTGCTTGAATCAAGTCCCTCTTGCTCTAATGAAGTTCAAACATCATGCTAAACTTTATTGAATACAGATACTAGGACTTACATGTATTCACATGTGGACTTATTAACTTTGGGTCTCAATTGGTAAATGGACCAAAATTCACCTGCCGAAAAAACGCGTGGACGTAAACTACTAGAAAAAAAAGGTGCGTGGACAAAAAATTGTTGTCGAAATGTCCTATAACCAACTCCGCAAACCGAGACACGCATTTCTGCAGTTTCACCATCGGTATGTCCATTGCGGTTTTTCCGATTTTACTTTTCGAAGAGAAAAAAGCCAATTTTGTACCTTGTTGATACAAAATAATCTGATAACAAAGAAGGAAAATCAAAGAAGTTTTCAAGAAATTACGTTCATTTGTTTTCCAAAAAAAACAATGAAGTATGACAAAAAGACTGTAATGTCGTAGACAGATATACGTGGTTTCACTCTTTGGCCATTGATATGAGAGATTGGGACATTTCGTGGAATATTTCATTGAATTCACTTTCGATGATGTCAATTAAGGGACCTCAGGTCATTTTGAGCCAAAATTGGCCCCACCCTGGCGCGGAAATTGGACTCACTTTGAATATCTGAAATCGAGCGTTTATTTGACGGCAGAGGGTATATTTGACGAAACTACTTGGTTGCAGTTGGCCATCGAAACTCTTAACAACTTATCTCTAAAAACCGAAATCTAAATTTTTCATGATAATTACGAGTTTGGATCCTAGCAAATCACAGCCCCATCAATTTCGACGTCGAAGTGTAAACATTGAAACCAAGTTTTGAAAGGTATCGAAAAAGCTCCTGTTCATTAGAATATCAACTCGTGAAATACGGCTGTGTTACTATGGCAGATCTGATGAATTTATGAGGGATGTTTTAATTTTACATATTACTCTGTGACGCTGGGAACTAACATTTAATGGTAGATGTCTTTTTGACGTAAGAAAAAAAAATAATGCATTAAAATTTCAGTTGGAAATTATTCATGTATCTGAAGTTACTTTTATGCATCGCTGTATGATTGCGAGGTTTTTATTCAACTTTTTGGGAAAAGAAAAAAGTTGAAAGTTCAACACACATACTCGTAAAGTAAAGATGTGGCCCGCTATAAAAAGTGAGTGTAGTATGAAATGAATCATGAATAATGTTGCAGCGACGAAACTTAATGAAATATTTATTGTTTGAAAAGTAATTAAGTGAATGCCCTGCATCCCTGAGTGAACTTGGCAATTAATAATTTCAAAAAGTTTTACTAAGTTGGCGGAACGTGAAATCATTTTAATGGCGCACCTAGTCAGCATCGCCTCGAGGACTCGTAAATTCAATGATTAAAAGAACTTCCGACGGGAGTTTATGGATGGTGACAGTGAAAACATTGACGCTAGCAAAATTAAAATACACACTCCAGCATTGCGACACTTCCACTCTTTAGAATTTTATGCTAAACCAATGCCGAATCAGTGAATCAGTTGAAACAATCGTGTAATAAATCGTGGAACGAAAATGTATGTTCAAGGTGCTAAATTTTGAATTTCCTGAGACAGAATTTAAATATTTGATTGTGTCAAACTACAATAATTGTTGTGAGACTTGCGTCGTCTGCCTAGGTGGTGCGCAAACCATGGTATCTTTCACCTTACACTGGAAAAAAAAAAAAAAAAAAAAACACACACACACATTAGATCTAGAGTCCAGACTCTTGAAAACATTGACAAGAAAAAGGACTCTTGATTCAAGCAGGTTTAAGCTTAAATCAAAAAGAAATCCGCTTAAATTAAGAGACTTGGTTCTTGATTTAAGCTTAAATCTGATTGAATCAAGAGTATTCTTTTCTTGTCAATGTTTTTAAGAGTCTGGACTCTAGATCCAATGTGTTTTTTTCCCAGTGAGCTTAATAAGACAAGTGCTTTTCAACTTCTTTTCGCTCTAGCAAAATTATGCATGATGCCATTCAAAGTAGGAAAAAAACCATTATGTGTGGGTGATGATGTCAACCGACAATGTTTTTTTCGACAGTTGCGGTACCTTCGTTAATATTAGACTTAAAACTTGAAAATTGGAACTTTCCTGCTCTTTTGCCAACCTATAGAGTTCAACCAGCGGCGAGGCGTGAATTATCGATTATCGATATTTTCCCATTTAAACCTATGGTAAAGAATCGATTATTAAGGTGTTCGTTGTGAACATCCTGTTTATCGATCCTTTTCCATGGTTTTAAATGGCAGATCAATCGATGCATTGCAAAGCACGCCACGCCACGCCACTGATTTTAACCATCGAAATAAAACTAGCGGACCTGACTTATTGACTACTATCATTCACGCCAAGCTGAGTGATGTACTGACTTGATTTTCAATGCTTACGTTTTTTATCAGTCATTGGAAATACTTCATCGCTCTTTTCCTTATCAGCCATCTGCAGCTCTTCGTCGTTCTTTTCCTTATCAGCCATCTTATGACGTCCGAAGTTGCACTATTAAATATATAATTAAGCCAACATGCGCCAACGCTGACTCTAAGCAATAGGAAATATTCTGGTTTAATCCGGCGAAAACTTTGCCTCACACAACACTTCACTGCACGATAGAAAAACGGAACCTCCTCGGTGAAAAAATGAGATTTCTTCTGGGAAGAAAAACCGAACTGTATCCCTCATGTGATTCTTTGTTTATAGATGCACATTTTGGTATAAATTTCACCTTCAACCTTAAATAAAATTATTAGCTTCGAACTAATAACCGAGAGCGGCAGAGCTTTACCGAAGCACTTCTACACTTTATCGCGGTTTAGTCTTTTTTAAGTTACGAAGCGTTATTTTTTGATAACAAGATTCAGCTTTCAATGCTGCCGCACTAAGAGAAAATCGCTGATCACACATTTGGATATTGCCAAATTTCCACCGATACAATATGAATTTTCCGGAGGGCTATTGAACTTTCCCCTCTGAATATTTTATTAACGGTCCACTTAACTTGCCAGTAAATCAAAGGAAAAATAGGCTCAACTCCTCGCAGAAACACATTTTTTATTCTAAAAAAGTAGGCAAGGCTTAGGTTCTCATGTTGTGTCCCTCCGCAACTGGGTAGAATTAACTTTACATATTTAAATTATGGACATTTTTTGACTGAAGAACTAAAGAACATAACCAAGGAGTTTTAAGATTATTTTTGATGAATTTTAGCCAAAACTAAGTATCAAAACACAAATTTAATGGTAATTTTTGACCAAAGTATCAAATTATGACTACAAACAACATGCAGGGATCGTAATATTAGCCGAACTCTGATGAAAATAAACACATTTCCCACGCGGAGAAATATGTCAAGTTGAAAGTCAGCAGTGGGTAAATGACTGATAACAGAAATAAATACCAGCGGGCGGCGCGGCGATTTGAGATTGCCCTTGGCCTCTTCCGAGATCATTGCCAATTTACTCTGTTGCTCTCTATACTGTAACACTTTTTAATTAGAATATTATCTACACTACCGCTTGTACTTTACGCCGATCTATATTCCATGTTACATTTACGCATTACTGTCGAAAAGTTTCCCCGGAAAACATCACAATTTCCGGGCTATAATCTTGGATAATAAAAGAAAAAGTGTTTTAATTGGAGAATTCACAACATTACCATGTAATATTCAAAAACCTGTGTCATATTTCCAAAATCTTATTCAGGGCTCATTTAAGAGAAAACACCTGTCGGTGGCCGCAGAAATTATGGAAATCGGCTCAGTGAAACGGTGGAACAAACTGTGATAAATATTAAAATACTTTAAGGGGTCAGAGAGCTCATGGTAATGATACTAAAAATTATTTGCGGGTTTTGATTTTTTAGCAGGAGTATGTAATGTACTCGAATTGAACATAAAAACACTCATAATTTATTTCTTTCGAAATGGTGACTTGGTTCGCCTTGTTGAAATTACTTCAAATACATACATATAATGCGTTGGCATTGCAATAGTTCTAAAAGGCCGTTTACAAATTTGAAGCGCTGAAAATCGGATTTTTTTACTCCTTCCTCTTCTCATTTACGCATCCGTACTAGAGGCCTACACTCCTTTGAAAAAATGACTTAACACTTTAATTACTTCCGTTCCCTGAAATTGATGTGTAGTGATCTATTTGAATAAAAAATTGTCACCTTGCATGGATTTTCAATCTGAAATGTTTGGAAAATCGACGCAAAGCGCTCCCTCCCCCTTCCCACGATGTACCCGTAGAGGGCTTAGAGCCTTCCTCACCCCCGCCTAGAGTGTCACTAATCTTATGAATGACCCTCAATAACGTCACCACCGTTCTACGACGGCGTTAAGGGTCATTTCCAGTTCTTATGGGCATTTTTTACATTTATGGACGATGCACATGCCAAATGGACCTTCTAGCGCGGTCGACAAAAAGTGTACCCCTCACGAGGGGATCACCGATTCATTGAGAAAGTTTCTCGTGTGATTACCTTCTTGGCTGTAAAAACTCGATGACGAAGAATAAAATAACTAGAAGCGGATCCTGCAGATTGGCAACACCGGTTTTTCCCTACTTGGATTACATTTTGCAATAAGGATCCACTATTTCTGGCCTCTCTTCAGAAACAACATACACGTCATTGGTTTCTCTATGCAGACATGTGCTTTTATGGGAGAGTCAGAGATAGTGGCTCCTTATCGCAAAATGTAATCCATTTAAACCTGTGTTGAATAATCGATTCTTGTCGGAGTACTCGGGTTCTCCGAGAATCGATACATTTTCATAGATTTAAATGGAGAAAACAACGTTGCCGAGTTGGTGAACGAAAGAGACTTACATGGTCGTTCCTCTTCCTCGTCCTCCTCGTCGTCGTTTTTGTTCTTGTTCTTGTGTCGGTGGTGGCGCCTGTGCTTCTTCTGCCCGGGTAGGTGGACGCCGATGAACATGGCTGCTCTGTGACCTGAAACAAATCCGTCGCCGACATTAGCGCACTCACCTTCGCAATCTCTTATAAATAGTTACACGTAGGTGCCGGATCAGGTAAAACCGAGCCCACGTTTTCTGAGCCGGTGCTCCCGTTTCCCGGAACTAGTACCGAATTTCGGAACTTTTTTAGATTTTCATGGTTTTTTTCACGGAAGTTTTGAAAATCCTGGAATGCTCCGGATCTTTCGCATTTTCCGGGACTTTCTCGAAACTTTTGAAACAATTTCAAACGATTCCCGGAATTTTTGACGGGCATGGAATGCTGGGAGCACTGCTTTGAGCTTGGATGGGTTTTGAAGGGATTACCGAGAGCCGTATAAACATGGAAACTTTCCTAAACAGCTAGAAGCAGTGGCGTGGCGTGCTTTGCGATATATCGATTGTTACGCCATTTAAACCAATGGAAAAGGATCGATAAACAGGGTGTTCGCAGCAAACACCTTAATAATCGATTCTTTACCATAGGTTTAAATGGCATAACAATCGATATCTCGCAATTCACGCCACGCAACTGGCTAGAAGGAACTACGTCTGAATGAACTGAGGCATTTGGAGGACAAAGCGCACAGGTGCAGTTTATGACAAAATTGAGGTATTACTGCTTTTAACTAAAACTAGTCTTAATGTATATTCCGTGAATAATTCACGTCCAAATTCCCATCATTAGGAAATTATTTTTTAGGATTCTTGGTCTTTTCTAGGATGAAAATGAACAATACCATTTTTAGGTGATTGAAATAAAATCGGTCGATCTTTAATCATCCAAACGATTTCCAGGAGTCTTCCGGCTGATCAGTGACAATTTGACAAAAGACGGAGGCATCTCTTAATAACATTTTCCGTGCCGAAGCTACTGAGTCCATTTTCTCAAAACTTCATTTTTGCACTCACCGCTCTTCTCGCTATCACGTCAGCGTAGGTGAGTAGTCCAAGCACCGATCTTCGGTGGCGCATAAAGTTGGCAACGCTGCATTTTAGATGGCACCATACGGAATCTAGATGCACGTACGTGTCCCTAATGGCCGTAACGATCCCCGTCACCGCGACGCAGGAACTGTCGCTCCCCATTCAACGTGTCTCACATCCCTGATTCCATGCATGGAATTACTGGAGAAAACTATTTAATCTCAAAATAGCATAGCCGGGTGATCTGAACTAGACATAGAGTACATGGAGTCGTAATGAAAATTGGAGAGCTGGCGCCATGTTCTTTGTTGACGAGTTCCGAGCCCGGTGTGCGCTGAGTTTCGGTCACTTTTTCGATACATTTTCAATCCAAAATGGCGATGTAGAGTATGTAGTAATTCCTATCCTCTTTGTCTACATCGGATGGCCGGGTGCCCGTATATAGAAAACAACCGATTTTGTATCGAAAAGGTGACCAGGCGTGACACAGGACTACAGGAGTCTCGAAATTCGGGACCTGGAAAATGCTCAAAAGATACGCCAACTCTCTCAATTACATCACAACTCTATGTGCTGAAACTAGATGCGTTTTGCCAGTGATTTAATATACAGGGTGTTCCAAAATTCCCGCATCCCCTCCAACTTTTGAACCGTTCGAGATACAAAAGAGAAACTTCGGGAATGTTTCTATCTCAAAGGAAACCATCCTTTACGGGGTTAACATTTTTGCCCCTCTCTCAGGAAGGGCGGGGGGTCTCCCACCTTTTTTTTCAAATAGTAATCCCTACCGGGGAGCAGAATTTTTGGAGCACCCTGTATGTAGGTAGCCTCAATCGTTTACATAATAATGGTAACGCTGAGAACTTAAGGTAAAATTAGAGTTAAATAATTCTTTCCTACACTCAGTCCGATTTATGGCGTTGCATTATTCCTACCACACATTCGTTTCTTCTTTTTACTGAAAAGCTATAATCATCGTCAATTCTTGAGGGTTTCGATGATTTTTTTTTCACTGAGCGACAGATATTCTGTAAAATTTAATTAATACAGGTATAGTCTATCGACTTACATAAAACATTAAGCTGTAATTTCAAACTGTACATTTTGAGGCGCACGTTTTTATAAGTAGGTCATTGGATTACGTAGTTGACGAACAGTTTAGTAATCCATAGATGCCCAAGTCGGGTCAAAAAGACCCAAGGTTTGCTAAAAAGTTTTGCTGAAAAGGCACGTGTTTTAGCCTAAAACACGTGCCTCGAGGCTTGCACGGGACTGATACATACGAACTTCAGACATACGTCTACAAAAAAATTGTAAAAGAATTATCAGACATCAAATTGAAAAAAATCACGGCCGAAGGTAGAAGAGGCGTACTCGGGCCTCCTTTTTTAAATTTTCTCCCGAATCTGAGCAACACCTCATTGACAGCGACGGTAGGAGCATTGCGAGTTTTTGCCGAGCGCTACCGCGCCTTCAATTTTGCAGACGCAACACGGACATCCATCAAGTACGAATAGTTGTATCTCTGCGCCGTCATCAACGCGCGTCCTTTCCTGTACTCTATTTCCTCGCTTCTGGGGGAGTTACATATGGATGAAAAAAAGGTCGTGAGAAAAAGCCAGTGTGGAATACAAAGGTGAAAATTTAACAAAAAGTATTTCTTACCCTCAAGAACGTATAAATAACATTGATAATACTTCAAAAACTATCAAAATCATAGTATTTACACACAGAATGATTTGATCTGACTCGGAACTTTGCGTATAAAAAAAGTCTGGGGTTGCTGAGGTTAAACCTTGTAGTCAACATTACCGGATGACGTTTCTCGACATGATTATGCTCTCCCTATAAAAGAACTCGAACTCTGTTTAAAGAATAATGTGAAAACCAATTCACGAATCATTCGCTTCCTTCGTGTTTGAACACGGTGAATGATGTTTGAGCTATTAATCGGAAAGGCACACGAGAGGAATAAGAAAAGCGGAATTTCACTTTCACAATCATCTCGATCGGCCGAGGTTGCCAAACCTCTTTGCACTGTACTTATTTAATGGAAACTTGTATTCATTCTGAGGGTAAATTTCCAAGGACGCGGCAATCCCGCAACGGCCATGAAATCAAAATCTTCCGCGGTCGCACGGGGGCCAATTAAATGCAGGCAAAAGATATTAGACTTTGAAATCGCTCGCTATAGCTTCGCGCTCGCTCCTGCTAATCTCCGCTACCAAGTTTAAAGCTTTGCGGGAGCCCGAAGCCCCGAGAATCGACGTGGCTTTGCATCAAACGTCTCTTTAGCATCTAATTAAGCTCCCGTTTGAAATTCAAGGCACAGAGGTCCGTGACGTCAGTCGGGGCTTTTCTACCCCGTGTAAAATCGGATCCCGCGCTCATCACAAAGAGGCCACTATAGACGATATTAGTACCACGTCACAGAAAAGCGATACATATCGATTTTATCGCATTGGTAGCATTGAAAGAGGTTATGTCAATGTTATTGTTTGGATCCAGTTCGATATAATGGAGAATCCCTATGATGACGTCGCCACTAATAGCGTCTATCTGCCGATAGATTCAACAATACGATCGGGATGTTTCAATGAAGGATGATGCGAGCGCATCCTCCCAGCGGGCTGATTATTGAAATCGATAGACACAGCGATAGACAAAGAAGACATAGAAAGTACGTAGCAATCCTATTGGTTGAAATGGGTGGTTCCTAGAGACCGAAGGAGGGGAATGATGGACTAACTATAGGGTTTCTCGTGGGTCACCGATATTTAGTCTATTAGCTACCTCCTATGTCCATTGCAACCACTCGCTCCCACCAAGGATCACTCCATATCCCTGTTTTCTTCTTTGTCTATAGCCTTGTCAATCAATTACAACAATCAGCCCGCTTTTTTTCTTTCATTTAAAAATTTCACCATTGGTTTTGTAGCAAAATTTCATTCATTGAGTACGTTAATTTTTTTATGATCTCTGAGTACAAAAATATCAAATTGTCTTCAACTGTTGGGTTCAATGTGCGTTTCAGGTTGCCAAGGTGCCGTTAGTCAGTCTATTACCTACCTTGTTTGTCTATAAATTTCAACAATCAGCCCGTAGTACTCGTAGAATATATGCAACCGTCCGTACGGAAGGAAACTTCTTAGTGGAGCAATTTTTATAGAACTGAGTTACAAAATGCCTTGCCTTTTAGTTATACTTCGTAAGCTCCTGTTTGAGCTCCTCACTTTCATCCTGTCACGTGACCACAACGAAAACTTTTTTTTGTTTTCTTATTTTTGAACGTTAACGCAGCAGAAAACGTTACTTTGTCCAGAGACAGTGTATTAGCGGAGAGGCTACGGAAACATGTATCTCGCTAGTAGTTATAAACAGCTCTTCTCTCAAAATTTTAAAATTATGATGGGAGAAGTTTCGTGTGACATTTTTAAGGAAAATATTTTAAAAGAGGAAATAAATATATGCACTGTCTTAAATCAAGAAACAAGGTTTTGTACGAGGGTCATCCAAAAAGTAAGGTTCGCTACTTTGTATCTTCCGAACGAAAATAGATACATCAAATCGATAACAAAACTTATATTGGACATACTTCATGATTCAAAACAAACTCAAGTTTTTGAAATTCGGTCGAAGGGTTCGCGAGAAGATTCAGTTTTACTGAGACAACCTCTTGTCGCCGCGTGCCCAAAAATCGACACGGAAAAAAAGAGGTAGGGGAGAAGTCTCAGCTTGGGCATTTTCAATTAATTGTGGTGAAGTATACCTCAATAAATTGTGATATTACCCCAATAAATTAGGTTGCGGACTTAAATGTTGCGGTATTTATTACCCCAACTTGAGTTACGGTGTTACCAACATTAATTGGAAAAGTCCGTAGCATCTTACAAACGAGGCAGTACCACTATTTTAGGGAATAACACCTAACACCTTTTTTCGTGGAGGTTAAATTCAGAGAAACGTTTCAATTAAAAATCAACTAAGGCATTACGGTCCTTCGATAGTGCGCACAACCTTTACAACACTCCAAATAGTGCCGATCAGAGAGCAATTTCGAATTCCTACCATCCATTTGCTATCATACAGGGTTATTCAAAAGTCACGCACCACTGGTCATGACTTTAGTTCTAATTATGATATCGATTTGCGGTTTAAGACGTGTTTCCTCATATCGAGGGGGAAACTTTTTTATGTACTTTCCAGTTTTTGATCCCCTCGGGGCGGGGGGGGGGCGACTCAACAATTTCAAATGGCCACAACCCTCATGGCCAGTGGTGCGTAACTTTTGAATAACCCTGTATACTCTACTAAATTGAAAAGAGAAATGCAATAGATCATATACATTTGTTGAATAGCTGATAGCGCACAATTGGGCAACCTTCAGTGTCAACCGAAATTGTTGCCTGCGCGTGGCCGTAAACGGATTAGTCATTGGTGAGTGCAAGGAGTGAGTAATTTCCCTAATTAATTTGCGCTTGTGTAGGAGTTAATTAATCAAGGAGTATTTGCTACGACAATAGAGTTCCGGTAACTGAATTGAAGCTCATTAACATGATTGCAAATGCAGCGTGAGATTCAGCCACCTTGAGGATTTTACCTCCGCTATTCAATGGGTAATATTACTCATCTAGATAGAAACAGGGAGCCCCAATCCACCCCCTCGTGCCTGGCAAGAACCTTTAGAAATATTTTAGGAGGAATTCTATGTAGAAAGGGTTCGTGCGAGGCTTACATGACAATTTTAGGATGCGGAAAGGGTCTGCATCCACTTTAAGCGACGAGGATAAGACGGGTAAAACATAATTATAGTGGATACTAGATTGTTGGCAATAGGTACGCAAGATTACTTGAAAATTTTGTAACCAGTACTAGGTGTCTGATAATGTTTACCACACATGAGAATCCCCAAATATTTCAGTTTTGATGTTTTCCTCTGCCTTTTTTCTCACGTTCTCTGTTTGCGCTGCCTTTCGGATTTTGCTTGCCGTCGCAGTAGTGAGGAATTAATTTTTTTGTACTTTAGAATATGTTAACCGTTACGATTTTTGCAGTTAAAAATGTCACAACAAGACGCCGAAACGCGTTGTCTACAATTTTATTATAATAGCAGTTAGCCCTGTTATATATAGCAATTAATACTTTTTCATCAGATCTCTTCTTACAGATGCATACTCGTTATCAGGCATCTAGCACTAACAATTGGACGTTATAGCTGAAAAAATTTGTATTTTCCATTCCTTTTTATCTTAATGAGAAAATTGGAATGTTAAATGGTTTGCATTTTGCAAAAAGGAACCACAAGCATTCCAATGTCGCTAAGATTGTGCAACTTTCTTTACCCTGCGAATCTAAACTGATCATCTATACAAATTTTATCTTTACTCTCAATATACTGTGAATTCAAGAGGAAAATTATCTTTGTAATAATGATTTGTTTCATTATTTCAGTAACTCTGCTGCAAAGAATGTATGCTGCACAATCCTAGCAACATTGGAATGCTCTTGGTTCCTTTTCGCAAAATGCAATCCAAGTTTTTCCCCTACGAAAAAAATCATTTGATATAAAAGTGGCCAGTCTTTTGGAAGTTCACTTAGAGTCAAGTAATCTATTTTGGGGATTTGGCGTCGCCTTATTAGAAGGTTCAACAGCGAAGTAACATGACACTTTCACAGCTTCCGGCTTTTAGGTTGACTAAAATTAGAACATTTTTCGAGTACAGATAAGTCGATCAAAGAGCAGAATATGCGCTAAGAGCCTCTTACATTTCAAATTAAATGAAATAGCAAATTTTCATTGAAATATCAGGAAAAGCTGCGAGCGCCATGACTGTTCGGTAATCTCATTACAGCTCCGTGACTTCAGTCTATTTATATTTTTATAATGATTCCACGAAATCGTCTTTGACGGTGTAAAGGAGGGTTCGGTTCCCTTTCAGTGCCAAAATTGAATCACTCGGCAATAAGTGCGCCATTGATACTCGTTTGCAGTGGCGTGTCTTGCTTTTCGATGAATCGATGAATCTGCTATTTAAATCAATGTAAAAGGGTCGAAGATCAGGGTGTTCACCGATAATCGATTCTTTACAGTAGCTTCAAGTGGGAAAATATCGATCGATGATTCGCGCTTTGCCATTAATGCTAGCCCGACGCCATACGAACCTTTGAGTAACGAGATTCTCTCCCACTCGCCACCCCTCTATCTGGCGCTGACGAGGGCTCAGTTTCTAAAAAAAACAACAACGAAAACGGATAAATTGAATTGATGTTTTCACGACCTCCACTTGTGCGCCCCGAGTGCCTCACTTCCATCATTCATGTTGGCATACATGTTTAGCATGCACAATGAACTCCCGGAAACTTAGGCGAACTTAGTATTTATCCTCTAAAACGCCGTAAGGTCGAACATAGATGCCGCACGTGTAAGCGTGTTCAGTTTTAACGGCTGTACTGCGCTATTAAAAAAGCATTTTGACGTTGGCTTATCGTTTCTCATGTATGATTTCCTTTTTGTGTAAACTTATGAATGAATATTTTCTCTAAATTTTTAAATACAAAAGATTAAAATGTACATTAAATTTTTGAGAATTAGCAAAAATAGGTTCTCAAATGTTCAGAAAATTTTTACTAATTATCATGAGAGGAGAGATCAGGGCCGGATTTACCTACTTGCCGCCCATGGGCCGCCTGTATTTTGCCGACCCCTTCTCATTCGTTTTGAAACATCAATAGAAACCATCAAGTGAACGTGCCAGAGGGGGAGGGGTGCATAATAAGACGCGTTTACCTACTCGTGTTGGATACATTTTTTGCGAAAGCCCTGTCAACACTACCAGCAAAATTTCACGGAACTTTGCTCGAAAGTTAAGTTCTGTAAACCTATCTATGTGTGGACAAGGTCCTCCATTAATAAGAAATGAACCAAATAATTATCAAAGAACAAACATAAATGTGTTATAATAATTTTAACTTCCGCCGTTGCGCCGCGCTGATCGCACTGTGTTTGGCGCAATGCGTGAAGTATTCCTGCAGTCTTGTAGGCGCTATACGTTTTACGCCAACCGGTCCTGACCGCACTGTGTTTGGCGTAATGGGTGAAGTATGCATGCAGTCTTGTAGGCGCTTAGATGCGTTACATGCCGACCGCCGCGCCTAGGGCTTGTCCTTTTCATCTCAAGTCCTCGTCATCATTGCTCTCTGCGTTGAGCTCCAGGCCAAGTTGCGTGTTCAGTTCCTCTCTTAACTCGACTAATTAAAGTTGCTGTCTCTTGTATCACCGAAAAACGACAAAATTAGAATTTATACTATACTCTCAGGAAAGAGAGATTTTGTCCCCTTTTCTCATTGATATTTTAAGCGCTCAGCCGATAGGCAGCGCTTTTTGATTTCGACTTGCCTCTAGAGTACTAGTATACTAGTGCTAATTCGTTTAAATGGCGCACCAGCTCATCGATGTGTAGGCTTTTTTTTTGGGGGGGTCGGTCCAGTTTTAAATTGAATAAAGCTGTGATAACCGTATTTTATGCTTTTAACGTATTGCGCGGGTAGTTTCGATCGTTTGTCTATAAGAAAATTCCTTAGCGGTAGAGTAATTCTTATCGAAATTGATCGTTGAAGTTGAAACAAGCTTAATAAAACTCGCCTGATGAGCTCAACGGTGGCTTGCATTTTCGGGAAACGAAAAAACACGTTTACATAGACAATATTGCGCTCCTTTCATTACTTTACTAATGTTGAATATTGTTCCCAAGTTCGGGTGTGTACGGCGTGTAGTATCACAAGCACCTTGCGTCAGTGTCACTCTCATTGGTTTTCGTTGTGTACGGCGTGTAGTAGCACAAGCACCTTGCGTCAGTGTCATTCTCATTGGTTTTCAGCGGTATATCAAATCTGAAGATCAATTTACGTTGACACAACTCATTGCCAGTTAGTGTCTCTCTTCATCTGTGAGTTCCTCTGTGAAAGTTCCATTCCTTGGTTTCCTTGGTAACCTTTGTTTGCTATCAGCTGATGTTTTATTTCCATTTCCCGGCCAAGTCGACGGATTTTATACTTCCTATCTTCACTAAATACATAGACTAACACCTGAGCGCTTTTCTAATACGACAGTATTAGAACTTTCCCGATTGTTTTAGCGGCTCTGGTGCTTGCACTAGAGCTGCTATTCCGGACGGTCCCAGCTGGGGAGTATCATTGGACCATGTTACATTGGAGAGACCGCGCGTTGGTTAATGGGAATCGGCGCCATTTTGGGCTATGTTCCTTGTCATGACTTTATTTTATTGCATATTGTTTTATTTTTAGCCAATGCTATGTTGTGTAGTGTATTTTTGGAATCATGGTGATACAGTCAATAATTCAAAACTTGTCTGTGCTTTAATCTCGTGATGGAAAAAATGTACTTTACGTTCAAAATTTGAAAATTTGAATTTTAAAGTTTTCGCGGTTAAGGAAGCTCCAACCACTGGGTTGGAGCTTCCTAGTCATATTACTCGATATCAGCTGATAGCAAACAAAGGTTACCAAGGAAACCGTAAACGTCTAATGCCGTCTACCCACGTAGCAAATGGGAGGCGAAAATGGAAGTCATCAGTGCATCGTTGAGTGTTGACGCCCGATCCCATTTTCAGACATGTTCACACGTTTTGCTTGCAAAGAAAAAAGGCGGCAAATCAATTTTTATTATTGGACCAATGAGTGCTCTCCAATTTGAGTTTGTAAACATCGTGGTTTCTAGGTTAGGTTTTTGGCTGTGTGATAAATGATATTATGCCGTCTTTGATTTTGTTAAAATGACTCGATATATGTTATTTGATAAACGATTGGAGTTTTGATAAAGTAAGTTGATTTGAATTAAAAATTGTGTCCTTAAAAAATGGATGATGAGGTGATTTGGTTAACATGGGCATTTGTGGTACTTGCGGCGTATTGGGAGTTTGTATGGAAACGACGTGGCAGTAGTCCACACTTTTTACAAGAAACTATTTTGTACAAAGTTCTGTACAAATTTTACACTATTTATACAGTAATATAATACAAAAAAATTATGTACTTTATCACAACTCACATAGCTTCAAAACAAGATAGAAAATGATGGATGCTCAGCCCCGACACATCGATGATCGCGAAATTTGCGCGGCCCGCGCAATTTTCACGTTCAACACTCACCGATGCACTGATGACTTCCATTTTCGCCTCCCATTTGCTACGTGGGCAGACGGCACACAACTACCGTGGCCATTGGGGCGATTATTGAAATGACATCGACTCTATGTCGCCGCTTACGACAAGACATATAGCCCTATCTTAACCGTGTAATATATCGCAATTCGATATTCAAAACCATTACCTACAATTTCAGATATAAAAATGCAAATTTTTTGCAGCCTCGCTAAACGACTTATCAACCATGCATTCCAAAGTTTCTTATCACAGGGCTGTGAAAATATACAATCTAATAAATACAAAATAACCAAATATCTAAAAAGACAAAATTTCAGTTACAGTCAGTTTCAGTCTTATTGTTGCACAAACTAGTTATTTGACAAAAAAAGAAGATGATCACTCAATCGAAAGAAATTGGCGCCCAATCACAACGACAAGTTAAAAAAAATACTGTGGGAGAAATTTTTTAGGATGCGGACCTCCAAAGAGCCTTCAAAATTAAAAGTATACAACAAGTGATAGTGCCATGCATTCTGCATATCAAGGGCCAATACACATTTATACACCGGCTACGTAAATCTGCTAAGTTAGAAAACATGAATGGACAGTTGTCGGATTGTACATGAGTGACAAAATGTGTCTAGGCCCTCATTCTTGACTACAACTACTGTCGCCAGAGCCGCTCTCCGACGCGAATGCGTTGGAGCTTCCTGCTTGTTTTTTTTTTTAACTGAACAGTTCAGTTCGCCTTCTGCTGCGTCTGCAGCAATTGTTGTTACAAATATGTTGTGCGTGCTGATTTCAGAGCATTACATACTTGACTCTCTGAAGGCGTTTTATGTGCGAAAGCAATTCGCCTTCAGATGCGTCCGCAGCAATTGTTGTTACGAATATGTTGTGCGTACTGATTTTAGTTCATTACATATTCGATTCTCTGAAGGCGTTTCATGTGTGCAAGTAGCGCAATCTGTCGGAGAACAACAGAAGTAAATAAATCGCTCAATCCCTTACTTCGTTCTTCGACAGATCGCGCTACTTGCACACATGAAACGCCTTCAGAGAATCGAGTATGTAATGAACTAAAATCAGCACGCACAACATATTCGTAACAACAATTGCTGCGGACGCATCTGAAGGGGAATTGCTTTCGCACATAAGACGCCTTCAGAGAGTCAAGTATGTAATGCGCTGAAATCAGCACGCACAACATGTTCGTAACACCAATTGCTGCGGACGTAACAGAAGGCGAACTGTCCAGTTAAAAAAAGAAAAGAAAAAAAGAGTATGATAGGTAGTCTGCGTGTAACGAGAGGGTATGCATTCGATCGACATGATTCGAACGAAAACTTAAAACGTGAGCCAATCAACACCAATTCAATGGACGAATAAATCAAAAAGCCGATCAAAATTAGTAGAAAACTTGAATTTGAGTTCCTCTGTGAAAGTTCCATTCCTTGGTAACCTTTGTTTGCTATCAGCTGATGTTTTATTTCCATTTCCCGGCCAAGTCGACGGATTTTATACTTTCTTCACTAAATATACATAGACTAACACCTGAGCGCTTTTCTAATACGACAGTATTAGCACTTTCCCGCTTGTTTTTTTCTGAATCCGATTTTTTTATACCTACATTTAAACTAATTTCAAAATTTGCCGCCATGGGCCTCGACCCATGTGGCCACCCCCTTAATCCGGGGGACAAACTTTACCTTAAAATCAGTGAGGACTAAGGACTCTGAGCAAAACAGAACGACTCAAATATTTAACAAACTTTTCATTTACTTGCAAATCATTAATAATTCGCAAGAAAATATTTAACAAGGGAACTCATTTTTTTCCATCTACAAACGCTCCATTTCTCGCAGGAATCATAAGTACTTCAGACCTAGAAAAAAACACTAAACTTCAGTCAGAGGAATCAATTGAGAAAGAAAGTATTTGATGGCAGTAATATTAAAAAAAAAAATCTGTGAGTAAAGAATGCGGACAAAAGCATAAACTTTCAGAAAGCGACTCGTCGATCGTAGGCGAAACAAAAAGCTGACCCGGTAAAGAGCACTCGTCGAGAAAACTTAGCACGGATAAAATAAGGGGGAAGAAAGAGAGAGAAAGGAAGGAAAAGAGAGATAGATGCTGGGAAGCGAGGAGAGGTTGTAGGGAAGAGAGGTCAAGAGCCTAGAGAACAGTCTCAAAAAAGGTCGTCGAGATCGAACTTTTGCCTCGAGCTGAGTTGCATTCAGAGCGGCAATGAAGGACTTCCATGAATATTGAGGAATTCCAGCCATATATTTTGATACAAGGCCTGAGTCTTCGATGAATAATGTGAGTTCTCTTTACACGATCGAAGTTATACCGAAATGCGCTTATGAGCAAATATTTCCAAAAGGCAAATGTTCTCATCAATATAACGCGATTCTGAGGCAGAATCTTAAGCATCATCGCTCAACAATCTTTAAAAATGTCACCTTTTTAGGGTGACTGACGCCTACAAACCTAAGGGGATACTTCAAGCATTGCGCAATGCGTGAAGTATCCCCTTAGGTTTGTAGGCGTCAGGGCGCCTTTCGGCCTGAGTCTTCGATGAATAATTTAAGATCTCTTTACACGATCAAAGTTTTACCGAAATGCGCTCATGAGCAAATATTTAAAAAAGGTAAATGTTCTCATAAACTCCGCCTAGAGGAGAGTTGTTTTTCTCTTGCTGGTCCCAAGCCCAGGAAAAGGAGGAGGGTTGTGCGTAGGGCTAGCAACCCTACCACGTAAAAAAAACAAAGCTACGAANGTAAATGTTCTCATCAATATAACGCGATTCTGAGGCAGAATTTTAAGCATCATCGCTCAACAATCTTTAAAAATGTCACCTTTTTAGGATCTTTACTCAAGTTGCAATAGATCCAATTTCAGTCCCCATTGTAAACCTATATTGAGACTTAACCATATTTTTAATATATTAAAGCAGACAGAACTAGACAGACATACAGACGTAGAGAAAACTTTAGTAGACAAATTCTCACTCAAAGAAATTAAACGGCCGTTCCTTAAACTGCTTCTTTCCTTAGAGAGGCCACATATCATATACATTGTGACTTGGAGAAAATGATGGAGATGTTTAATGTGGCATCATAAAAAAGACCATTTTATGAGTAAAATTCAACTGTATGGCTTTGAATATGGATAAGAATAAGATTTTTACTCAATTAAAATGAAACAGCAAAAAGCGTGCATTCCGGGTCTTGCGAATTTCAAGGAAATTCAACCCTCCCTCAATATTCACCATTCATACACAATTTATCCTTTTATATCCCATAGGTTTTTTTATGCAAATTTCTCAATTTCTTGTAAAGATCTATTCCCAAAGCTGCACTTACGGATCTTACTTGAACTTCGTGAGTACCGCCCTTTTCATGATGCCAGTTGAATGTCTCCTTTAAGCCTTCTTTTTCTTATAGGGCCGTCCATAAAATACGTAACGCTAAATTTGGATTTTCTACACCCCCCNCCCCCCCCCCCCCCCCCGTCGTCCCTTCGTGACGTTTTTATAAAGTCTCTTTCCCTTAAAACGAGAAAACAAAATGGCGCAACACGCTCCACCACCCCTGCCCCCAGATCTTTACGTATTTTATGAGGGACCTCTATACGAATTATTTCTCTTCCATCTCTGGTTCTAGAGCGAAAAATTCCCAGAATTGCGGTGGCGTTTCGAGCCACATTTCAAATTATCCCCAATGTATACATCATTTTTCAATTTTATACGATCTCCGGTGTGGGCTCTACGAATTCTGAATGAGCTTGAAGATGTTGAAGAATTTTCGAGATCCTTCCGAGAATTATTTAAAAGCTCTCCCCAAGCGAAACTCGCACTCGTCGAAATTCATACAGTACATCAAACCGGGGAAAAATTTAGAGCGAGGCCTGCAGCCTAGTAAAAAAGTATGAGCTTAAAGCAATTTGGGGATCATCGTGTCGAGCCGGCGCATCTCGGATATTGGAAGTAAGGCCTCAAAAAGGGCAATTTCAAAGGTCTCAACAAGCCTTTCTACTCAGTTTGACGGCAACGTTAGTGGAGGAGAGGCTGAAAAATAAATAGGGAAGCAACATTATGTCTTCCAGTCGATATCTTCGCGTCTCCATCTCTTCTCACTCGCCGACAGTGAGTGAAAAAACACTAGGGAGTATCAGGAGAGAGTGAGAAAGAGAGTAGAGATCCTTTACTCCGATTCAGACATGGGGAATCAATTTCTGATTGGCATTTCTTTTTGAATTTCTTCGCTGTCCCAAACCGTCGCAACGATTACACTTTTCACACTCGAAATATTTTTTCTCAAGTTTGAATTGTTGACAAGAAAATATTTTACGCGCAAGCTCAAAGTCGATGCTAAATCTACTTTAGCTCAAACTATGGATTGCTCCCTTCTTGCTTCATTCGCTGTAGCCTTTTAAATCGGTATCCAGGAGAACTGTAAACCACTTAACTTAGTCCTTAAATTTTACAGGAGAGGAAAAACAACTGATTTTCTTGTCTAACATGTGGACTAAAAATTTTCTGGAGGGTTCAAAAAGTTGATTAATGTATTTTTAAAAGTTCAGAAATAATTTTATTGATGGGAAAATGCTCAGTACTTAAAGGCTTCATCCTTTTCTAAGAAAATGAAGAGGAATAATTTTGAAAGTTTATTACTCATTTCCGTTATTTAAGCAGATCATGAAAATACAAACTTTAGATACAGGTAAAAATTTCTAAACATTGCTCTATTTATTTCGAAATAATATCAAAGAGCAAAATCTCGAAAATGAGTAAAAGCCATTCAGAAAGCCACAAAATTTAAAATTTTGGACGCACGCCTATCTATCAGAAACCAATTCATTCATATCCGATGCAGGTCCCTATTGCAGAGATATACAAAATCGTATTTGTGTAGGAGATGGCTGAGAATAAGCTCATGTCAGCCAGATTCCGCATGAAAATACGGCCATATCTAAAAGAATGTTATGTTTAATTGCCCAGTTGTTGCTTCGTTAAGCTGCTTGGAATGTTTTTCACACCGATCCGCCTTCATTTCTTTGCTTATGCAATACGCGCAGCTATTGACCACGAATAGTTGCATTCAGCCATTATCATTAAGCGTTACGCGCTTACGTTAAGATTTTAAGAGGTCTCTTGAAACAATTCCATAGCTTAAGATTTTCCACTGTACAAAGACTAAGACCTACATTTTAAAACGCTTATTAAATCGTTCCTTGACTTATGGTCTCCCGTGGAATCGCCTCAAGTTTGGGAATTTGGGCTCAAATGTCGGCATTTTGATAAATGTTTGGAGGGTTATAGTCACGTTTAGAAGGTTTATCAAGATGTTTTCGTGTTTTTAAGAAGAAAAAAATTGTATCTGAATTTTTCCGTGCGTTAAGAGAAACAATTGATGAAAATGACAATTTTCCTTACACTTTGCTTTTTGAAAGTTTTCACATCGTTCTTCAGAGCCTTACATTTGGATAGCTTCTGTCCAAAAATGGAACAAATCTCAGAATCGTAATCTAAAATAGAATGAACAGTCTGTATCGGCATTTGGCGAAATGCCGGATTCGATTATTATCCTGCGGCAAAACACACAGAACTTTCAAGTAGATTTCGAAACAAGGCGATCGAGTACATCATAACATTCCGACTTCAGATTTTTATGTGGTAAGAATAAAAGTCTGGTGCTTCAAAGAGGCCCTAAAAGTTTGGCCTAAATAAGTTTTCTCGTGAATAGCACTGGATGCTCAGCGGAGGATGCGACTTATTTCTTTTGCAGTTTTTTCCTTGTTCAAGGGGAATCGCCTACATGTTTAAAAAAAGATCTCTAAAACAAATGATGACGGTTCACAGAAATATGGAAGTATTTACTAGCCGAGCGTGATAGACTAACATTAAAAGGCAAAAAAGACGGACATATTATTAACTATTATCATTAGTAAATGAAAAACAATTTTGTAATGTAAAATATATTCTTTTCCATGGAGAAAGTAGCATGAGGAATTTATTTCGCACGGTTATTTGGTTCACCGCACGCGCTAAAACTTTGCGTCTCTACTGGGTGATCGATTGTGATAACGATGAGTTGAGTTTCATAGCGAAAAAATGCAGTAGCGAGGCGTGAACGATCAATTATTTATATCTCCCCATTTGAAGCCGTGGTAAAGAATCGATTAGGAAGGTGTGTGTTGCGAAAACCCTGTTTATCGATCCTTTTCCATATGTTTAAATGGCAGATCAATCGATATATCGCAGAACAAGCCACGCCACAGAAAAAAATTCATTGCACCGTTGACCGGGGCACTTCATTCTCCCCCGTAAATTGTCATAAATAAACTTCTACTGATCGATTGACTTCTTCTTTTTGTGTTCTGCGACACCCTTTCATTTCATCTATTCTCAGCGTGGGGGCCGATGAGGTGATTTTTCTCCCACGCCTGACGCAGTGAGTTCGGAACGCATCGTTATCCTGGGTTCCTCGGATTTATTGCGTAGATCATCAGACCTCTGTTCTTGTAAGCCATCTATCATTTTTCCGCCCAAATGATTCCACCCACGCATCAAGGTTCCCCTGTTGTTCCTTTCTCCAGTGTAGTTGGACTCGGGAACGAAGCTTCAATCAG
Organism: Bemisia tabaci; assembly: GCF_001854935.1. Classification (NCBI taxonomy): domain Eukaryota; kingdom Metazoa; phylum Arthropoda; class Insecta; order Hemiptera; family Aleyrodidae; genus Bemisia; species Bemisia tabaci. The sequence goes on from NW_017552810.1 coordinate 961,394, forward strand.
AATAGCAAGGGTTGCTGTGCAGTTGAGTTTCTTATTTGAATTCTTAGAGCCGTTTCTTTCGTCGCTTTTAGAGTACCTTTATAGACAGAGTATGGCCATTCGTATCTTTTTACTACAGGAAAACTGTGCCGCTTTTTGATTAGTCAACGAGTTTTTAGGCTTCATGATGCTCTTACGGACGTAAATAAACAAACAAGGTGGTGGCTCATCGTAACATCGATAAGAAGCTAAAATTTGACAAAAATTTCAATCATACGGCGGTAACAATTTTAATCAGTATATCTACGAATAACACATGAAAAACACACAAAAACGCTGTTAAAGTGCCTTTCGCCTTTATCACAGGAGGATGTAAGATGTGCATAACCTCAAACTTGCTTGCTGATAACAGCAATCTTGTTTGTTTATTTACGGCCGTAGGAACATCATCGTGTCAGCCTATTTTCTCGCGACCAATGAACACCCGGCACAGGAATAACCATACTCTGTCTATAAAAGGTACTGTAGTCCGCCGGGAGAGCCGCTGCGTGCTGCCAGCGCACAACGCGCACTGACGCCTACAAACCTAAGGGGATACTTCAAGCATTGCGCAATGCGTGAAGTATCCCCTTAGGTTTGTAGGCGTCAGGGCGCGTTTCCAGCTGGCAGCTCGTCGCGTTGCGTCTCGCCGCAGCTGATTTGAGTACCTTTATAGACAGAGTATGGCCATTTCTGTGGCGGTTTCTCATTGGTCGCGTGAAAATAGGCTGACACGATGTTCTTACGGCCGTAAATGAACAAAAAAGATAGCGTGTCAGCCTATTTTCACGCGACAAATGAAAAACCGGAACAGACATGGCCATACTCTGTCTATTAAGGTACTCTAGTCGCTTTTAAATTCGAGAGGTTTGAATAATCCCAATGGAACGTTCAAGTCCGAAATGCAATTCTCTAAAATGCTGGGTTTAGGGGAAATGCCGAGTGTGCATTCACATGTTGCCAATTTTCTACCGTTAAAATATTTTATTTTCAGAAATTTCAACATTATTGCCACTCAAAATTTTCAAATATACTTTCAAAATTTGTGAAATAATACTCCGAAAATTCCACAGTAAAAACTTCACAGTCCTGTCTGAGAAAATTTGACCTCAGTCAGAAGCCATTCGGCAGCGTTTGAATGTTCACACGATGTTTTTTTCCCAGGACAGTGGTAGTAATCTCCAAATAAATCGGAGAATAGTCAGGGTACAGCTCACGACTCGCGGAATTAACCAATACAGCAACAAAATGGACCATCTTGAATAAAAATGAGCCAAGTCACATCAAGATTGAACTGCGGGAAAGACGCTTGAAGTTTTACTCCTCGATGAAACTCGATGTTTGAGCGAAAGTTCACCGCCTATTTCCGAAGGTTGAAAACTTCTTTTCTTGACTTTGAATGTTTTATTGAAAACCACGTCTGACTAATTAATTAAGCTCAAAACTGAACTGATTCAAACAAAAAAGGAGCCAACCCGAATTTTGGGTAAAAATTAGTAAAGAGCTGTTTTGAGCTTAATTAGCTGCAAATTTCCACCCAGCAACAATTCGAGGTAAAATATATTGAATGTAAAAATAGGCATTGAATTTTACATCACGCATCGAGTTCTATGTAGGAATAAAATTGCAAACTTCTTTCACTCCGTTCAATTTTGATGAGACTTGGTTAATTTCTGTTCACTTCGTTTTAACAACCCTCGTCTCATGCATCTTTCCAAGAGCTGATGGATATCTCTTTAACTAAAGTACTTTCACTTTAATTGAATCTCAAAGATGCGCAAATTAGCTCTGGATCAATTCTTCCTCCAGAAAAATATCAAATGGCATTTCAATCAGACACTGTCGTCCATTTACATTATTTATATTTATAATCCAGTCAAACTCTGATAAAACGTTGACTCGCAAAAACGCAAATTCCCGCGGCGACGGAAACGCCAAATCAGCGCGATTGCGATCTAATCATCGCGACCGAATCGAAGGTGCGAAATCGCTCGCGGCGCGTTTCTCCCGATCTAATCCGGCGTGTCACCGGATGACGTAAATTGAACTGAGTGACGTAAATTGTAAGTAAACCCGGGAGTTTTGTCCGGCGGGTGTTTGCCGGGACTCGGCTCGGATAATTTAATACACCGTCGTGGCTCCTGCCGGCGAGAGGGGCGTCAGAAACGCGTAACTCACCGCAAAAACACCGAATAGATACGTTATTCTATCCGAGCACTGCGGAGCAGAGTGAGAATTAGATCACGGGGTGGGCGAGGTGGAGAGGGGGACGAGCTGCGAGTACAAGCAGGCGGCCGCGAGTTAGGGATCCTGGGTTTCGGGGATGGGATGGGGGATGGGGGGATGGGAGGGTGAGATCTGTTTTTCCAGGAGCCGTCCTCGAATTTTACGCGATAATTAAAGCGTGGGAATCCGGGACGCCGTTTCACGAATAACTTTTCTCGCCAACTCTGTCGGCCGTCGTTTCGCGCGAGTTTACGGCGGGATTTAGATACCGAGCGTTTTTCACCGCCCCGCAGAATGCCCGTCGGTTTTCGCAGTTCCGTGCTGTGTCAGCTTGCTCGGACCGACCGGGACGATTTGGATGAAGTGTAACGGAATGAACAAAGTTCTTTGGGAAACAAGCAGTTAGCACGTCGTAGCATTTCTCTCCAGTTTCTTACAGAGGAACGGGTTTGTTTCAAAATTTGAATTGTAATCAACTGCAGGAGCATTGTTTAATAATTTCTAATCGAAAAAAGTTCAGGTTACGGCTGAATATAATTATTATTAGTTTTGTTTTACCTTTGGATAACTTGCTTTTCTCTCTTCTGTATGCAAAAAAAAGAAAGAAAAAAAAATCCTAAAGCAATTTACGGGGAGAAACCTAGTGCACTGTTGGTTGTTTTTACTTATGTGTATTTTCACATTATAAAAGAGGTTACAGAGTTGTCGAAACAAGCATGCCGAATTTCTTTCCGGGGAGAAACGTCTCTCTCCTTTCCGGAGAAGAAACTCCTCTCTCCGAAGAGAAAACTGTTTTGTCGGGAGAGTAAACTTCTTTCTTCGGAGAGGAGAGTTCCTTCTCGGGAGGAAATAGTTTCCTTCTCCGAAGAGAAAAATTTTCTTTTCGGAGAGAATACATTTCCATCGGGAGAGTTAACCTTTCACTCGGGAGACAAAACTTCTCACCAGGGACGGAAAACTCCTCTCTTTCTCTAGAAAAAGACTTCTCTCCCCGAAGAGAAAAAGGCATATCATCATGGCAAAAGAAAGAAAATAAATAAATAAAGCAGTGGGAACCGTCTTGAAAGTGAAACGAATGCCTCATGAAGGTGTAAATTCCGTGGCTGTGTGAAACCCAAGGAAGGAGAAGAAATAGCCCTGGAGANCGAGCTGCGAGTACAAGCAGGCGGCCGCGAGTTAGGGATCCTGGGTTTCGGGGATGGGATGGGGGATGGGGGGATGGAGGGATGGAGGGTGAGATCTGTTTTTCCAGGAGCCGTCCTCGAATTTTACGCGATAATTAAAGCGTGGGAATCCGGGACGCCGTTTCACGAATAACTTTTCTCGCCAACTCTGTCGGCCGTCGTTCCGCGCGAGTTTACGGCGGGATTTAGATACCGAGCGTTTTTCACCGCCCCGCAGAATGCCCGTCGGTTTTCGCAGTTCCGTGCTGTGTCAGCTTGCTCGGACCGACCGGGACGATTTGGATGAAGTGTAGCGGAATGAACAAAGTTCTTTGGGAAACAAGCACTCAGCACGTCGTGGCATTTCTCTCCAGTTTCTTACAGAGAAACGTTCTTGTTTCAAAATTTGAATTGTAATCAACTGCAGGAGCATTGTTTAATAATCTCTAATCGAAAAAAGTTCAGGTTACGGCTAAATATAATTATTATTAGTTTTGTTTTACCTTTGGATAACTTGCTTTTCTCTCTTCTGTATGCAAAAAAAAGAAAGAAAAAAAAACCCTAAAGCAATTTACGAGGAGAAACCTAGTGCACTGTTGGTTGTTTTTACTTATGTGTATTTTTACATTATAAAAGAGGTTACAGAGTTGTCGAAACAAGCATGCCGAATTTCTTTCCGGGGAGAAACGTCTCTCTCCTTTCCGGAGAAGAAACTCCTCTCTCCGAAGAGAAAACTGTTCTGTCGGGAGAGTAAACTTCTTTCTTCGGAGAGGAGAGTTCCCTCTCGGGAGGAAATAGTTTCCTTCTCCGAAGAGAAAAAGTTTCTTTTCGGAGAGAATACATTTCCGTCGGGAGAGAAAACCTTTCACTCGGGAGACAAAACTTCTCACCAGGGACGGAAAACTCCTCTCTTTCTCTAGAAAAAGACTTCTCTCCCCGAAGAGAAAAATGCATATCATCATGGCAAAAGAAAGAAAATAAATAAATAAAGCAGTGGGAACCGTCTTGAAAGTGAAACGAATGCCTCATAAAGGTGTAAATTCCGTGGCTGTGTGAAACCCAAGGAAGGAGAAGAAATAGCACTGGAGAGAAAACTATTCTCTCGGGAGTGAAACATTTTCTCTCGGGACAAATAATCACTCTCTCTGGAGAGACAAGTAAGAAATTTTGCGTGGATCCTCGCTGTTTCTTAATGAGATAAATGTGTTTCTGCAAGAAAATAAGTGCTTTAAACGCTGCACGTACAGAATCATATGAAAGTAAGCAAAGCATTCTCATAAGTATCATGTCGATTATTTTAAAGTGTAGGAGGGAGGCAATATTTTTTTGGGGAACAGTACTTGAAAAGAAATCTGAAAGAACATTTAAAATTTGAATGATATAGATGAAACTTGCCTAAAAATGAGAGCAAATACCAAATAGGGGAAACGACCCCCCCCTCATCCTCTCTAAAATACTGCCCCTGCGTTTCTCTTTGATTCAGCTTCGTTATGCGGCGGGCGCCAATCATGCAACGGGGGTACAGTGACTCAAAGTTAAGCCTTTTAGGCGTTGTGGCGTGCGGGAGGAATGCAAGGTAATGACTTTAGGCGGTAGTTAACCGGAGCCGCGCCGCCTAAGGGCGTGGGCCGTCTCTGCCACACCGCACACCGTGTCCCTCGCCTCTCACCGCTAAAGGCTCAGTTTATTAGATTCTAGTTTCAGCTCCGCCGCCACGCAGGCCGTAAAACGGTAACTCGTCAATTTTCAAGAACGTAAAAAGCCCGGCGCTTAACGGTGGATTAAGGGGTCCGTGCGACCGTTTCTACCTCACTATTCTAAAGTAAAAACGCCGTATAACCATTTGAATGTTGCCAAGTCTCTTCTCAGAAATATTTATTTTTGAAGAAAGTTATCGATATTTTTCCTCGGAATTTTAACTTTTTTTAGACCAAATTACGAAAGAAATCTTCTGAATGATCAGCAGAGTAATATTCACAAATTTTTTTGAATATTCGTGATTTATCGAAGGAAATTTGTCAACGCCTGGTGGCTCGCACAGCGTTCTTAGTTAGTGAGGCAGTTTCTCCGGCATTTCTTTCCATGATTGAGGCTACTAGGCCGTTCATAGAATACGTAACGCCGGAAATGGGATTTTTGTCCCCTGTCTTCTATCCCCCGTAAGAAGGTATACACTCTCTTAAAAATATTTTACACAAATGCAGACTCCAAAAGAAAAGTAGAAAAATGAATAGTAAACCTTAGTTTTTCCTTCCTCCTTTTCCATTTGTCAATAAACTGAATAGAGGCAAAACGGAGAGGAGATAATGAAGGCAAAAAAATTAGTCCAAATATATTACAATCAAATAACTCATGGGAAAAGGAAAAATAATGTAACAAAGGAGAAATTCCAAGAAAAATGAGACGGAAATCCTCTTCAAAAAATGCAGCGTAATACGAAGCAACTCTGAATCCCTCTCTTCCACGTAACGCAAGCTCAGATCCTTCCCCTTGGAGCGTTGTGTATTTCATGTACGCATTTTTTATTGGTTGTATTTGAATCGTATGTTTGAGGAAACGCCATTTCATCTGTTATAAAACGGGCCGTTTCTACTCATCGCATTAAGTGCCTGTCATACGTCGTCGCTACACTGGAAAAAAAAACACATTGTATCTAGAGTCCAGACTCTTGAAAACATTGACAAGAAAAAATACTCTTGAATTCTTGATTCAATCGGATTTTTGCTTGAATCAAAACGAAATCCGCTTTAATTAGGAGGCTTGGTTCTTGATTTAAGCTGGATTCTGATTGAATCAAGAGTACTTTTTCTTGTCGATGTTTTTAAGAGTCTGGACTCTAGATTCAATGTCTTTTTTTTCCAGTGTAACTTCAACAGGCAAGACTCATGTCTAGATTTGTTTTCCTGGCAGGAAAAGGCAATTAAAAGTCTATTTTTATATTAACAAGTTTATGCTGGTTTGTCCGCTTTAAAGGCTTATTTAACGAATTACATGGTTTGGGGTTCTAGCAAGGTTTTTTGAGTACCAGTATGTATGAGTTAAAAATGTAGAAACAATTTGAAGTACCTGGCAGTGAGTATTATTATTGTAGTCCAATTGAAGGAATATTTTAAAGGCTATAAAATCGAGGTATTAGAAAATTGGACTTTATTTTGAAATTTGGGACTGCAATTTCAGGCTCATCCATAAAAACACTAACGCACATAGGGTAACTAATGGTACATACGTTGTTTTTAAACTGAGCCAGAAATTGTAGTTCCTCATTGCAAAATGTAGTTCAATTATTCTTTTCTTGGTGCTGTGATAAATTTAACATGTATTTGAAGTACCTGTTACCATTTTAACTAGAGCGTAGGTTTTATTTGGAGGTGATAGAGTCGGGCAAAGCACCGGCACCCGCAACAAATCAAATCGGACGTTTTCCGGTAGAGTGGGTAGGAGATGCAAGCCCTCTCAAGAGAGAATTCTAACAATTAGACTCCTTAACGAATAAAAGGATTCATTCGCGCAAAAGAGGTCAATAGTCAATGGTAGATTTCAGCAAGAGCTTGTCTGTTTAAAGGATTGATTGAATTTCGGGATTAGAGTGCTTCAGGTGGAATCCAACGCTCAAGCACTACCGGTGGCGATTCTTACAGGCTGGCAGTGCCGTTTCCTCTCTATTGAAATCCATTCTAACCTATATATATTCCTTTGAGTGATCTTAGGCGAGGCAACCCAATTCGATTAAATTGATTAGTTAATTAAATCGAACAAATCAAGATTTGAATCATCGAGAACGAAAACACGCCAACTCGAAAAAACGAAATTAATCAAGAAATAAGAAAATGCACACAAGTTGAAGAAGTTAGTACAAGAAAAATATTTTTGGTGCCGAAACACAAAAACTCAAGGAGTGGACACTTTACCTAAAGGTCCAAGTTGGAACAGATGCGTTAACTTCAATAACCTTCATGAAAACTGATTCTCTTAAATGAAAATTGACCATTCTCGAGTTACCAAGTTGGTGTGTTTTCGTTCGCACTGATTCATTCGCAAACATGCAAGAATTGCCACTGAGTATCTCCGCACAAGAATGACTCAAGTCCCGTTCCGTAATCTTCAGCTCAGATTTTTGGTAACATAATGTAACCTCACGTAACGTGCAGTTAGCAGAGGTCAGTATATTGCGGGGAAAGACTACTCGTATTTCGTACAGAGTCTGTTTCCGCCAGGTATTATGAAAGTTGACGCACTCAGTTACCCATTTTAAATTACGTTCTGTACCTGGAGCGAACATTTCTTCGCCTTCTATCTACCGTGTAGGCAAAATCAGTCCCTGAGCGACGAATTAGTTGTATGCGCATAGATTGCCAGGGAGATCTTAAACGTAAAATGTGACCGTCCCCATGAATGGAGACTGTAATCAACGGTTGCAGAGTTTTAGGAGAGCTGTTTTTGCCGGTTTGAGGAGGAAAATCGATCGCCAAGTCTCGATGGGGAGCTCTTCCTTTCCGGTATTCTATGACGTAGTTGCGAGCGTTCTGTTAGAATTCAAACAATTCTAGACTGTTCAAACTTGCCAGTGGCACAATTTTGTTCAATTTTGTGCCAGTGGCAAGTTTTTGTTCTAGCTGGAGCGCAATTCAGCTATGCATTCACGACTGCAAAAATGTCAACGGAAATCGACAAGCCTAGCGTGCATGGGAGCTATTTCCATTTTAATCTTCCGTCACATTCTTACGGCGCAATGATACAACTATTTGAACTCTCCGGAATGCGTGAGGTATCACGCCGCATTTGAAGGCGTTTTCAAAACAGCCAAGTTCCGATACCCGGATCATCGTTTTGCATAGTTCATATTATTTTGTTATATTCCGTACCACTTGTTTCTTCTTAATCCTCGTATAAAAACCACCCATTTGCTAAATACAATTCCAGCTGGAGCGCAATTCAGATTTGCAATCACCACTGCAAAAATGTCATAGGAAATGGAAAAGGCCAGCGTGCATGAAGGCTGTTTCAGTTGTAATCATCCGTCACATTCTCACGGCGCAATAATACAACTATTTGAACTCTCCGGAATGCGTGAGGTATCACGCCGCATTTGAAGGCGTTTTCAAAACAGCCAAGTTCCGATACCCGGAGTATCGTTTTGCATAGTTCATATTATTTTGTTATATTCCGTACCACTTGTTTATTCTTAATCCTCGTATAAAAATCACCCATTCGTTAAATACAATTGCATTACAATCTGGCAGTGTGGTAAATTATGGCAAGTAGGAATTTAAGTACTTTTTGGTCCAAACTGCACTGGAAAAAAAAAACACATTGGATCGAGAGTCCAGACTCTTGAAAACATTGACAAGAAAAAATACTCTTGATTCAATCGGATTTTTGCTTGAATCAAAACGAAATCCGCTTAAATTAAGAGGCTTGGTTCTTGATTTAAGCTAGATTTTGATTGAATCAAGAGAACTTTTTCTTGTCGATGTTTTTAAGAGTCTGGACTCTAGATCCAATGTGTTTTTTTCCAGTGTGTGTTTTTAAACTGGAAAGTTTAAACCGCCTTTTCTCCTCCACTGTCACGAACCAACTCGTGATACTAAGCCAGCACCGTTAAAGTTGACCATAGTTTGCAATTAGGAACTACTATTTCTGACTCATTTTGGAAACAACATATATGCCATTGGTTTCCCTATGATTTTATAGAAGAGCCAGAGATAGTGGCTCTTTATTACGAAATGTAGTCCAAATATTGTCTCGCTACGATCGGCAACGGTTCGGGCAAGGATTCGGCAGCTGATGGAATTCGGCGGTTGATGGAAGCACTCAGCCGTGAGAGCCGCCGTCCCGCGCAAATTAAGTTTGTCAAACGTCAATGCGAAAGTCGTCGTCGCACCGTCTCCACGCGCTTCTAAACGCGCTTCCACACGCACTTGCCGCCCGCGCGCACAACGCCGAAATTCATCACTCGGGGAAAACGGGAAGGGAACGGGACCAGGTCACGGCATTTTCGCCGGCCACCGCTCGCGCTTCGCGCCCGTTGCAAATGCGCGATGTTATTTCAACCGCATTAAAAGTTCGCTCAGGAGTGGCGCAAAGGCGGAACGCGGAAAGGCGCTTGTCACTCCTCCTGTAAACAATTTGATTGCACGCTCGGGCTTGCGATTGAAGCTTTGCAGGGAACACTCTGGCGTGTCGTGCTATGCGATGAATCGATTATTTTCCCATTCAAAACTATGGGAAAAGATCGACTGTTGCGGTGTTCGCGACGAACACCTTAATAATCGATTCTGTATCATAGCTTCAAATGGAAATAAATCGATGGCCGATGATCCACGCCGCCCCCGCTCGGTCGCGGCATTTCACGGGACAAACCCCCGTCCTCAACAACAGCACTACACCACTCGGATATCAAACGGTAAATGTTAGGTTCAGAGTTCAAAGGCGTATCCTATATCGATGGTTGAGTTGAGAGGGTGTCTCTATTGAAACGTTTCAGAATCGCCAATTATGCGCTATGGGAAAAATTAGCCTTCATTTTGCATAAAGTAGACACTGTTTCTGATTCATTCATAGAGGCATCATCGCCAAACTAATGGGAAAAATATTGTTGCCGAAAAGAGCCAGAAATGGACCACTAGACAAGGTACGAATTTCAGCATTCTGATACATGTTTCTCAACCAAAATTTCACGTAGAACACGATACGCACAACGAAAATTACCAAAATCAACTCCTGACGAAGATATTTAATGATTCTTGATGCGTGAATTCAAACCACCCGCTCATGAAAACTCAATGCTCTACGTGATTCACATCGCGCGCCAAACGTTATCATGACAGTCTTTACGATATACAAATCTGGCAACCTCAATCTTGACACTTTGGCTCAGCTATAGCAAATTGCTTACAGTTTGAACAACACATGGTGGAAAATGAACATTACTCGATTGAGAAGCTTGTTGAAACCGTTGTAGTGCGCGATTTGACTCACGTAGACCTTTGAGTTTCTTGTCAGCGGGCAGTTCTAATTCCTCGTGACCAATGTGAAATGAAAACGTTAATATCTTACTTAGGAGTCGGTTTCAGTAATTTTCGTTGCGCGAATCTTGTTCTCCTTGAAATTTGGGTCAAGAAACATGTATCGGAATGCTTAAATTCGTACCTTGTCTAGTGGTCCATTATGGTTTTATTGTAACATCTATTCTGATATTATAACCATTTTTTTTACACAGATAGGATTAGAATCAGGATAGGATTAGGACAGATAGGATTTAGGATTAGGATTAGATTTTTTTTTTATTAGGTTATATTTTTTTTCCCTTACTAACAATAGGTATATGCTGTGGATGCAAATAACTTGATTTCTCCAAATTTGTTAATTATGTTTCTTTGACTCACAACTACGAACATATCCTTGAAATTTTTTAAACGAGGAAATCTCTTGAAGGAGTGGAGAAAATTCGCAATAAAGTTTTAAGAAAAGTAAAATTAGCGGCGATTTATCAATCGCAGTTTGATGAAGAACAGGGAGAGAGAAAGATTGAAAGATAGAGGAAGGAGGGCAGTTTTGCAAGTTGGCAACACTGTTTCTCCTCCATTTAAATTCATTGAAAATATCGATCTTAGGTGAGGCAAGCTGCCTCACCAAGAATCGATTGTTTCACATACATTTAAAATGAGAAAATACAGTGTTGCCAACTTGCAGGAATCGCCATTGAGGAATGGGGAGAGGAAGCCAGTGAGATTTTGAAGGAATGTTTGAACCCCTCGTGCTCCGTTTTAGACCCCCCTCCGCGTATGACAATATGAAATTATGGAAACAAAACTCGACTACTCGGCAACAATGAAAATTGTTACATATTTCAGTCGAGCAGATAGGGACTTGAAATTGATATACGACCGGACGGGTGAATCCTTCGACGGGTCGGACTCAGAATTTATAAGCAGATTTACCCAAGCAAATTGAGATTGATCGTCACGTTGCATACGTTCCTGGGCGTTTTCCACGCCCCATTGATATACAATCCGTTCGCAATGTAATTCGATTGTAGTTTTTTCATTCAAGCAGGTGCATAGGAAATTATGGTTTACCGAGCGATTTGAGAACCGAGCGAAATTTCCTCTCGCTTTTTCATTCCCTTTGTTCTTGCGCCAGGTATCACGGGGGTCATGGTTTAAAAAAATAATGGGTAAAATCGGGTCATGGCTGGCACGTACAAGCTGGCATGGGATTCAGGCAAGGGTAGTAGATTTATAATTGCGTCATGGGGGGATCTCAACGCCTTTTTTGAATCCTCTGAGAGGGTGGGGTGTCATTTAAAATCCACGGTCCATTGATTCAAAAAGAACTTTGTCCAACCCCTTTTTTAGATCTCTCTTTGAGTTTTGGGGTCCTTCGCGAGATTTGTGATCCTTGTCACCTTTGTCAACAGAGGAAAGAAATTTGGTCAAGTTGAGTCGAAAGTCAGATTTATGAGTTTTCTATGGAAAGTCTCTCCGATATTCAATGGAATGAGTTGCAAAAACTTAAGCATCTCGTGCTTAATTGACGAAATTTTTATTTTTCACCAATAATTTTGAGTAATTTTTTTTTTTTTTTTTTTTTTTTGAAGTTTAACTGCATTTACATCAAATTTACTATGTATCGCTCTCTAACTTGAAATGCTCTAAAAAGTTCAATTTTTGAGAATTTACGGGGAAAAATTGAACTTTTTAGAGAATTTCAAGTTAGAGAGCGATACATAGTAAATTTGCTGCAAATATGCAGTTAAAATTTGCCCGCACTATTGTCAATTTTCACAGATAATTCATTTCAAACGCTCATAACATTATTGAAGCAAATCGTGCTATGATATTTTAACCCACTGCTTTTGAGAGCATTAGAAAGCGTTTAACATAAAATACTGAGAATCGATATGATTGTCCTCTAGTGAGAGGCGGGAGTTTCAGTATCACTTGGAGCCCTCATTACAGCCTTAACTTCTAGAGCTTATTTCGAACTTCGGATCCCGTTTCAGGGAATACTAGTGCGGTACACCACATAAAATTTCACATAATGTTGGCCAAGGAACAATATACCGCCCATTTGCAAACTGACAATTTTGCAGGACAAAGAGAAAACATTGACATTTTGGTAATTGAAGACACCGCACCAAGAACAGCCTATAACTGGAAACCGCGTTTTGAGAAAAACGCATTTAAAGTTTTGTTTTTGATGTACTGCGCAGACTTTTCTATGCAGGTGCCCTGTTTTGGTGTTTTTGGGTGACCTAACCCTTCTATTGATGGATGCCGGGTAGATTTTGCGATACATTTTGAGTTTGTACTCTCATATATTTAATTTAAAAAAGCGGTTTATAGGCCATTATTATGCCCAAAAGTCATTTTGGTGGCAATATGAAGTATGAATCATCTTAATCACTTATGATTAACGCAAAATGAAAGAATATCGATAGTGAGTAAAGGAAGGGGTAACTAGCACTTTATAGGCCTGTTTATAGGTCGCTCTTGCTCCCATCGATCCAGAGGCCTGACTTAACTCGGAAAAAAAAGGTTTTTCGACCTCGAGCCGTTACCTATCTATATTCTATCGCTACCACAGCTTAGTCCAGGGTACGTAGAATCCGAAAAGCAGATGGGCGTAATAACGACCTATACGCCTATAGGCTGTTCTTGTTGCGGTGTCCTCAATTTTGAGGTTAGATTTGCAATTTTTTTCACATGACAGCGTCATTACAGTGCTCCCATGCGAAATTTGAAGAAACTAAACCATCAACTTGCTTATTTTATACTGTAGAATGCAGTAAAGTAGCTAACTCGCTATCGCCAAAATGTTGAGATAGGCGGTATTGTTTCTCAACCCTCGATAAAAAACGTACTTCAATCGCAAGTCCCCACCGTATGCAAAAGCTCCGCTCTGATCCAATATCTCGAGGTCATTAGAAAGCGTTTAGCATGGAAAATTGGAAATCGATATTTTGGACTCGAAACGAGTTTTCCCGCTTTCGAGCTCCCACGCAAAGGCGCATTTTGCCTGACTCCACCACATTCAGTATGCAGGTTGTCATGCCTGGTCGGAATAAAGCGATAAAAATGCAAGTGTCGTAATTGAGATCTCAGTACTTCGGCTTCGGGAACTCGGGAACATAGGGCGGAAGAGGCAGATTGAGAATGAGCCCTCTCTCGGGCTAGGGGTGAGAGGACAAGCATGCTGCCCTGCTAAGTAAAAACGCCGTATGAACCTTCAGGCGTTGCCAAATTTCCTTGGATAAAACACGAATTTCCTGATAAACGTTTGGATATTTTTCTTCCAATTTTTCAGAAAATTTTGCCCGCAATTCCACTAAAAAGTCCTGAAAATTTAAAGAGAAAATATTCATAATTTCCTTAAAAAATGAACATTTTATCGAAGGAAATTTGGCAACTTTCGAATGTTCATACGGCGTTTTTCCTTGTCACGGCAGCATGGCTCGCCGGCACGGGACAAGGGCGGAAGGCGAGGGGCGAGGGCAAGGGTGGGGGTGGGGACGGGGGCGAAACAGGGGCGCGGTGGGGCACCAAAGCCTCGGCGCATCGCATCACATTCCAATTCCGTGTAAAGTGTATCGATTATGACTCCTGCACTAGTACGTGTGGGGCTTCTTTCCATTCCACTCACTATTTCGACCCCGTTGCCAATGCCGTGGCGGGCGTGGCGAAAGCCGGCATTTCCCCCAAAAAGGGCGTGTTCTAGGATAGGGAGGAAAAGGGATCGGTAAAATCACCAAAATTACTGAAAAATTACCGGAATTGTTTCCCATCAACGGGAATGCTGGGGGATGTTGGGTAATTTTGCTGTTTCCTGCCGGTTGACTCTTGGAATTGATAGACAAAGAAGATAAAAAGAATATGGAGAGATCTCATTGGTGGAAGTGGGTGGTTGTAATGGACAAAGGAGGTAGGTAGACTAACTAACGGCAACTCACGAGAGACCCTATAGTTAGTCCATCTTTTACCCCCTTAATCTATAAGACCCACGAATTTCAACCGATAGGATCGCTCCGTATGTCCTTATTGTCTACAGCTTTGTCTATCAATTTCAATAATCGGCTCGCTGAAAACCTGTATCTGTTTTCTTGCATCAGTGATATAACCGTGCATGACAGTAAATTGGACGTATTTAAATGAAAAGGAACTATATCCATTCTGATATGAGCCCTAAGGTCCATAAAATACACGTGTGACAGGGCTCAAGTCACAATGAATATAGCTCCTTTTGATTTAAGTTCGCCCAATTGATGATAAAATCTTCGGAAATACTGTGAAATTACAAAACATGCTCAGTGGTTAACAACTATGGGCAATTTTGCCGATTTCTGGTGATTTTTCTGTATTTCTGTCACATTTATCAAATTTTACCCACATGCACTAACTACCCTTACTAAACTTTTACCAACATACGTGCGTGCAATTTCATCATGCAGAACTGCGCATTTCGGTTGACGGCGTCGCAGACTTCCTGTCATATTTTATTTTTTACGTGGAAAACTACCAAACGTCATTCCTTGAAAACTCCGATTATTTTTACTCTATGTGCGATGATTGTTCTATGAAAATTTCAAGCCATAATACAATCTGTTTAAAAAATAAAGTACGAGTGAAGATCTTGAAACGCTGCAACTGAGATACGCATTTTTGCAATATTTCACCGTCGATTAGTTTTTTAGGTGAGGTTGTAAGGTGAGGTAGCTATTGTGTTCTGCGCTGTCTCGTTAATGAGAAGAAACTTTGGACTGAAATTAAAGAGAATTCATAGTGTGAATAGCGTGGCAAGAAAGCTTACCCTCAAAATCTTGCTCGGTGAATTCCTGGCGCGTTTGCTGAGCGGCTTTCGGGTCCTTGGGCGCCACATCATCCAAACCGGGTGGATTCATCCTTGGATACCTGCAAAATAAAGAGTTTTGCTAAAGATACGAGTGCACTAAAATTTAGTAATAAAAATGAACGGATTCGTGGAAGTAATTCAGGAACAGACCATACAATCGATACACGGAAAAAATCAGTGGCGTGGCGTGCTTTACATTATTTCGATTGATCTGCCATTTAATCCTATGGAAAAGGATCGACAAGCAGGATGTCTGCGCTGAAAACCTTAATAATCGATTCTTTACCGTAGGTTCAAATGAGGATAATCTATAATCGATCATTTACGCCTCGTCACAGAGAGAAATAGGATGTTCGTCACAACCTGCCGCCGGTTGTGACGACTATCCTATTTTTTTGCCGTGTAGATCGATATAGAAGTAACTTTTTTGCCATCGTGTAGGGCTGTAAGCAGGTGATATTAGGTGCCTAGGAATCAAAATTGTCTGGCAAAGTCAAACAGGAAAGTTCTCAAAGGCTCTTCAAAGTGCGAGTAATTTGTGTGTATGGTTTTTGCTGTTGAAGGTGCCTGTATAAGTAGATTTTGATTTGAAGTCCCCGTGAACAAAGAAATGCTCATATAGGATAATGATTAGGATTTAGGATAAGGATTAGGATAGGATAGGATTACGTGTGCCTCTGCGTATCCCTAGGAAATTGACTTATAAAAATCTTTGAATGAGAAATTCCCTCTGCGTTGATTTAGGGAAAGAGCTCGTTCAAAAACGGCGCACGGAGAGGAATTGTATGTTCAATATCAGAAATTCCATCAATTAAGTGATTTCTGGACGAGGTCTCTCGTTGAATCAACAAAAAATCTCCCTGTTTTTAACGGTATCTCTGTCAAGTCAAAGAGATGTCTTGTCATTTCGAAGAGATTTTCGATTGACTAAACAAGGATTCTCGTCAGAGAATTATAACTGGAAAATGTTTCTCAGTGCACCTTTTTTGCTCCAAGAAGGTCTAGAAGCTTTGTAGCTTCGCGATTGCAGGCTTGCGTTGCACACTGGTTGGACATTGTGTCCGACCGAGAAACACCGAGAAATTACAACCATCAAAGCGCGCATCGTGCTGTGCGCGCAATGCTTGAAGTATTCATACAGTCTTGTAGGGGCTAACATGCGGCTCAGGTCAACTGACCGACCGCTCTGTGTTGGGCGGAATGCGAGAAGTATTCATGCAGTCTTGCAGGCGATGCGTTCAACGCCGGCTGCACTGTGTTTGGCGCGCTCATTCGAACTCTTGTCACAATACTCGCGGCATCGAATAATGGGGCTTAAAAGGCCCATATTGTGTTTCGACGCCGTATGAGCATTCCAACGTTGCCTCGTTTCTCCCGATAAAATATTTTTTCTGAGAAAAGTTTGGAAACTCCTCTGTGTTCGCTTTTTTAGATTAAATGGACCATTAAAAAAGGTATATTTAAGTACTCCGATTCATGATTCTTTGCCAAAATTTCACGTAGATCACGATTCGCGCAATGAATATCACTGAAATCAACTCCTACGGCTAAGATATTAACGTTTTTATTGACGCTGTTTACGGGAAATAGAAGGAAAACAATACTGGCACGCTAAAAAAAAAAATGAAGTCCGAGGAATAAAAAAGAAAGAGCGTATATCCTAACAATATTGGGAGAATAATGAAGATAGGCGCGATGCTTTATAAGGGGGGGGGGGTGAGGAAAAGGGGGTTAAAAAGGATCACACTCTCACGAGTGGCAGGCCTGTCGGCTGTCGATTATAAGCCCGTATTTTATCGCGAATCTTTGCTCTAATAAGCCGATATAAATAATAGTCTTTCCTCGAAAAGAGGGTCGGGTTGATTCGAAGAAACTGTCCACCATCAGAGCTTTATTTTTTAGCTTTAACATATAATACATACGCACTCTGATTTAATGATACGATTTTATTAAGATTATAAGCTGATCATTCGTTGAGGGTGACTGAGTGCGTGATCCTTTTTTTTTTAAACTGTTATGGATGGAGCATACCGGTAAAAATAATTTTAATGAATTACTCCCATAGCTTATGAACGATGTTCAATTTTTATAATTTAGCTCGTGGGTCATTGGGATATTCATTTCATTCTAAACCCTTGTAAAGGAGGTAGATGCGGAAATGTAGTAAAAAAATACTGCATTCTTGGGTTGAAATATTTATCTGAGGAGCAAATATACGTAAAAAGCGTTTGGAAAACTATACTCACTCTCTGTTTTCCAACTAGCCATAATACCACGATACACCATGCTCCCCATGATATACCACGATACCGCGATTATAACCACGATATGCTCAGGGATTTTAATACTCTTCGTTCCCATTTTCTTTCACAATAAAGGTTCCAATGGCTTCTTCTATTAAAATCTCAGCATGCGCATTTAAAAGGCTCACTTAGGTAACCGAAAATTAAACCGTTTGTTAGTGTTAATGGATAAAATATATACCTATGATGGAAAAAGAATGATATTATAATTTTTTTTGTGCATTAATTTTTTTTTATGAATCAATTTTTTTTTACGAATTAAATAAAATTGTATTCCCCTTAAAAACTGTGTTTATGATGAAATAATTTTTTTAAGTTAAAAAGTTTTTCTAGATACCTATAGGTAAGGACAATTAAATCATGGCCTTTAATTTTTTTGCGAATGATACTAGAATTCAAGAAAAAATATCTGATGGAGGCTCCATAAAATCTTTCTCACCACGGAGGGGGCCTCAAAGGGCATGTACCCCAAACTTCCCTTGATAGTATCTATGGATAGACAGGGGAGCAATGAATAAATCAAACCCAGTTCGCCGATGGAGGTAAACAGAATCGTGCTTGAATAAACTTCTACCCTCAGTCAAGAGTGAGAACGGGAGGTGAAGAAACTACGGGGTCCGTAGGACAGAGACAACTTCACAACGACAACGAAGGGCGCATTGTTGACTGTTTTTGCCATTCATATCTCCACGCCCCCTGCTCATTTTCTACCCCTCGGGATTATGATGTTATAATCTCTTTCTTATGGTGACAGTTTCAAAAGACCATAAATATTAATTTGCTTTTATGACGCTTAGCTCCCCGGCTCACTGAGACCAACCTTTTCTGTCACGTTGAGGTGGTAATAATCATGAGCATTGTCGCCTTTTCAAAGGAGACAAAGATTTGTGCTGAGTTCTGCGAATTTTGTCTCCTTTTTATGCGCTCAATATTTTAATTCTTCAACATCATACCGTTTCAATAGGGAACTCCAGCAAGTCCATCAGCAAAGTTTTAAAAGTTTTGATAAGTCGAGACTATCGCGACTGTAATTTGGACTTTATTTTGCAATTAGGAACTATAAATTCTGGCTCATCCGAAAAAAGACGAATGTGCATAAGGAAACAAATGGTTCATACGCTCTTTTTACACTCAGCTAGAATTTATAGTTCCTAATTGCAAAATGTAGTCCATTTATTTATTATAGCGGCAGACCCCAAATTTCAGGTAGACCAGGGTTTGCCAAAAAATTTAATTCAGAAAAAACAAACCTCCAAAAATTTGCCTGAAAGCAGCTTATCCCAATATAAACAGCCATATATGAATCCTTATTCACTCTAGCTTGACATTTCTTAATCAGCCCACGGAACTTAGATTACTGACTAATTGTTATTGGTCAGTCAAAAATATATGATACAACAAATTATTCATAATTTTCCTGAGCTAGTAGTTCAAGTTCTGGGTCCCGCTGGCTAATTTTTTCTTGATTTTTTAGTTCAGTCTTTATTTCGGTGCGTTTATTTTTTTCGGTTTCGGTCTTTTCACCAGTGGGGCCTTCGCGGCGCAGGGATCCTCCCTTGGATTCGGGTCTGACGCACCCGCGCACCCGAGTTGGTCGGGGGTTGTTCGCTAGTGAACCCCGACCCCTTCCTCCCCCTTCGTGGCCCTCAACAGTTGCGGCGGGTTGTTGTTGTTCGCGACGGGGGATACCTTCCTTTTGGCTTCCCCTGATGTTGCCGCTCCTCTGTGCCTGCGTCCTCGGTTGTTAGCCCATATCCTGTCTGATCCACGGCGTACAGATCAAGCGGAATCGTTGACGTGTCCGGCATCGTGATTCCCGCGCCCCCCAGGATCCCGGAATGCGGACCTTGAGTCCGCGAATCCGGCCCTGGTGGTCGGCGGGGGCTGAAAGCGGGCCGGACCGGAGGAGCAAGTCATTTTGACTAGTGCTTCGGATGGGGTCGGCCGGCCGCACCCCTCACTACTTGTAGCGAGGGGCGCTGCGAAGTCTGGGTCCCATGGGTGTAGTGGGTAGGACTTGGAGCGCCGGCGTAACACAGGACTCTTCGGAGTCCTGGCCGGGAGCCACCTGGAATCCCCCACGCATCCTCGGGAGGTAACCTTTCCGCTTCAGAGGCTCCAGTGCTGACGGACCCCCCGGGGTACGGACTCCCTTTCCCAGAGCTGCCGGCGGGTTCAGGTCTGGGTGGCTTGGATCTGCTGGTGGGGGTTAGGTACTCCGGAGGCATCGGGGTGCTCCTATGGGACTGGGAGTTCGGCTGGACACTGTTGCGGGGGGCCCTCTCGCCTGACGAGGTAATGACCGTAGGTTGACCGTCGGGTGGGAAGCAAACTCGGACAAAAGGGGATGCGTAGTGCGGATGCATCTCAAGGGGAGTGTCGTTAGTGTTTGGCGGGCCCACCGTCATGGGCCAAACCCACATACCCAGTCACACTCTCGGGCCGAGGTCTCGGGCAGCAATGCTCGGGACGTTCCACTCGGTCTGGGCCGCGATTGGCATCTGGTACTCGTGGGCGGGGATGGAACCCCCCCCTCGGGGCCCGCCGGATCTGGGGGCACTGGATCCACGGATCTGGTTCCCCCTCTATCCAGTGCGGGAGAAAGCAGATTTTCACTTCCGTTTAAACAAAAAAAAAAAAAAAAAAAAAAAAAAAAAAAAAAAAAAAAAAAAAAAAAAAAGTAGTTCAAGTTGGAATGATTTACTTTAAATTTCAGTTAAATTGTTAGGGATGTTATCGCTAAATTGGAAACAAAGTTCCTTAGTCACGATTCCCTCAGATGTTGCTAAGGAAATATCACAGCTCTGTTCTATCAAACTTTAGGAGCGAGATATATGTGTGTTTCTCGGACAGATGTCGTGTGTGTAGGTGTTCCTGATTCGCAATCCTCAGAAAGTTTGTTGCCTATGCAGCCAAATTGAAGGCGAATCTTCAGTGGACGTGTTCTGACCTCTGCCATAAGGTTCACGTATTGTCTATCAACTCTATTACAGTTTATGGAGGTCATTAATGTGTGTTTTTTAAGTAGATACTCCCTGGCAGATTTTCGCTAGTGTATAGTGTATGGACTAGCTTCTAATTGACGAGGAAACTGCAGCACACACGATGTCAGGAAAGAACCGACAGGTACTTTTCTGATTGGTTATCATTCTATGATACGATTAAATCGAGTCGTATTTTGTTAGGCGTAGCAATTGGAACAGTTGCGCACCAGTGCGTGACATTCCTATTTTGTTTGAGTGTTGGTGGGTGGTACTTATATTAAATTGGATTTTTTTGCACAACATGACAACGCTGATGTAATATTTTGATGCGCTTTGATGCGCAACAATCGGAACGTGCTCTGAGCAAGTTCCAGAAATTGTTTCGGAGTTTCTAACCTCACTTTGCTCGGCTGTTCTCGCATTGGCTGCTCCTTGATCGAGGAAAAGTTCACAAATAACAATTTTTCGGAAACAAGTTCCAACTGTTACCTCAAAAAAAATACGACTTGGCTTAGATTGTCATAGCGTTCTGCCCACCCGCACAAACTAGGGAATTCAAAGTGTGGCTCATCGATAGAACTGTTGACTGTTGCTGTTCAAGGATCGTCGGACCGACCATCTTTACAGGTAACCGATATATTTGAGACACATCACAGATCAAATCTTGGTTTTTTCAAGGAATTTCGTGTAGAAATGGCTGAGAAATTGAAGAATTGGTGACAGTTTGAGAGCCCCAGTTTGAAAGTGGGCTGGCCGCTCATCATGTCTCTGATTGGAATCATGGTACAGCAGTCGAATGTCGCGATAATGACGTAGCCACCAAATCAATCTATACTCTCTTTATGAAAGTGCTCCCCTGGTAAAAATTAGCAATAGGAGCTGCGGTTCAAAATACCTACCATAGGAATTCTCATAGCCGGCTATAGAAGGCGATAGAAAATTATATAACTGGCAGTAGAAAGCGAAGAAAATCACACAGCCGGGCTACACGAAGCGATAAAAAATTATACAGCCAGGCTATGGTTCCTATCGCCGGGCTATACAGTATATCGCTTGGCTGTAGCTTTGTCGCCATAGGCTATAAAAGGCTATAAGAAATTGCATAGTTGGCTATAGAACACTGGAAGAAAAAACACATTGGATCTAGAGTCCAGACTCTTAAAAACATCGACAAGAAAAAATACTCTTGATTCAATCGGATTTTTGCTTAAATCAAGAACCATGCCTCTTAATTTGAGCGGATTTCCTTTTGATTTCAGCTTAAATCTGATTGAATCAAGAGTATTTTTTTGTCAATGTTTTCAAGACTCTGAACTCTAGATCCAATGTGTTTTTTTTGGGAATTCGTGCAGCCGTCTGTAGGTCTAAAGTATTTGGAACAAAGATCCTCCTGCCAATTTTTACCAGGGTCCACGGTTGGTCGGTCAAACATTCAGCCGCGCATTTCTGAACTTAGCAGGAACTTAATTACTGTGGGATGTGCCAGTTGTGTGGCGTTCGGGTCTTTCAGCGTTAGCATTTACAACCACTGGCTTTGTGGGTTCAAATAATACATCTCGAAACAAAGACATCCTCCGCGCTTTATCACGTTTTTCCCGGGCTTTGTTTCCGAGCTCCACTTGTTCTTTTGCGTCGCGATGGCGACCAAAGCCGCAGTTCTCGGTTCAGCGAGGGGAGGATAAACTGCTTGGGTTTGCAATCCACGCAGGCGGAGGTTAAGCGGGTTTAGATGATTTTCATATCGAGGTAGATTTCAGAATCGCTCTCGAGATTATCGTCTTGTAATTATAGTCAGTGCTTCAAAATTTCAAGCATTCCAATGGGTTTTACGTCTACTTCCGATCATGAAGTCTCCGTGATTACGGCATGCCAGCGTTGATGCTGTTTTCATCAGTGGCGTGGCGTGCTTTGCGATATATCGATAGCTCTGCCATTTAAACCTACAGAAAAGAATCAATTAACAACACTGGAAAAAAAACACATTGGATCTAGAGTTCAGACTTTGTTTCCTTCATCGGGAACTACGTGATTGACTTTCTTACTTTCTTTTTCGCCCGATGAATTTAAATGAAAATTCATCGGGCGAAAAAGGAAGTAAGTAAGTCAATAGAGTTCAGACTCTTAAAAACATCTACAAGAAAAAGTACTCTTGATTCAATCAGAATCTAGCTTACCTAAATCAAGAACCAAGCCTCTTAATTTAAGCGGATTTCGTTTTGATTCAAGCAAAAATCCGATTGAATCAGGAGTATTTTTTCTTTTCAATGTTTTCAAGAGTCTGGACTCTAGATCTAATGTGTTTTTTTTCCCAGTGAAGGTGTACGTAGCGAACACCTTAATAATCGATTCTTTACTATAGGTTTAAATGGCATAACAATCGATACATCGCAATTCATGCCACGCCACTGGTCTTCATCGATTCCGTCATCGTAGCCTTACATGAAAATGTCATTTATTAGAGGTCATACGGCCAAAAAGGACCAAAAAAAAAGATTAAAATTTTGATGAAGCCTCTGTATTTTTGTATTTTCTTTAATTATAAATTATCAATTTCAAAAAGTAATTAGTTTTAAATGGAGGTCCATGAAGAAAGTATGAAGGAAAATAGAAAATGAAAACTCGCGATACATAGAATATTGTACATGAGCTGAGCGGGACATTGAACGATCGTCAAATGTCCTGGTGGCCTCGTCTCCTTTCAAACTCGGCAACCTTCACCTTTTACCTCTTCTGAAACAATGAAAGCGGAAAAGCGGCTGGAACTTTTCAGTTTCTCGTTGAATTTCATATAGTTGAGAAAAATTGACATTTTCTTTCAGTCTATACTTGCAACGTTGATTTTATCGTAAAAATCAATCATCAATAGCATCAATATCATAGAATAATCATCATTACAATATCAAATCAGCTCGTCAGCTCATTTGAGGGGCCTCGAGGAAAAGGTGCACAAGAGCAGTTTTTGCTACTTCGAGAAATGCGCGTTTGAAGTTTTAATTTTCAAAATTACATGGATCTTTATGGTGGAAAGAGAGTTCAAACTGACTATTTGATGCTTAAAAATTGGAATTTGAGAGCAAATATTTCACAGAATATGAAATAAGAACTATCAAGGAACTATGTCCATTATGACATGAGCCTTCTCATGGATGCACAAACTCGTATGGATCTCATGTTCATGTCAGAATTAACCACCATTAATTCAATATATAGTTTATTTTGATTGAAATACGTCCAATTTGATGTAAAAGTGTGAGGACTTTTGATTTTTATAGGAATTATATGATATGAATAAACGTCATCCTTCATCAGGTCTAAAACTTTCCAGCCCCGTATACTGTGATCTCGAAGTCACCGCCTAAACCGAAAGCGGGCTGATTGTTGAAATTGATAGACAAAATGATAGACAAAGGAGACCTAGGGAGTATGGAGCAATCCCATTGGTTGAAATGGGTGGTTCTTTTATGGACTAAGAGGGTAAATGATGATGGACTAACCATAGGGAGTCTCGTGGGTTGCCGTTCGTTAGTCTATTATCTACCTCCTATGTCTATTGCATCCACCCGCTTCCACCAATAGGGTCACTCCATATACATGTTGTCTCCTTTGTCGACAGCTTTGTTTTTCAATTTCAATAAGCAGCCTGCAGTTTCGTCTTTCTTTTAAAAAAATCACCATTGCTTCAATGGCAAAATTGCACTGGTTGAGTACGTTTATTTTTCTATGATCTTTGAGTACAAAAATATCAAATTTTCTGTAACCATGTTCAGTGTATAAAAGGTTTCAGTCACAAAAAGTCGTGTACAGAATTTCTGAAAATCTGAAGTCTCTAAAGCCCAAAGCTTTAATGTTGGTGAATTAGCCATTTTTACTCCTCACACTTCCTTCTCTGCTCTCAGACAGAAAGTATGAAATAACCTGGTAAGAGAACGAAACAGTAAAATTCTACGGCGCAGGGAATAAAAATTTAAGGGGTTTAGAAGCCTCGCCGCGGGATACCTTGGGTTTCCTCTCTTTTGATTAATTAGGCTCCGAGAATTCCGCCTCTGTTTCGTCCCGTCTTCATCGCGACCTGAATTTTCCCCGCGGTTTTTATTATACCCTCATTTCCTCCGCTATAATACAGCAATTTATCCCGTGAAAGTGACGTCACAGTCTCGGCACGCTCCTCAAAGCACTTGTCGAAGTTTCTCGATTGATTCTCGCGGATTACCGCTCCCCGTTGCGTCGGGCCGAAAACTTCATCAAGAATTCATCGCCAAGTCGCCCGGCTCTAAAAAAAACTCTCCCACCTCGCGACCAGTCTCCAGGAATATTTCATGAGAGGACAATCTGCCAACGGTGGGTCCGAGTCGATTAGTTTTTGAGTTGTTCGCATTGCGGTACGTCGCCCAGTGGACCGGGTCAATTAGCAAGGTAGGACATGAAACTTTTGACTAAAACTGCAAATTTTGAAGTTTATTTCGTCACATTTTGAATTTCGAGGGGTGCTCGTAGCAGAAAATTTCACGAGGAAATCAATGGAGCCACTTTTAGAACCCCTAAATTTTGTATAATCGGACTTGTAAGCATTTAAAGTTTCCAAATTTTTTCCGATCTCTCCTATTGACGAGATCCACTGTGCGTTGGGTAATCCGATAATCTGTTCACCACCATTAATTCAAGAGTATTTTCCCAGCTCCGATCGGGTGCTTTTACTCGTAATTAGTGCTGGGAGTAGAACATAAAAAAAAAAAAAAAAAAAAAAAAAAAAAAAAAAAAATTAGCGGCTTCTCGAAGCTTAGTAACTTGAAAAGAGAGCGCAGCACTTTGATCGTTTCCAATTTTATCATCGATTTTTTTCAAACTTTTAAAAAGATTAATGATTTTAATTTCAGTTTTATCAGTTTACTTTTATTTGCAAATATTTTTTTTGTTATAGTAATATTTAGCAGATGAGTAAAATGATATAATAGCAATTTTATAAGGTTTAGATTATCAAGATTTGTATTTTTAATATCTTATCGATTTCCCTTCAGTATATTCCCTATATATTTTCCTTCAGTATATCATGACAAAAGTCGCAAAACACGGACCTCAATTCGTTGTTTCCCGCATGACGGAACGTAACTCAATTCCAAGGTTGCAAAATGGACTCAAACAATTCAATTTTTTTAAAACAAGAATATACCTGTAAAATTCTTGTCAAAATTTTTCTGATTTTTTCTCCAGATCCGAAGAAAAATCAATAAACAAATTTAGTCAGAAATTTCCACAATTTTCCTGGTAAAAATGAGATTTCCGAGCGGAAATTTGGCAACATTGGAATGTATTTACGTTATTCGCTTCGTGAGGATGCCATACATGTCAAAACAAACCAGAGTAAAGAAGGTTGAAAGTTTTCAGTTGAAAAAGCGGAGTTTGCGAACCTTTTTAAAGGAACGAAAAGGTTCAGTAGTAAACTCTAAAAAATAATAAAGTATAGCAGCGGCAATTTAGAAATGCACTCAATTTAGGAGCGTATTTTTATAGTTTCACCGTTGATTCATCACCACAGGTACAAAATGTGGTTCCTGTCAGTGTAGCATCGGTTAGTCTCCTGCAAAGCTGAGGAGGGAACATGCTGAGTGCGTGGGAGCGTTGCGTGTTGCAGCGCAATTACTGGTAGGAGTCCTTGGATTAGTAACCTTTGTATGAACTTTAATTGGCAACAGGAGATAATCTGTGTTGTATGCTGCTCAAAGATTGATACGAAGGCCACGCCTGTGTGATTAACCGTTGAGATGTTCCCTTACCGCGCGCGGTCGAACACGTAAGTGTTCGTTGTATACGATCACGAGCGGTACCTGAATTTGGCGGATATCACTAAACATAGATCGTAGATGTGAGGCTCAGTCAATGGAGTGTAATCACTAAATAGAAACGGACATTCTCATACGATACGAGGAAATCTGAATATTTGCGGTATTTACATAGCAGCAACTTGAAAAACTTGAGATACGCATTTCAGAGAGGGGAACGGGTGAGAAAATAAACGTAAACATTCACATGATTCATGACAATACTACGAATAAAATTATAAATTAAATATTTAAATTATGAGTGTAGGACAGGCGTGAGTTTCTCAAGCATTAATAATCATAGTTTATCAATTTTCATGAGTTACGCTATCATTCGATCAAAGTTGCCGAGAATAAAAACAAGCTGACATCTCCGGCCCTCGGGTGCCGGATAAGGAAGCGATTCAATGTTCCATCGAATAGTTGTTTATCTTTTTTTAATCGACCAGAGGCGAGTTGAAATATGGAAATGCCGTGAGAGCAAAAATTAATACGTCTCAAATCAGCTGAGTTCTTTTTCGATTTTTCATAATCTCACAATCGAGTAATCGACTGATCGACGTGTAAAACTTAGAACGCGTGTAAAAACTGTTTCTTCATTAATAATTACCCTAGAGTTAAATGAGATGCGCTTGAAATGAGCCCGGATTTTGGAAAATGCTCATTTGAACTGCTCTTTCGTCCAGAAGTATTGCAACAGAAACGGACCATTTGAAGTATGCTATAGATTGCGATATTTTTGCTTCGATCAAACGGGTGAACAATAGATATATAGAGTAGTGAATTGATCGGAAGAAGCGATCGTGCTTACGCATTTATTAGTAGTAATATACGTTTATTTTAAAGCGGTGCTTTAGCATCTAAGGCCATTTACACCTCTGTGTAGTAGTAGTAATATAAATTTATTTTAAAGCTGTGCTTTCGCAACTAAAGCCATTTACACCTCTGTGTGTTTACATGGAAATCAACAGTGAATCGCTTAAAAAAGCGAGAAAGTAATAACAAGGCTGGATATGTTCCTTCTATCTTCGGCTTCCTCACGTGGCCGTTGAACCACCACTACAACTGTTGGCCGTTGAACCAGCACAATATGAAAATAGAGCAAGGGATATGAAGTGCGTTGAAGACGGCGCAGAGATACAACTATTCGTGCTTGATGGATGTCCGCGTTGCGTCTGAAAAATTGAAGGCGCGAAGTGTGTGCAACGCTCTCAGATGCATGAGAGAAGTTTAAAAAACGAGGCCCAAACACGTCTTCCCTTCTTTTTGTTGTGTTGCCACTCGATTTGTTTTCCTTTTCGGACCTCGTGATTCACCTATAGCTCGTATACACCGGCACCATCGGCCCCATTTGACCCGCGGGTTACGTGTTTTTAGCAAAATTCGGATCAATTTTCCTTGAATCAACCTTCCTTTATTGTTCACTTTTTTAAGCATATCTATCGAAATAGGAGATACATTCGTCCATCAATATTCTCATAGGAGACTGAAAGGTTAAAATCATTGAATATAAATAGAAATCTTCCAGTTCATTGATGGTATAATTCGAATATAACATGCGGCTCTTGGTTTGGAATGCAGCAAATAACCTTACCCTCTGTCCATTTTATTTCCATGTTTGATTTTAAGAGCGAAATTTTACATGATATTTCTTTAATAGATGTTTGCCAGATTTTTGAGGAAACATTACTTGATTCTTCTCGAGAGGATAGAGAAGTAGCAGAAATTTCGAAACGCTGCATGTAATCAAGATTTTTCTTCTTCAGGTTCCCTGTTGGCGCAGGTAGAAAGGTTTGGCCGCTCCAATACGCTGGGGCACCCTCAATAGGGTGTGCCTTATTTTTGAGTTTTGCGAAAATCAAGTTGGTCAACCCCTAAAAAGTTTCTATGTAGTCTCTAAATGAACCCCCTAAAAGGAAAAAATTTTAAAAAAATTTTAACCCGTGCCTCAAAGGGCCTAAAGGGCCTAAACCCAAAATTCAAAAATTTTGGCAAGCGACACATCAATTCTGAAGGAAAATGGCAAGTTACGGCCCTTTTAGGGCAGAAATTTCGTCCGTTTTGCCGTATCTTGAAGCGTAAGGTCACAAACGGCCCAATGACGACGTGAGGCTATGGGCTGGCGGGGCGCGCCGCGGCCGGCCCGCCGCTGAGCGTGCGCGCGCGGCAGGGTTGCGTATCGCCGCTTTACAACGGCGTAGAGGAACGAACGGTGGGGTGGGAGGGGGATATCCAGTGGAAAAGCATCCACATTTTCTATCCATATTGAAAATGCATTATACTTTTTCAATATAGATGAGGAAATATGAGCCATACAAGGAAGTGATGAAAAGAGTGACAAATACATATATAGTTTGTACGGTTAGGAGTGTAAGTGGGGAAAATTTGCCATAACTACAGAACAGCCCTGAAAATCTCCGGGAAATAAAAGCTGCTATTGATGAGAGGTTTGCATGAGAGGTTTAATTAAGGACTAATTGAATCGAGGTATGCGAAAACGTCCGATGTCCAAAAAATCAACTTTTGGTAAACCGCAAAAAACTGTGGAGGCCTTTAGAATTGGCGTTTTGAAGAAAATCAAGGCATGTGTTTCTTAGTAAAGGGTTGTAGAAAAGGCACACAACTGTGTCCCATTCCAACTCCCATTCAGTGCTGAGTAATTT
The DNA here is from genome assembly GCF_001854935.1 of Bemisia tabaci. Taxonomy (NCBI): domain Eukaryota; kingdom Metazoa; phylum Arthropoda; class Insecta; order Hemiptera; family Aleyrodidae; genus Bemisia; species Bemisia tabaci. The sequence goes on from NW_017552810.1 coordinate 990,417, forward strand.
TAAAAAAAGGGCTTTGGACATCGGACGTTTTCGGATACATTGCAAAAATCTGCCCAAAAACCATTATTTTTGACCCCTCCAAAAACCTTTAAACTAGAGTAAAACATAATGTCAGACCTCCAGTAACACAAAAAAAAATATTTCTCTTTTCTTCGAGGCTTCAGTGAAAGTTACGTGACGACGGAAGAAGAAAAATAATGGACATCGGACGTTTTCGCATACTTTGAGATTGCCTCTCAAGATATGTGTTCAGGATTGCCTAGAATGCATGAAATTGATTAGAATTATATAAAGTAGGGTGAAATTATTCATCTTCAGAGGGTCCTGAACGAGAATCCAAATTTGCCCCCTCGACAAATCATGGGAACCCCCCCGAAAACCCCCAACATAAAAAAAACAGTCAGAAATTGGTTATTTGCTCTCGTTGTTCTGCTACTAGCGCACGTTTTGAGAGCAGAAATTTTTTTCTTATATAATTTCTCATCTGTAGGGAGTTCTTAACGAGAATCCAAATTTGCCCCCTCGACCAATCATGGGGACCCCCCCCGAAAACCCCTCCATAATCGAAACAACTGTCAAAAATCGGTTATTTTCTCTCGTTTTTCGGCTACCATCGCATGTTTTGGGAGCAGAACTTTTTTTCTCATTTAATTTCTCATCTATAGGGGGACCTTAACGAGAATCCAAAATTGCCCCCTCGAACAATCATGGGGACCCCTCCAAGCCCCCCCGCCCCGATAAAAAAACGGTCAAAAATAGGTTATTCTCTCGTTTTACGGCTATTATCGCCAAAGCTGTTGATTTTAAGACAGAGTTTGTGGATCTCACATGAAAGCAGATAAAAATTCGGTTTTATTTCACCCGGTTTGAAATTTTTCTGATGAAAATTGCGGTCACTACAGGGTTCTCATAGATAGCCCAAAATTTTCAAAATTTCGTTTTTTAATGGTTTTTTGCTTGTAACTGTTGTTCGGCTATTCTTTAAAGTAAGTAGATCCTTTCAATTTCAAATGAAAGTAGATTCAAAACGCTGCAAATTCGTGTATCAAGCTTGTCCTTAGAGCGTAACGAGACGGCACCCCAGCGTTGCAAAAGTTACCGTCTCAAAATGGATTTTCCGGGGCGGTGCAGTCCGCGCAACCACTCCACTCTTTTGCTCTACTCTAGGATTGCCTAGAATGCATAAAATCAAGTGTAATTATATAAAGTAGGGTGAATCGATGTTAAACAAAATAAAGTGTGAACTTTTTAACAGGAAAACTCATGCTAAGGAGAAAGAACAAGACAAATACTGGAGTAATACATTTACCGGACGGAAACTTTAGCATTAATCATGACTTTCCATCTATAAAAAATTTACAGTCAGTAAAATGGTTTTGAAATGCGTCTTAAACGAGTTAAAAATTGAAAAAAGATTGGGAAAGTTTCGATTACTTATACAGGTTGTTCAACAAAAATCATGGGCTATCATGTACCGTTTTCGCAGAATTTAGAGTCATCGGCTCGAAGAAAATATTCAAAGAAAGTCGTAATGTAGTCAGTTTAATAAAAATAGAGATAAATCAAATCGGTAAAAAAGTTCTTATAAGGCATACTCTAAGCTTTAAAAGAAGCTCAAGTTTTTGAAAATTGGTCGAGGGGTTCGCGAGGAAACTTAATTTTACTGCGACAACTTCCTGTCGCCGCGCGCCCACCTCCGGAGTCTGGATGCGCGGAGAGTCGATTATTTCCGACTTGGGTTTTCGCCGCTAAGCATCATATCAAAAAGAAATTTGAAGGTTTTTATTGAGTAAACCTTACCTTACTTTTTGACGAAGTCCCTGCCTCTGTTTTGACATTTCTGGTATCAATATTGCAGCTTCTTGATGCCTTCCGCGTAGAAGCTGGCTCTTGTCTTGGCACCGAAACCAGTCATTGACAAGCCCTCTACACTTCCGAATCAGTTGCTTTGCATAAGAAAATTTCCCTCTACACTTCCGAATCAGTTGCTTTGCATAAGAAAATTTCCCTCCATCTTCCGTACTCTTACGATTCAGCCTCATGTGACTTTCGTCTGTTCACTGAGCTGAAAAACTTCCTCGGTGGAAAGCGGAATCCGAATGATTCGGAAGTACAGAGCGCTGTCAATGACGGATTCCGGTGCCAAGACAAGAGCCAGCCTCTACGCGGAATTCATCAAGAAGCTGCAATATTGATACCAGAAATGTCAAAACAGAGGCAGGGACTTCGCCAAAAAGTAAGGTAAGGTCTACTCAATAAAAACCTTCAAATTTCTTTTTGATATGATGCTTAGCGGCGAAAACCCAAGTCTGAAATAATCGACTCTCCGCGCAACCAGACTCCGAAGGTGGGCGCGCGGCGACAGGAAGTTGTCGCAGTAAAATTAAGTTTCCTCGCGAACCCCTCGACCAATTTTCACAAACTTGAGCTTCTTTTAAAGCTTAGAGTATGCCTTATAAGAAATTTTTTACCGATTTGATTTATCTCTTTCCGTTTGGAAGATAAGAGGTAGGGAACCTCATTGGATGACCCTCGTAAATGGACATCGGACGTTTTCGCATACTTTTGAGGTTCGAAACCCTAAATGGGGGCGAAAAAACAAAAAACAGGTCAAATTCGTCTACACATAGATGCGCCTACCCTGGAAGATGACGTTAAGCCAAAAAACTCAAAATCCAAAAAAATGGACATCGGACGTTTTCGCATACCTCGATTCAATTAAAAAGATAGGTGCGATGTTGTCGAATCGTAAGCCCTTTACGCGATCAAAAGCGATTAGTGTAAATTTAATTGGAAAAGTTTAAGAAAAATTTGATGAAAGAAAATTGCCCCAAATTCGGGAAGTGCTTAAAGTGTTTTTCTATTATGTGAAGTTTTCGCACATTAATGTCAATGGCGGTGCGTCAAAAACCTCTGATCTTGTAATTCCAATATGGAATGAAAAATGTAGAATCCCTGTGATACATAGTGTTCATGTTTTTAAAAATGTTTACATTTTTATGAGGAGTGGAGGCGCGTATCAAAAAATGCTAGCCGTCGATCGCTGGTTCAAGAGAATTTGGAGACTGATTTTACGGCAAAAATCGACGTGTTATTCGACATTGCTTTATGCAATACTCTAGATATCATGGAAAATGAAGAGGATAAAGCATGTTTAATTCTTCAACGAAAACCTGGATGAGAATGCATAATATCCACAGTGAAGGATACTATCCTTGCAGCAGAGGTGAGGAGAGCAGACAAGAAGAAAGCTCGCGCCCAGGAGAGAGTTTCTCGACAGGAAAAATTCACGCTCGCTAATGAGTCCCGCCAAACGGAAGAAAATAGGTTTTTTCATTTCATATGAAATTACTGAAGGTTTGATACATCAATAAGACTTTGTTTACCCTCCTTTTCATTGGTGTATTTGACGCGGCATCAATTAGAAAGTTTTATTCAATCGGTTCAATCTGGCTTCGCCAACTTACAGCTGATGTTGATTGCCTGGCCTCACCCACGGGGCTAAATGACACATTAGCCTCATTTACTCAAATCTTCCCCAGTAGCCGAGTGGTCAAGGGCATTGCCCACGGTTATAAAGAGTGGGGTTCAAACCCCAAATTAAATCATATTTTTTCGAGAAACTAATATTACATTTTTGATTATAGCAAGTAACTGTGGCGGGGGGGGGGGGGGGGGGGTTCAGTACCAGAAAATGTAAGTGGGTAAGCCATATTGAACCTCTCGAATTAAACTTTCTAATTGATGTCACGTTAAATGCACTAATGAAAAGGTGGGTGGATGAAACATAGACACTATGTATCACAGGGATTCTACATTTTTCATTCCATATTGGAATTACTGCCATTGACATTCATGTGCGAACACTTCACATGATAGAAAAACACTTTAAGCACTTCCCGAATTTGGGGCAATTTTCTTTCATCAAATTTTTCTTAAACTTTTCCAATTAAATTTACACTAATCGCTTTTGATCGCGTAAAGGGCTTACGATTCGACAACATCGCACCTATCTTTTTAATTAGTCCTTAATTAAACCTCTCATGCAAACCTCTCATCAATAGCAGCTTTTATTTCCCGGAGATTTTCAGGGCTGTTCTGTAGTTATGGCAAATTTTCCCCACTTACACTCCTAACCGTACAAACTATATATGTATTTGTCACTCTTTTCATCACTTCCTTGTATGGCTCATATTTCCTCATCTATATTGAAAAAGTATAATGCATTTTCAATATGGATAGAAAATGTGGATGCTTTTCCACTGGATATCCCCCTCCCACCCCACCGTTCGTTCCTCTACGCCGTTGTAAAGCGGCGATACGCAACCCTGCCGCGCGCGCACGCTCAGCGGCGGGCCGGCCGCGGCGCGCCCCGCCAGCCCATAGCCTCACGTCGTCATTGGGCCGTTTGTGACCTTACGCTTCAAGATACGGCAAAACGGACGAAATTTCTGCCCTAAAAGGGCCGTAACTTGCCATTTTCCTTCAGAATTGATGTGTCGCTTGCCAAAATTTTTGAATTTTGGGTTTAGGCCCTTTAGGCCCTTTGAGGCACGGGTTAAAATTTTTTTAAAATTTTTTCCTTTTAGGGGGTTCATTTAGAGACTACATAGAAACTTTTTAGGGGTTGACCAACTTGATTTTCGCAAAACTCAAAAATAAGGCACACCCTAACCCTCAACCATGGCATTTCTTATGGCTAAGGCGGAAGACCGTCCACTTCCTCAGTTATCTCGTAAGCGCGGAATGGTGACTCTTTAGTAGCCTTCTGGAGATAAGAAACCTCACCCTACGGGGCACCTCAAACTTTGAAATTACCTCCTCGTTGGCTTTTGAGGAACACATTGAGCAAATAGCATAGCAAACTAGCCAATGTTTGGAAAAATTATATAGATCTATAACTGTTGCTGCCCATGAGACAATGATGAATACACGAGAGTAAAAGCTTTTCGTTCCATCAATGTCTGTGTACCAGTAAAGAGTCTCTATAATGTATCTGTTGATTTCAGCACGAGTGAGTTATAAAAAAAGTCTCACAAAATAATATGGTGCGGACAGGGAAAATAGACATGAATTGAATGAAAATTGTCTTGCCCTGATCTGAAAAGGGGCGTCAGCAAATCTCATCACAACTTCTTCAACAGATTTAGGTTGAAAAATATTGGGATTACGATCCGAAGCTTGGAAACCGATTAAGAGGAAAGATGAGGGAAGGTAAACTTTTATACTTTTAAGGAACTTGCTCAAAGTTGGGCTGAACGAAACAACTTGACGGATTAAGAAACATCGCCTTCAGTTTGAGACGTTGCCAAATGGCGGTATAGAGGTGGCTGTATGGCAGAAGTATGATTGGTTGATTGGTGTCTGTGTTTGCTGTGGTTTAACATCAATTGGACACCAATAGAATTTTGAAGAAAGATACACGTAGGTGATAAAATGTAATTATAAAAAATAGGGGGAGGAGGGGAAAAAATAATTTATTTTCATTCTTCGAGTTTAAATACTTAAAAGTAAGAAAACACTGTTGAATAATGTGTATTGAAATGATAAATACAGATCAGAAATTGATTGAAAAAATTAGTAAGTTTCGCTTGATAATAAACCGGGCATTAAAATAACATATAATGGTTGAGATAAGGAATATCGCAGGTTCCGGGTGGATGAGGAGGTTTTTTAATTTTTTTCTCTCATATTTTCTTAGTGTAAAATATATTTATTTGTGAAATAATAGAGATACATTCGATGACGAGTTAATTTTGTTAGATTTTCACAAGGGGAACGTAAAGTCAATGGGTAGTTTTTTTATTTGGCACATAGAGTTTGCACTCACAGTGAATTTCTCATGAAATGTAGAGACTTGAATCGAATAATAGAGTCATCAATATCAAATCAACTTCATGGTATCAACGTTTTCACGCGGAGTCCAACATTATTTACTGCACGGCACTCAAACATCGAGAAGATAACTACTGCTGAACAGAGTAAGTGGTGTGGCCTACCGCGGGAATTGAAGGCGAAACAAGATTGAGCGAACTGTGCATGACACTCGCCAAACCTCCTTCGTTTCAATTCTGCTGCCTCTCAATTTTCAGTCAGAATACGATACTGACCGCAGTAAGTGGTTTCGCAATTTCCCATCGGTACCCACTCTGAGTGAGGTACGCAAGAGAGTTGCGTGGAAATTCTGTTCTGAGATAGCTGACGAATAAGAGGGGTTGGGGTAGCTGACCCGAGGAAAATCAAGTTGGGCGATGTGAAAGTCGAAAGAGGATGTCGATTTATGAAGGCATTGCGTCGTAGCTGTCAATTTGGACACTCGCACCTCCCAATGGCTCCCAGCGCACCTGCTCCCCACACCCCACCGCGCTTTACTTTCATTTTCGCGAGGTGGAGGAAGAGGCAGACGCGTCCGCCTCAAATTACTGAGCCAGTGTTGTCGAATATAGTACATTTTTTCAAAATACCCGTGCTCCCATTTTCCGGAACAAGTTTCGAATTCCGGAAATTTTGAGATTTTCCTGAACTTTTCCGGAACTTTTGAAATTCCCAAAATTCTCCGGATCTTTTGCATTTTCCGGAAATTTTGAAAACATCTAACGGAATCCCGGACTTTTTGAAAACATCTAACGGAATCCCGGACTTTTTGATGGTCATAGAGTGGGAGAAATTGGAACAAAAAAGTTCCGAATCCCGGAACTTTTGACGGACATGGAATGAAAGTACTGACGGCTACTTTTCGAGGATCAAATTGAAACTAGCAAAAATTTCTCCTTGTTATGATTCATGGAAAAATACATGATAAATTTTCTTCCTTCTTTCTTTTGTATGATTTACGAATTATGTAATTATTGCTTTTAACGATAGATGTAGTGAGTAAAAAATATGAACCATACGCATACGTATATTTTGAATTCCAATAATTCAGAACTCTTCGTTGCGTATTAAAAACGAAAATCTTTTTAGAGTACCATTGATGGTAAGATAATTCCTTTTAGCCTGAAAGCGTTCACTTGAGCAGCCGCAAATTCGAGGTGCCATGAGAGTTTTCGTTAGAAACAGAAGGGTGAGGGTTATGAAAGTTCACTCGCCGCGCGAGAAAAGCATCAATATCAGGGGAAACATTTACTAACGACATTCCATAGTTGCAAAGTTTTGTTTCCACGGATGATCCCTTATAATTGACACCAGTATGACTCTTAGGACTATCTTTTGGACTTGGCAACTTACGAAAAGAATCTCTTTACATCGGAGCCGTTGTAAAACGCTTCCGTATCATCCGCATAGATCCAAACTCCGAGCTAACAATAATAATCTTAATATCCTCAGATTTCGTTAATGAGCCTTGCGCTCATCGACACTTTCATCTTTATCTCAACTCGTTATGACAGTCGGAAGACAAAGCTTAATGTCCCGGTTAACGGGTGTGCCATTTAAATTTGAAGAGTATCATTCAAAGATATCCAAGGGATCTTAGAGGCCGTCCGTAAAGGAAATCCAAATCCTGCCCTAGTAAGCACCGTCCGATGTTGCTAAGACCGCGTTTCTCTCCGGTGAAGAACTCAAATGCCTCAGCTTCGATAACTTGTCATGGATGGATTGGCTGTATTTCTGCTAAACAGAACTGAATCAGTGAGAACGAAAACACACCAACTCAAAAAAATGAAAATAATCAAGACACACATAAAACTGCACAGTAGGTGAAGAAGTTAGTTTAAGAAAAAGATTTTTGCTGCCTCAAGACAAGTACTTATGGACACTTTTAAGGTCCAAGTTGGAACAGCTGCGCTAACTGCAATGACCTTTATGTAAATTAACTGTCTTAAATGAAAATTGATCATTTTCGAGGTATCGAGTTGGTGTGTTTTCGTTCTCACTGATTCAACTATAGACGAGTGGGAAAGATGGGGGTGTGGTCTAGAAAGCTGCGTAAGAAAAAACGAAAAAAAAGGCGTGATGCCCTTTGGGGGAATGGAAAAGCGGGATTTTATTCTCTGCCAATCGGAACTAAGCGTCAACCGAATACAACACTCATGAGCCGTGGGCATGTGACAAGAGCGTTGTGGGCAGGGCTCATGAGTTAAATATTCTCGACCGTCGTTTCAAGTCTCGGTCGCCGCCGATGACGTCACTGGCGCTTTATAATTTCCATTCATTCTTACGGCCTTCCTAAGAGGGAATACAACTCTGCCTGACTTATATCTGACGTAAGAGAGGGGTGGAGGGGGTCAAAAGATCTGAAAAAAGCCTGACGTTGTTCGTGGACGTCCTCTCATATGTATATATGGGCTAGGGTAGAAGAAAGAAAGGGTTGGAGTGAGGGCTAGAAAAATGAAAAGGTAGGGGTTGAAAATATGCGAGGGAGTGTATGAAAAGGGATCTAATCTCTGGAGTCAAAATAATTGGAGATTGTCATTTCCAACGGTGACTGAACTTGGTAAAATTGAGTTTAGAGAAAACTTCTCTCAGATATCAGTGGTAACAATCTGCATATTATTTTCTACTCCGTACCAGACACGGAGGAAAATGAATCATAGCTCCATTTGTGTCCCTTTTGATCTCGGGGCGAACCCCCCCCCCCCCCCCCCCNGGTGATCACAGTGTTACCTTAGTGGTATTAGATTTCTCTTTGGGGCAACACTGCTGCATTGTCACCGGGATCGATGCATAGGTATATAAACCAATAGGGAGGGAATGAAAACGTGGGTAAACAAGGTGTTGCGATTGTTGCATGCAGCCAAACTCGAAGGCGCTCCGGATTTCATTGAACCCGCAGCGACGACTCGCGAGTGGATCGCCTTTCAAAGCGAATGATGATATACCGCTCTTGTCAGCGAGCCACGCGCAACCAACATTCTAAGAAGCTCAATGCCATAGTTTTATAATATAAAGTTTTTGGAAGGTAGATATACCGGATTGTGGTAAAGATGTGAGGAAACGTGCACTGTCAAAGCGCATCGAAGTATACCCGATCAAAGATTAATGTTCGATTATATCGATATTTCTCCATTTAAAGCTTTAGTATAGAGAATCGATTATTAAGGTGTTCGTTGCGAATACCTCATTCTTTATCGATCCTTTTCTATTGGTTTAAATGGCAGATCAATCGATGTATCGCTAAGCGCGCCTACGCCGCTGGATAGTATGCATCCTCTCGCACCTCCTAACATCTGTGCTATAATTTGGCGAATTTGGTGTAGGTAATTTGCTGGTTTGTTGCCGTGCTAAGGGTAAACGCCGTATAAACCTCCAGGCGTTGCCAAATTTCCTTGGATATAACGCGAATTTCCTGGTGAACTTATGAATATTTTTCTTCCAATTTTTCAGATAATTTTGTTCGCACTTTAGTATACATTATCTGAAAATTTCATAGAAAAATATTCATAACTTTTTTCAAAAATAAATATTGTATCGGAGGAAATTGGACAACTCTCGAATGTTCATACGGCGTTTTTCCTTAGCACGGTAGTGTTGGTGATTGATGGGACTTTTTATCCAGATGAAACATAAGTGAATGTAAGAAATGGAAAATCCGTCATAAACGAGTGATGAATCAAACAAGTCCGAGCTGGTAATTTTATGGGTACCATCACTAAGGCTTGCCTGTTCAACCAAGATGTTAGATAGAAAATTACTACACGCTGGAATTTCTTAGCCAAAGTGCGTTAAAAAACAGTATAAAGCTGAAAATCTCAATACTGAGGTCAAATGCTCAGATGAGCACATTTATTCCTCAAAGAGATACACTGTTTGGTGCAACACTGGGAACGACTAGTTTGTGTAAACTACTGTATTGAACGTCGGAAAATTCTTTTGGTGTTTTCTCGACGAAAAATTCAGAATTTCGGTGAACGACCTTAAACTTGGCAATGAGCTTCCTCGCTGGCCGACCTAAGCGAGTGCCTTGGCGCCTTTTACCAATATTTCTCTCCTAAATTTAAGGATTGGAGAGATATTTTTACCGGACATTCCGCGCGCTTCTTCCTCTTTTAATCTTCACTCTAATTTAAATGACACGGAACTAGAATAATTTATAATTAGAAGTGAGTGCGAAAGTCGTGCATCTAAATTTTCCCCTAGGCCCTCAACTGCGAGAGAGCAGATTTGTACTGAAGTTCATGCGAAGTTTGGGCTGTAAATGGCTTTCGCAAAACGTTTTCTCATCAGAATGAAGATTCTTCAAGGTAGATTTTTTCAATCAGCAATTTGCCAACATCTCAAGATATTGTAGATTTTAGTCATTATGAATTTTCTTTTCGAAAAACCGGAATGTTAGTCCACAGGACAATTATCGAGAAGCGATCGTCTAAAAAAATAAACCATTAAAGTGAGTTCAGAAGTACTGTTTCCATATTCCAACTAGACGTATTTCTGCCAAACGAAACTATGTGCATTATGACGTGAGCCCTGTTATGCATATCGACGGTGAAACTACCAAACCACGTATCTCGTTTGCGGTGTTTAAAAATCTACGCTCGCATTTTATTTTTTTGAAGTAGACCAAATCAATATCATTCCTTGAAATTTTCACAGAATTTTCTCCGCACGAAGAGGAAAAATCACAGAAATTTTCAAGACTGGACGTTAAGTAGTTTTTCATTAAAAAAATAAAGAATGACAGGAAGTCTCCGACGTCGCAAACCGAAATACGTGGTTTGGTAGTTTCACCGTCGATATATTCTTATGGGTCTCAGTGCTCTTGTCCGTTTAGCAGAAATACGTCCAATTGATTTCGAAGTATTGATGTTAGAGCTGGTGATCCACTTTGACTGAAATACTTAACTGCATACCTCTTTGAGTATAAAAGTGTCATAAGCTCTGAGAAGGATCCGAAATATTTCGATTCGGGAAAAAGCTTGAAACGATTCAGTAAGTGTACCTTCAGACTTCAAAACGGGAATGGATTCAACGTAAGTCTTTTATTCCCTACGGTGTCGTGTCAATTTTAGATTCTTCAGCAAGAATTCGATTCCTGCGATCCCCATGAGAACTGAAGAGAACTCTCCCTCACAGGTTTATGAGGTCTAGATACGAGATATACACACAGCATAATGCGGAGATTTTAAGGTCCCGCGTCCAGTTATTAGACTATCCATACCCAAGGTAAGAAGTAGGGCATCCGAAACTCGAAATTAAGGCACTAGACAAAGGGGACGACTTAAAACAATTCGTCACATATTTCAACCGTTCAATTTCAAGCCACTGATTTACTCAAAAACAAACTTCGAAGCTCAAAAAAAGCTCTTAAAGTTAAGGCCGCAAACAGGGGCGGATCCAGCAATTTGGCAACACAGGGTTTCCTCCATTTAAATATATGTTAAATGATCGATTCTTGTCGGAACACCTGGCCCCTTCAAGAATCGATACATTTCCATAGGTTCAAATGGAGAAAAAACTATCTTGACAATTTGCTGGATCCGCCCATGACCGCAAAGGAGGAAATCGCATTACGTTATGACGAGAGGCCATCTCTACATCTAGTCAAAGTCTCCATGCACAGATACGGAAAAGAGGCAAATACACTAGAAGTGTTGCCATTTTGTATGTGGACTACAAGGCTGCATTCACAGCAACCGTGTATTTGCTGTCTACAACCCTATATTTGTGCACAGAGCGTTTGACTGGATATAGAGAAAAGGATGAACCTCACCATAATGTAGGAGATCCCTTCAATTACAGCCTCAACTTTAAGAGTTTCTTTTTCTTTTAGGTTTGGAGTTGTTTTCAGAAAAAATCAACGACGCCATCATGTTTCTTGTGAAAAGTGCTTAAATCGCAAATCCCTATGCCATGCATGATCGCTATTGCGGTCCATGAACTCGTAAATTGCAGCGACTATTGCTTATGACGTCGCACAGTGGATCTGGGCATTCAGGGAGGTCGGACATGAAATTTTTGACTAAAACTGCAAATTTAGATGTTTATTCCATCATATTTTAACTTTTGAGGGGTGGTCCAAGAGAAAAGTTCACGAAGAAACCAATGGAACCACTTTTAAAACCTTAAAGTTTTGAATGAACGGGTAAGCTTTTAAAGTTTCCAAATTTTGTCCGACTTTCCCAGTTGACTCGTTCCATTGTGCATCGCTCCTCTGACGTTAGAGCGTATCTCGATTTCAACGTGAGCCCTGCTTTCTATATAACTCCATGTATTCCAGGGCTCATGTATACAATGAATCACATTTTGCAATTTGGAACTATAAATTCTGGTTCTTCTGGAAAAACACTTATGTGCATGGGGAAACTAATGGCACACACGTTGTTTTTAAACCGGGCTAGAATCTATAGGTCCAAATTGCAAAGTTAGTTCAAATGAAGTTATGTCAGAGGAGCAACGATAGGGCAACATCAATGCGTAACCAATCCGATATAAAATCCGAATGAAAAAAAGATAAAAGTGAATAGTGAATGCTCTGAACTTACGTTGTTCTTGTCGAGTTAGTTTCCACTGGATGACGGTGAGCTTAATACGACGGAACTTGGGTCCGGTTTCAACAATGTTAGAAAAACTTCCACGTTCGGCGCGATACAATGAGCAGCCTTTCGATCATGCCTCCCATCACACGTTGACGTCACAGTTCAACACACACACGCAATCTAATTTCCCGACAACACTTCTTACGGACCATGGGTGGTTTCACTGAATTGAAAAATTAAGGGTGGTCGAAATTAGGATAGAGGAAGTTTTATCGCTCGATAGTTTTAAATTTAATATTTTGACTTTAATTTATATTGAGCTGATCGTCACAAAGGCTTGATTTTTTGTAACCCTTATAGTTTGAGAGAAAAAGAAGAGTTCTTTATCTGAGAAGTGCTTTTTCATAATTGATCACTCTTTTTATTTTTGAAGGTTGGTCCTTTGTGTGGTGACGAATACACGTGACCGTTTAAGTGTTGAATAAATTAAGGAGCAAATGCTTACTTTTACACCCTCATGGTCGCTTTTTATGCTCGCTTTTTCGCGAGAAACGAAAAGTAAAATCTTTTTTCCTTCCCTGTTTGTGTAAAAATCTTTTATTTCGGAGGAGAAATAGAAATGACAAAAAGCATCAATATCAAACCCATGCAAAAATCCACCAGCTTGTACTAAGATAAGATTAAGCTGTAAGATACCCCCTCCCCTTCGAATAAGAAAAGAAAACGGTTTGTGACATAATCTCTCGATGGAAATAGAATTAAGTTATAGACCTATTCAGTGACATTACTTAATTTTACTCTAATGCAGAGTGAAATCCATTCTTGAAAAGTGAGAGTCACTCCGCAAAAAGAGTAGTTTCTTCTCCAAATTCAAATCACTACGGTTGTTTGGTGTCAATCGTCGTTTCTGAGAAGAAAGAACATAACTGCATTTCGGCGTTGTCAAATTTGTACTTACAAAGTTTGTTCTTAATTAGAAACTTAGGGGTGGTCCTGACCAAAAACTTTCATTATATTACTATCAAAAATTTTCAATTTCAGAATGAAGTTAAATTCTTTCCTCTCGGACAATTTAAACGATTAAGAGTGAGATACACTATGAGGTTTTTCACTAATCCTGTCCGGTAGGTTCATCAACGACAAATGGACGCATTTATGCTAGAAGAAACTATTTAAAAATGAATGAAATCAAAAATAAATATATGCATAGGATTCGCATGTATCAAAGTTCCTTTCGATTTCATTCATTTCCACATGGTTTCTTTTAACATAAAAATGCAGCGCTGAGCGCTGAGTGCAGAAAAGGCATTTCTTGGTCGCGGTGTCTCAGGATCTCCGTTAATGGTTCATCCATTATGATTAAAGCAAACGCATGGAATTCGTTAAAGCATTTACGGAATTCTCTTTATGATTTTACAATGCTGAAAACTTAAAATTTCAAAAAAACCACCCACCCAAGTAGCATTTTTCAACGCAAAAATCGCGAGATTTTGAAATCCAGTTGCGATTTTTTACGATATTAAGACGATGAAATCGCTGGGACCCTCAACATTTGACCATCCCTAATCTTTTCGCAATTTTATCTCTATAAAATCACGTTCGATAAAATCGAAATTTTATCTCAATTTATCACGATTTTTCGTTCGATGGATTGCCGTCGATAAAATCGCAATTTATTGCAAATTTATGCGATAAAATCGCAATTTTTTATCCGATAACATGGCAATTAATCGACGTCGATAAAATTGCGATACATTATCCGAGCAAATTGCAAATTATGGCGATCACCTCTCATTGAGCAACAGTTCACTGGAAAAAAAAAAAACACATTGGATCTAGAGTCCAGACTCTTGAAAACATTGACAAGAAAAAGGACTCTTGATTCAATCAGATTTAAGCTTAAATCAGAAGAAAATCCGCTTTTATTAAGAGGCTTGGTTCTTGATTTAAGCTTAAATCTGATTGAATCAAGAGTCCTTTTCCTTGTCGATTTTTTCAAGAGTCTGGACTCTAGATCCAATGTGTTTTTTTTTTCCAGTGTTTACTTTCTAAAATTTAAATTACCAGTGGAGATTTTAAAACAGCGTAACCAAGAAATGCCCTTTCTGCACCCGACGCTCAAACACGTCAAAATCATAAAATCTCCTCGTGATTTCGTGCATTTTACCGGAGCGTGAGGAGAGAGTTCTAATCTCGGGAGGCTAGCGGTGCGGCTGGATCCGCGATACGCACTGGGGCTCGAACCGAGGACCGCGGAGCCGCAAACTGCGCGGGGACTGATCGCGGGGGAATCTCGCGTGGCCGACTGCCGCTCGTTCGCCGCGGCGCGGCTCGCCACTCGCGCGTACTTATTGATCGAAAAAGGATCTGCGCAAAGGCAGAGGCAAAGGCGGAGAGGTAAAGGCAGAGCAGCCGAGCGCGCTCGCACACTCCGGAGAGGAGGTAGGCCAGACCGCGCGACGCGACACCGCACTGGGCCACGGGAGTCACCGCCGGGGGGGTGCGAGATGTAGGCCGGAGGGTGGGAAATGGGGCACGCGGCTCGGGCCTAGCTCCGGCAAGATTTTCGGCCACGTCAGTCTAAAAGCTTTCCCGTCGAAGAGATTTTTTTGATTTACAGCCGCGCTTTGCTCCGAGCGAGCGAGGTAGAGATGGTGACGTTTTTCGCTAATAAATCGGTTGGTGTAAAAACGTAGCAAGTCATGAGCCATGAGTTCCATAAAAGTGGGTATTTTGCACGGCTCATCAGGTGTTTTGGACTTGTTTGGTTGTAACATCGATCGATTTACTCCGAGCGGAAAGAGGTTGAGACGGTGACGTTTTTCGCTAGTAATCGGTTGATGTAAAAACCTAGCAAGTCTATTTCGTCATGAGCCTTGAGTTCCATAAAAGTGCCTGTTTTAGACGGCTCATCAGGTGTTTTGGACTTGTTTGGTTGTAGCATCGATCGATTCACTCCGAGCGGAAAGAGGTTGAGACTGTGACGTTTTTCGCTGGTTAATCGGTTGATGTAAAAACCTAGCAAGTTTATTTCGTCATGAGCCCTGAGTTCTATAAAAATGCGTATTTTACACGGCTCATTAGGCGTTTGGACTTATTTGGTTGTAGCATCGACCGATTTATTCACCGGAGGAGCTCTCTGCCTTACCAAAAAAAATTTCGGTGGTGACGTTTTTCGCTTATGAATCGTTTGATGTGAAAACCTGGCAAGTCATGAGCCATGAGTTCCATAAAAGTGCGTATTTTACACGGCTCATCAGGCGTTTGGACTTGTTTGCCCTGGTAAAAATTGGCAGTAGAATCTGGGTTCCCAAATACCATAGACCTACGGCCGGCTGTAAGATTTCCAATAGCTTCTATAGCCGGCTACACAATTTCTTATACCCTTTTAAAGCCGATGGCGACTAAGCAACTCACAGCCAGGCGATAAAGTGTATGCTAAACGTCACTAATTACGGATGTTAGGACTTAGTGAGTTTTTGGACCACTGCTCTCTCTTCGGGCCGTAGTATCTTGGTTTATTTTGCGAGGAAAGCTCCGTACTTTGGATGGATGCCTGCCATTCCTAATATATTGGAGCGCCTTCAGTTTCGTATGATACTGGCAATACCTCTGGTGTGGAATAGTTGCTTCAAGCGCCGTGGCACGCTGCGGCGCGGCAGGCGGGCAGCTAGCGCGGAACTCGCCTTGGCGCCTACAAACCTAACAGGGATACTTTACGCATTGCGCAACGCGTGAAGTATCCCTGTTAGGTTTGTAGGCGCCAGTGCGTCGCTTTGTGTTGGGCTCTAATATTTAATCTGGCGGAGTCAGCATTATTCAACTCATGATTTTGAAATTTTTGCACATCCTGTATGGATTATTCTCGTTATAATTGATGAAAAAAAAATATTTATTAAAGGAAAATATAGCGTGTGTTTTGTAAATATTAAGGTGGTCCCGTATCAAACTTAATAATTTACAAAGCACACGAATTTCTACACAATTTCTTATAGCCTTTTATAATCGATGGCGAAAAAGCAACAGCCAGGCGATAAAGTGTAAAGCCCGGCGATAGGAACTATAGCCCGGCTGCATGATTTTTTATCGCTTCGTATAGCCCGGCCGTACGATTTTCTCCGCATTTTACAGCCAGCTATATGATTTTCTATAGCCTTCTTTAGCCGGCTATGAGAATTCCTATGGTATTTTGAAACGCAACTTTTGTCGCCAATTTTTACCATGGTGGTTGTAATACCGACCGATTTCCGATTTACTCACTGGGGGAGCTCTCTGCCTCACCAAAATATGTTGGAGGTGAATTTTTAGAGTTGCGAGTCGTGAATGATCGATTATCGATATTTTCCTGTTTGAAGCTATGATGAAGAATCGATTATTAAGGTGATTCGATGGACGCCATATTTTGTGTCAGAACGGCATGCGATATATCGCATCAATTGGTTCCATTTTTTCAGCTACTCGTCAATTTTCTCCAATTTTGAGATCGCAATTCTGTTGTCAGGAGACTAAAGCACTCGCTTACCAATTTTAACAAAGAAATTCAACGTAATAAAGGCGTGGTTTTTTTAGAGAGAAAATATCGCATTCGAGTGCAGTTTCGATATCGGTATCGAATGCGATGTTTTCTCTCTAAAAAAACCACGCCTTTATTACGTTGAATTTCTTTGTTAAAATTGGTAAGTGATTGTTGTAGTCTCCTGACAGCAGAATTGCGATCTCAAAATTGTAGAAAAATGACGAGTAGCTGAAAAAATGGAACTAATTGATGCGATATATCGCATGCCGTTCTGACACAAATTATGGCGTCCATCGAATCACCCTAAGGTGTTCGTTGCAAGCACCCTGTGTATCTCTGCCTAACCAAAAAAATGTTGGAGGTGAATTTTTACAGTGGCGAGGCGTGAACGATCGATTACCAATATTTCCCTATTTGAAGCTGAGGTAAAGAATCGATCTCTACGGTGTTCGTTGCAAACACCCTGCTTATCGATCCTTTTCCCTAGGTTTAAATGGCATATCAATCGACGTATCGCAAATCACGCCACGCCACTGAATTTTCATACATACACTAGCGACTTGTGTGCTGCCGTGTAAGGGGAAAGCATCCATGAAAAAAAGAGGAAGGGGTTAAGACCCAACTTAGACACTTCCAATTAATTGTGGTAGTGCCCCACTTAGTTCTGGTAGCAGCCCAATTAATTAGGTCACAAACTAACATGTTGCGGTACTACCCCAACTCGAGTCGCAGTACTACTACAGTTAATTGGAAATGCCCATATCATCCAAGAAATTGATGTTGTGCCACAATCTTAGGGATGCCCTCTTACACTTTTTCCCCGATGTCGTATGAACATTCGAACGTCGCTAAGTCTCCCTGATAAAATACGAGGGTCTCCCAAAAAGTATAAGTGTCGCCATTAATTTGTTTCTCAGCGAATACTATACCGATAGAGCAAAACTGTAATTTTCAAAAAATTCACGAATGCTAAGAAAAAAACGAAAATTTATAGATCAAATATGAAACTAATTCTAACGTTTTTCAGTATGAATCTACACTCTACACACGACGATGCGTATCGTAGAATGTGGTAGAACGCGCTTGAACACGCTGAGTATGTTAAGCCATGTAATTGTTCACTTTCTGACGCGCGTACATAAATTTCCTTCAGATGAATGACTATGCAACCCTACGACATCGTCCTCTGAATATTATAGCTTGGACTCTGTACACATTTTGTTGGATTCCTGCACCAATTAACTTACTGAAAGTATCATAGAAAGGATGAGTTGGGTGCGGAACCCTCAAGACAATAAAAGAGGTTAAGAGTCAGAGAATAAATTTAGTATAATATTATGCGAGTTAAAAGTAGAGGTCCAGCATCTTTACCTAATCTTAACTTTGAAAGAGCAATTTAATCTTTGTAATGGGTGCATATTTAATGAAATAAATCGTTTCATTGCCAAAAAACGGTAATATCGCACGCCACGTATGAGTGTGAAAAACCCTCTCATTACACTCACACACACGCATAATGAATGTAAAAATATTAATGTCAGGAGGATCTTGTGGAGTTGAATGTGCAGTGTGACGCCCTTAATTGAGTCGACATTTTAACGGATTTGACTTAGTGATATAGCGCTTTTTTAAAAGCAACTTTTCCGGTAGGTATTGTTGGCTGATGAAAGTCAAAAACGGTTTGATGGTGATTTAAACAAGTTAACAGCAGTGTTCCAAGTTTAAATTTCACCTTACAGAAACACCCAATTTCAATTTCTGAGCATTTTTACGTTCGTAAAAATTTACGGAAATTATTTAAACCTTACGTCACGGTTGATTGCGCTGGATACTCCAATAGGAAAAAAATTGTCTAACTTCTAACCTATTTCCTTTGCTCAAAAACTGCTATTTGCCGACCAACCTGTAAATTTTACATAATTTCGATGCATTTTTACGCCAGTATACTGAGTGTATAAAATTTACGGTCTTAGTATTACTAAGGTAATTTCATAATACTAGAGGACTCTGTGGCACTGCGTGCTCACATTTCCTTCATGAGTGCCCTCTCTCACCAATCGACCCCGAGTGTCTCTTTTTGACTGACGCACAGTGGATCAAGTCATCAGGAGAGGTCGGACAAAATTTGGAAACTTTAAACGCTTATAACTCCGTTTATACAATACTTTGACGTTCCAAAGGTGATACCATTGGTTTCCTCGTGAAATTTTCTACTGGCAGCATTCCTGAAAATTTGAAATGTGACGAAACAAACATCAAAATTTGCATTTTTAGTAAAAAATCGGACGTCCAACCTCTCTAATTGACTCGATCCACTGAGCGACGTGGTACAGAGCAGTGGCGATTTTGCAAGTTGGCAAAACTGCTTTCCTCCATGTAAATCCATTGAGATTATCGACTTTAGATCTGCCGTGATAAGGAAAAGCGCCATATAAACCTTCAGGCGTTGCCAAATTTCCTCTCGCAAATCACTAATCTTCAGGAAAATTTTTGAATATTTTTCTGCCAATGTCTCAGATAATTTTGTTTGCAATTCGATCTAAAGTATCTGAAAATTTCAAGGAAAAATATTCATAACTTTTCTAAAAAGTAGGCATTTTATCCACGGAAATTTGGCAACTCTCGAGTGTTTACACGGCGTTCTTCCTCAGCACGGCAGAGATGTGGCAAGCTGGTTCACCAAGAATCGATTATTTACATTTAAATCAGGGGGGCGGCGGGGTCGTTGCCAAGTCTCCAGAATCGCCACTGGTGCAGAGACATGACGTCACGTGTGGACCGATAAAGCGGACACGTAATTCTGCTGAACGATCTGCAAACTCTCTTTCGACCGTGAAACCGAAGCGGAGTCAAGTCTGATACAAATGAACTTCGAATGTAGTTGGAGACTATCAAGCGTAAGTTACCGCGTTGAGGACGATGAGAGCTGAACTGAGACAGGAAAAGGGCATTTAAAGAATTGGATGGGAATGCCGAATGCGTTTGGAAGTGAAACAAGCTCATCTCCTTGTTTTTAGAACTAATTGCCGGCCCAATCTTTTCATTTGCTGGCCTTGAACCCATGTTGCCAAGCGGTGATAGCCTAGCGCTGTGGAGATTCATAGTATAAACAAAGTCGAGCGGCAACCGATCATCTATAATTAAGGTGCGTTCACGCGGTCTCGTGCCTCTGGTTCGGAATTCGGGTCATTTTCGTGCATTTCCAACTCATTATCGAATCAATGTACCTACTTCAGGACGCATAACATATCAGAGAAAAAGTAACGAAAAACAACTTAATCGGTTCGAAACGATAATAAACGATAATACTTAAAATAGCACGGGGGTCTTCGAAGGAACAATCACCGGTGGAATCTGTGAGTAAAGCCTATTCTCAATTCTCTCAGTGCGTAATTCTTATCACTAATCGTCAAGACTAGATGAATTAAGTGTTTTTTATTTTCTTAATATGCCTGTGAGATAGGTCTCTTTTTTTTGCATATGTTTGTCATGTCTTTTATGCCTATTCATTTTTCTGGCTCGGAACATTTTTTTCCAACTTCATGTTCATATCTTTTAATCTAATAATGACTTCCCGAGTATTTTTTTTTTGCCATCATGTAATCAGGGCAGGAGAATCGAATTAGCTTCAAGCATAAATAATTTTAATGCTTGTATGTATTGCCCTGTACTTTTGACGAATGAACTTTGATATGTATGATTTTCATATGGGAAATTAATCAACGTCATTCAAAGAGGCTGAGTTGAATTGCAAACTTGCAAAGTTTTACTTCAAATTATTGATTGAAAGTATAATAATTTATTAATTAAGAACGGTTGCAAATTTTCTTCTAATTTTTTTGTAAGGTGCATTCCATGAAAAGGTCTTTTGTTGCCCCTATCCCAAGGTGTTTTCTCAGCAAACCTGGAGATTGCACCAGATTGCGGCTGAAATAAAACCCTCTCGTGATGAGCCTAAATTGAAAGTTTTAGTTTGAGTTCAAAGTTGGTTTTAGTGAATCAGCATCGCAAATTTTATCTACGTTTAAAAACGCAAGCGTACTTGGTAAAAATGTACACTTTGCATTCCCATATCGCAAAAACCAGGTATTAATTCCGCAGCGGAAAATTAAATCTGAGAATTTTCTCGTTTCGAGGTTTCGTTTCAACCACATTTAAATTGATTCCCCCGGGCTCTTTATGAAATGCTTCTTTATTGGAGGCTCTTTTTTATCATTTTGACGAAAATATTGCGTCGAAATGAATTCTTGAATAAATTTAAGAATAAGTTGTCGAACAGCAACGGGTGGAACTTTGCAACAGAGCAATGTAATTGCATTCCTCTGACAGGTGACTTTGACCTATTCATTTCATGAAAACCTCCGACGCCTGGTGCAAATTTTAAGCAATGATAGGTGGATTGCATTTTGCCAAAAGGAACCAGGAGCATTGCCATGTTGCTAAGATTGTGCAACTCCACCCTTGGCAATAAAACTACTGTAATCATGCAAATATATGGAATACTAGCCGCCAGCCAAGGGGCTGCGCCCCCTGGACCCCCGATCACTCGCTACGCGAGTGACATTCGGCAGTCGGCTCGCTCCGCGAGTCATTTTTCTCAGTGATCGTACATTTAATCACTAAGATGTATACATTTTGGAGATTCTGGAGACAAAAATGATTTCGTCATGGAACCTTGTTGCCGGTGCGTGCCATCATTTGCACATGAATTGATGTGTGGAGATGAAGCGATGATGGGGATCGATCATTTCTTCAAAAACGCATTTGACTGGGACGTCATCCCATCGGGTGGCGGAAAAAGACAATCCATGGATCTCCATCCGCGATTTGACTTGCTAAAGTAGCAAATGTTCATCTTTACCGCTTAAGAAGATTATCGGTGGCGTAAGGGTCTAAAAACTGCTCAACGATAGTAAAGTTCAAGTTCCGAATCGCAATGAGCCCACTCGTGTTTTTTTTATACTTTCATCGCATATCAATTTCTCAGATGTTTTTGTTTTATTCTCTCTGATTACATATTAGTATAATCATATCCTCATTTCATTTCCTTTTCCTTTCCTTTTTCCCTTTCTGTAGCACCAGTATCCATTTACAATTATTATTTTACAATAGCTTTCCCCTAGTATACAATTGATGCTTCAATCGGAATCAGTTGTTTCAATGACATTTCCGGCTAAATCATGGGTTTTCCCAGGAAGGCAGTCTCTCGTCCCTCCCGGACTCTATTGTTGCCAGATAAGTTGCTTTTTTAGCACTTTTCTCAATTCAAATCCATGTAAAATATTTACATTTATCGCTCAATCTGGCAACGTCTCGAGTGAAATAGAAAAAGGTAGAATCGCTGAAAGTCTGAATCCTTCGAAGTTCATATTAATGATACACGATAATTATTGTCTTAAATTTACAGTTTTTAGCGCATGAAATAGAAAGTGTTTATAGATGATCAGGTCTATCTTCCTGGACAAAAGAAGTTCCACAATTACAGCAACATTTCAATGCTCTTGGTTCCTTTTTGCAAAATGCAATCCAGGTACAGAGCCGGATTAAGGGGGAGGCCACATGGGCCGCGGCCCATGGCGGCAAATTTTGCAATTTTTTTGAATGTAGGTATAAAAAAAATCGGATTCAGAAAAAAAAATTACCGATGAAAAAAGGGGACAAAATCTCTCTTTCCTGTTTTTTTGAATTATTTCGTTTTTCGGTGATACAAAGAGACAGAATCTTTAATTAGTCGAGTTAAGAGACGTACTAAACATGCATTTTGGTCTAGAGCTCAGCGCAGAGAGGAATGATGACGAGGACTTGAAAAGAAAAGGACAAGCCCGCGGCGCGGCGGTCGGCATGTAACACACATTAGCGCCTACAAGACTGCATGAATACTTCACCCATTGCGTCAAACACAGTGCGGTCAGGAGCAGTTTTCGTGAAACGCATAGCGCCTACAAGACTGCATGAATACTTCACCCATTGCGTCAAACACAGTGCGGTCAGGAGCAGTTTTCGTGAAACGCATAGCGCCTACAAGACTGCATGAATACTTCACGCATTGCGCCAAACACAGTTCTATCATCGCGGCGCAGGCGCAGCGGCGGCGGAATAAGTTAAAATTATTCAACCACATTTATGTTTGTTCTCTCATAATTTTTTGATTCATTTCTTATAAATGGAGGACCTTATCCACACAGAGGTAGGTTAACGGAACTTAACTTTCGCGCAAAGTTCCGTGAAATTTTACCAGTAGTGTTGACGGGGCTTTCGCAAAAAATGTATCCAATATGAGTAGGTAAACGCGTCTTATGCACCCCTCCCCCTCCGGCATGCTCACCTGAAGGTTTTTATTGATGTTTCAAAACGAATGAGAAGGGGGCGGCAAAATACAGGCGGCCCATGGGCGGCAAGTAGGTAAATCTGGCCCTGTCCAGGTATAGATGCATTGCTTATGATAAAAAAAAAAAAAAAAAAAAAAAAAAAAAAAAAAAAAAAAAACCGGCTTAATAGAAAATGCTTTTATCAAGACTCGAACTCCCATACTTCAGCTATGCATGATGAAAATGTTAAAATAATGAAGGTTCGTTAGCATCAAACTCTGGGAAAATTAACACTTTGACATACTTTGGGTTTAAGGTGGTTTTCTGGATGTGTGAACTCATTTGTCGGCATTTACAAGGAGTACAACAGCGATGAGGTGAGCGGCAAGTCGAACTTTTCAAACTTTAGAGCGTGGGCCTGACATTTGATCAGGGTGAAGCCTCAAAGGCATACCGCCCCCTCCCCCTTCCACCTCTTTGAGGTTCAGCTCATTGTGTAAATCTTATCACAACTACCAAGCGGCTCGAATCGCTGCTTGTTCGTTCCGTTGAGGCCGTGTGCGATGATAATAGCGCCTGGGATTCAGAAATACGACTATTACTGCTCGGTAGTCGTCCGTGTTGCATACACGATGATTTGAAGGCGCTCAGATTTGTTTTAAACTCGTGGCATCAAGCGACGCGAAGCCGTGGGTGTTTTAACGAACCTTTGAGTCCTTATCGAAGAACAAAACTGTAGACGATCATAGCTCAGTGTTCTCCGAATCCTACAATTTATTTACAGCCCAATTAGGCCGAAGCCTAAATTTTTAGTCATAACCTGCAATTTTTTTTCTTTTTGAAACCACACATTTTATATCTTGAGGAATTTTATTTGAGCAAAAAGTAGCGTATTAGCAGGACTGCAAAAGGCCAATTGCATGAAAACTTCTTTAACGTCTGATTGGTGCCGCGCGTCTTTCTAATTTTAAGTGCGAAGACTGAATTTAAAGTGCACTTGTCGCAATGAGCCCCATGACGTTAGGACACTGTGCGTGCACTGTGGTAGGTGTTCAACTTTTCCGTACTTACTGCATCTAATAGTTTCACTTGACTCATCTAACACATATTTTTGACTAGAGTCACTTGAAAAAGAGGTCAGTGTGAGTGTACTATATACCATTAAACGTTAATACCAGAAATTCTCACCTTTAAGCAAAAACTTTTTAAAATAGTAAAGACACTCATGTGCACGTCAATTTTTCGTCAAAATTGACGCGCACGTGAGTGTCTTTACCTTTTTAAAAAGTTTTTAACAAAGTTCGTGTGCGAGGTTCTTGATAGTCATTTTTATTTACTTTCCATGAGTTAAAGCTCTTCAGTAGAAAATTGTAGCCAATTGTCCTCAGATAATCCAGCTTCTTCTTGTTGTATGCATGTAGTAGTTAGTACGTTCTGCGTAGAAAGACCTAACAGAGATATACTTATTGAGGAGTCTAACTTTTTTGACCTACCTCCTAGCTTTCACTTCGCAAAACTCTCCTACACACTCATGATACATGGAACCATTAGCCAATATTTTTTCAATATTAACACACCATGACATGAGTTTTTCAAGGTAGATAAGAACAAAATGAGAAACTACATTTTAGTGACTCGTTACTTTTTTTTTCAATTTGATCAAATACTCAACCTAACAGCTACTTTCGTGCAAGGACGATATACGAATGCAGTGAGTGACATAGTTGACCATCACAAGCTGAAACGATTGAAGGAGCTCCGGCTTTTTTAATGGCCGGGTCAGGATGAAACTATTCGTGTTCTCCGGATGTCAAAGTTGCATACGCTCAAAATTGCAGGCACTCTGACTTTCCCCGGCACAACTTGCCGCTGCGATCAATCGATGGCTCTACACTGAAAAAAAAAACACATTGGATCTAGAGTCCAGACTCTTGAAAACATCGACAAGAAAAAATACTCTTAATTCAATCAGATTTAAGCTTAAATCAAAAGGAAATCCGCTCAAATTAAGAGGCTTGGTTCTTGATTTAAGCTTAAATCTGATTGAATTAAGAGTATTTTTTCTTGTCGATGTTTTTAGGAGTCTGGACTCTAGATCCAATGTGTTTTTTTTTCCAGTGTAGTGGTGTCGTCTATAATGCATGTACATATGGGTAAACCTCGAAATTCGGATGAATCTTGTACAGACACCTTGCCAGCATTGCGGAATGGTGCACATTTCCGCGAATCATCCGCCAAAAATATTTGCACAAAGGCATCGCACTGGAAAAAAAAAATACATTGGATCTAGAGTCCAGACTCTTGAAAACATTGACAAGAAAAAATACTCTAGATTCAATCGGATTTTTGCTTGAATCAAAACGAAATCCGCTGAAATTAAGAGGCTTGGTTGTTTATTCAAGCTAGACTCTGATTGAATCAAGAGTACTTTTTCTTGTCGATGTTTTTAAGAGTCTGGGCTCTAGATCCAATGTGTTTTTTTTCCAGTGCGCGGATTTCAATCCCGCAAATCACGACCTATGATAGCATTGATAGCCGCAATTTGCACCTCGTGCTCAGAATGGCTTTTTAAAAGAAACCATGCCAAAGAACACTGATAAGCCGGAGAAAAGTCGCGGATTTTTATGTTTAAAACAAGTATCTGAAATATTCGAGAATTTCGAGATCCACGAAAACTCGTCACCCTAAAAATATCGTTGATCCCACAATAAGTAGTGATTCCGCTCGTGTTCGTGCCGATAACGGTCCCGCAAATTGCACTGCCTAGCAACGCTGCCGCATGCGGAATATGGTAGGTCAATAATTAATAGGATGCGATATTTACATGAAGTAAATAAAATGAGAAGATTCAGAAGAAGTTTTAAGTGTGTACCTAATTGCCGATCAAGTGATTGCCGCATGAAAAGCCTCAATTTTATTTATATGTCTATCATTAATCTACTTAATGCTTTTTTTTCAAAAATTAAATACTCAAACCGCCCGCCCTATCTCCGTCCAACGACAACTTACGAGTGCAATGAGTGACACATTTTGTTATCAAGAACGCAAAAAATTGAAGTCGCTCCGGCTTTCTCAATGGCTAAGTCTGGATGCAACTATTCGTGTTCTCGGGATGTCCGTGTTGCATACACTAAACATTGCAGGCGCTCTGGTTTTCTTACGCACATCGGTTGCGATTGTTAGTTCTCAAGGGCTTTCTACGTTGCATCTACGATCAAGTTCATCATGAAATCCGTCGAGTTTCGATGAGCTGTGTTGAATCACGGCAGCTTTGCCAAATGGTCCAGCTCTGCCACCAAGAACATTTCTACAGAGGCATCGCAGATGTCAATTCTGCAGATTTTTACCGCAAATATTTTCACAATTTGCACCATTTTGCGACGCTGTAATGGTGCTTTACGACTCATTCGAATTTCGAGGATTTCGTTTTTGATCTCATAAGCTGAAATGGAAATCGTCGGTGCAACATATCGACGGTGTAAGTCTGCAACCATGTATCTCGGTTGTGATGTCGCAGACTTCCTGTCATACTTCATTTTCTCTAACATTTTTTTAACTACTCAACAGCAATTCTTTAAAACTGCCTTGATTTTTCTTCTCTGTGCGAAAAAATTCTGCAAAAACTTCAAGAAATGATGTCAATTTGATCTCCTTTCAAATAATAATATAGAAACGGAGATTTTCAAACACCGCAAACGAGATACTTGGTTGCAGACTTACGCCGTCGATATGCAGCATTACATTCCAGCAATCTTTGTGATGATACAATGCTAAAATAATATTTCATGAAGTTATTAACCACTTCCTCATTTTTTTGGGCAAATTAACATGTTAAATGTTTTTCTGTGGGAAACGCGTTACGAGGGGCTATTGAAGCAACATACTAGTAAAATGACAAAAATTGGTTACCCTTTGAGGCCACATCTTGAAAAAAGAGGGACAGAGGTAAAAATGGAACGCTACTTTTTTACGCGCTATTGGATATTCATTTAAAACTTAAAACATTCAATCTTACTGGAAATTGTTGTGGAACCTTTCATTAAGTATCTATACTTGAGCTAAAGGCACTTGGACAAAAAGTTTCCCCGACTAAGTAAAGAAACTTACATTTACAGCATGTATGAAACAACACAATATCAGGATTGTTTTATAGAACTTGCATGAAGTGTGTATCATACTACTGATTCATAGTTTCACTCAGATTGTCTGAACAGTAACCAGTGCTGAATTTCCTCCTCTCTTCCACCAACTTAAAATTGTATTGTGGAAGGTTCAACTTCACATATTTATTCCTCTATCCTTTTTTCTCTGGAGATAGGGAAGTGTAAATGTTCGATTTTTGGATCAACTCATTTACAGCTCTACACAAAGCTGGCAACACTAATGAACGTAAGCACATTGTAGATAGTTGAATTACAGAATTTTGCTTCAAATTTAAATAGAAACCTAAGGGATGGAAAAATCTCCCTGATATTGGATATAGAAAATAAACCACAGACTTGATTAGGAGGAATAACTAAGAATGTAGGATTACAAAATGAAAATTTTATTTATTTAAATTTGAAAAATGAGAGCAGACTGACTTTTCCGATTCTGAGTAATATACTCGATGTGAAAGAACATGTAAAACAGATTTTTAAGAAAGACGAGTGATTTCATGCAAAATCAATGCTTGTGGCTGTTGAGCCTGTGAGATACATAATCAACACTAGAGGATTAAATAACTGAAAAGATGCTGTAAAAAAGGTATTCAAGTTGATATCGCTTTGTATAACATGATATAAGATTCATTTTTTTTCTTTCTCCTATCATGAAATCGCTTAGATTTTCATGGGTATACTAATTTTGAATCAAAATTTGAGAGTACACTGTTACAAAAGTACATAATATGTTTACAAAATTAACATTAAAAGAAACATTGACGATCGCCCATGAACTTTCTCTTGTTGAT
This sequence comes from Bemisia tabaci, assembly GCF_001854935.1. NCBI lineage: Eukaryota > Metazoa > Arthropoda > Insecta > Hemiptera > Aleyrodidae > Bemisia > Bemisia tabaci. The sequence continues at coordinate 1,018,605 of NW_017552810.1, forward strand.
CGTTATTTAAGTAAAGTTAATTTGCCTCATTTGAATCAAACAATTAGAAATTTAAAAAAATATTAGTTGAAATTGTACAAAAAATGCAGGAGAAAAAACCTGACGAGACTTTCATTGTTAGAAACGAGAAGAGAACTGTTATTTGATGGACGAAAATATTCCTAAAAAAGCCATGAAAAATAACAATTCAAATGTTGGCAGAAAAATTGATGACTTGGCATACTCAAAACCTTAGAATTTACTATTAGGCTGTTCTAAGTTTTGTTACAGGATTATCTTTCGCTGAATGAATATCAAGATTTTTGCTGAATAGCTGCCTTATTCGAGTAATTGAGGGAAAAAAGGATCTTTGGTCAGCTGTAAATCATAAAGGGTCATTCTAGCGTGACCGGTGAGATATAAATAAACCTTTACGGCTGGTGGTGTTCCATCACATGTCTTTTCAAACAAAGAGGTGCTTTCAGAGCTTTCAGCAAAATGGAGCAACGCTCACCGGAAACAGTTCAATGATTGGACAACTTGATGAAATCCAATAAAAAATTCTCCAGAATGTTGAACTTTTGCTTGTTTCACAATTGTAATCAGTACGGTATTTTTGACTGGATGGCTTATAAGTTGTCAATCAGATCATATCTGAAAGGGTAAAGTGCCACCAAACACTTTTTGCACAGGTAAGATTTTTGGGGACCAAAGATCTTTTGGGTCTTACAAAGATAGTTCAAAGCGTTAAAAAGGCAGTATTCATTTTAAGCTCTTCAAAGAATTTTGAATATACATTCTGGTTCTGCACATTTCTTATTAGTAATTGTGAACAATTGATTTTCTAATACAAAATAAAAAGGATCAGCATATTTACAAAAAACTTAGAAATCCATAACCCTAGCAAGTTTCTTGAGACGATTTAGTAAAATATCACCTTTCTTGACTGTCTGCTGGTATAAGATATTCCTATCTAAACTTACTTCAGGGGCATCACTAATGTAATTACTAGTTACTACTGCTCCAGCGACGGAGTCAATTTTGCACTGTAACCTACCCGCAGCTGCAAACTTGGCAACTTCATCTTCAATAAAGTTAGTTGACACACCAAACGACTTTGCCATGTAGTCTAAACTCAGGGATCGATATGCTGCCAGGATTTGTTTGTATGCTCTCAATCTGTGGAAGGAAAAAATAGTATTAGAGTAGATAAATTACATGCTACTGTAAAAATGTCAGGAGAGTTAGATTTTTCTGTTGATTTAATGAAGACTCAACTAATTACTTGCGATTTAACCCATTAACTTATTAATTATTTCCGCTGTAACATGCAAAAATTTTGCAAATCAAGGACATCCTGAAGTTCGGCATTCTCAGGAGTTTCCGTTTTTTAATGTGGTGGTAACTAAATTTTAGACTCCTATAAATTCAGAATTTATACATTGAGGATACCTCTTTGCTCGTAAAGGAAACTCACCGCCTTCCTAACTTCCAACTTCAAAAAATTCTTTGTAATCGAGAACAACTGAAAAACTATTTGCTTTTGCAAGTGCGTATGAGTTAGTCAACTGTCAAATACTTTAAATCAGGACCATCAACTTGGTTGGCAAGAAAAACAGATATTAAATTCTGTGGAATTGAAGGGTCCAAGAGTTGATATGAACCTAAAGACTTCAGATCTAACTTTTCTCTCATGTAAGATAGAGCGCCTAGATAGGGAGAAAATGGACATGATGAAACATGGAGCTCTTAGGGTCCAAAAGAGCCAATCTTCCCACAAGAAAAGCACTTGCAAGATTCGCTGACATTCTACACTTTCAGATGTCAATCCAAAATGGTGAACGATGTTTTTGAAAGAGCGTCTTGTCGCGAAACTAAGGAAAATAAGGAAAAAAGGCAAAATCTAAGACAGACTTCCATAATTGGAATAATTGCAATAATATAAAAATCTGGATAAATTGAATTCAAGGGTTGGCTGCCCTTCTGGGTCCTGAGAGCTCTATAACCTAATCTTTAATCTCCAAAATTACCAACATGTCCGTATTCTCCCTATGCAGGGAATTGGTACTCTGGTGTATGCACAACAAATCTTACCTCATTTCTTGGATATAATGGCGGACATGCGGGAACAGCAGTGGGTCACGCTTCATCTCCAGCTCAACTCGAGCTAGGCAGATAAGGAAATCAGAATAGCGGCCATCATAAAACGAGGAGAAGTACTCTTTGAGATCTTGATACTGCTGGTGAAGAGCTTGAGCCATTACACCATGGTGCATCAATTTCTTCTTCAGCTCTTGCCGTGGAAGGGCGATCATGCATGCTAGAACTGTGTATCGGATGATGGTACCAAAGTCGGCCAATTCGTAAGACTCAAATGTTGGCACAACATCAACGAATAGGCTGGCTGCTTTTGAGAAGTCCCTGATCGCTAGGCTCCAAACACCTGAAACATGCATCAGATAATGAGATTAGATCAGAATTTGGGGAGAGAATCTCATTTTTTTCAAAAGTCAAATACAACAGTGATGGGGAGGAGGATATTAATGGTTGAATTTGGAACATGTGATTCTTTATTGCGACGCTTAAAAATCTGAGAATATGCTTCATTTTCTTAAAGGATAAATCAAAACGTTTTAGTCCATTTAGGGCTTTTTCAAAGTTTCCGCATTTCCCAGCAGTTTTTAATCATTGCTGGTGATCAGGTTTGCCCAAAGTGGGATGCAAGAAAGTCAAACCTAAATATACGAACAGTCTCACTAATTTTTTTCATGTGTAAGTAATTTTAATCAGTTGTTTCCGTTTTATTTCTTCGTAGGTATTACAAAAAAAAAAGAAAGCTTAAAGCAATTAAAATCATAAACGAGACAGATTTGCAACATTTTGCGGGTTAGATTTTTTACATCTCTCGCTCTCTCTGGGCAGACCTGATTGCTAGCAAATGAGAAATACAGCCTGCAAGCACAATAAAAATGATAAAGTGTGATACCGACTACACAAATCAAGCGTTAAGGAGCCGGCTGTCATTGTTGATCACTATAGCAACAAAGCTATTTTGAATTAGACTTACATTGAATTCATCTTATTCTGGCTTCTACCCAATCATAAAAGAAGCCACTGATCCTAGTACTTGATCAGAATCCACAGGCTCCTTGAAAAAAAGGTATACCACAGTCCCTATTTAAAAAGAGAAAAGTACAGATCTTAACGGACTCATTTTCTTTCTGGCCTCTTTAATTTGCTCATGGTGCAAAGGATCAGAATTAGGTACACTTCTTCAATGACTGAAAATATTTGACTGGCTAAGATGTGAGTGTACATACCTTCATACGCTTTGAGTTTGTTACGGGCACTCCAGTCACCACCGCTAATACCCTCAATTAGTTCTGATGCTTTTTCTATCGCTACCTTCATGCCTTTAATGTTGCAATTGTGAAAATATGAGATACGGAATAGTGTGAAAACTGCTTCTATTCGATGGCTCTTTGGGACGGTTGCGTCTTCCAGTTTGGATTCCGCTAGTGCTGTGGCAGCCTTCTTGTCACCAATTGAGCAAAGATAGTCCAGCTTTGCTTGCCAAATTCCGCTCACTTGGTCCTCTTCATCCATCAAATTTTTATCGTGTTCCTTTTCCAACTCTTCCATTTTTTTGGCATTAGCTGCAGTCATTTGTTCAACAAGACTGAAAGAAAATATTCAATTAACAGGAGATCAAGGACTATTTTCCATTTTGCAAAATCTTTTCATGGCTATGGATTGATGCAGCCATATAATAATATATGTCATTGATGTGGAACCCTGTTTGCCGAACAACTCTATTCAGACGGTATTATTAACATTCAATCAAAATCAATGGCAATGCGAATGCATTTCGGCATTGTTGACCTGCAGATGAAAAGATTCTTCATCCTTCCGCTCAGTATACTTGCGGCAGAAGAGATAAACTTTAGTGACCTACGACTTTCAGAATCAAGAGATGATTTTCTGTAACTTAGTGGTAGCCAGTCAGGAAACAAAATTTACCTATTGTAATCGTTTACTCGGAACCGACTGCTTTGACTCCAACAATTCTAGCAATATTCAATACTTATAGGTATCGAATATTAGGCATTGAATACTTGACAACCAATGAATAAAAAATCAGAACCTCAAGTCCGATTCTGAGTATTTAAGAGGTTAAATCTGAAAGTTTTTGTAATAAAAAAAATCAAAAATTTATTTGAGTCTCATCAAACGAGAGAAATTTTGACAGTAAGAACCTCTTAAGCATTTCACCACCTCACAGTAAATCAAATGAGTTTGCAGATCTTGTTATATAGGAGCCATCGAACAGCAATAATACATCAAATCGTGTGACCCGAAAATTGGAACTCGTGTCAGATAAGTTGTCAGTCAAAGTTCCGTTTGAAAGCAACTACTTTGCAGTCATCACACAGCCATCAAGGATTGACTGCAGGTAAGGCTGCCACCATGCGCAGAAACATGAATAGATCCTCTGCACGTGACAGTCAAAAGTAAACAACTGCTGCCAACTTATCTGATGTAAGTTTCAGTCCATTGGACGAAAATAGTGGAAAAATAGATCTTCATTCAATGCTTTCAACAACGTGAATTCATACCTGTCAATGGTGAACTCATAGAGTACATAAAGTCGTAATGAAAATGAGATAGCTGGCGCCACTTTAAAGCGATTTCTAGATCCCAATTTCAGAGACTCCTGTGCGGCGCCGAGGCACTTTTCTGATACATAATCCATTGTTGGCGATACACCCGGCTATGGAATTACTAAGTATTCCACACTGCCATTTTGGATCGAATATGTATAAAAAAAAAGGGATCCGCACACAGGCTCGGAACTCATTGAGCAGAACATGGCACCAGCTCTCCCATTTACATTATAACTCTATGTACTCTATCGGTGAACTGAAAACTCTCTGGCTTGATCTTTGTGGCATGTATTGAAAGTCAAGCCATATAATTATTTTAAGAAATTTGTGGTAAATTTAACGTACCTGTTGTCTACCGGCCAACCAAATTCCTCACACACCTCCTTGTAGTATGGAGTCATATTGTTTTCTTTGATTCCTTGCAAGAGCTGCTCTTTCAATGCTTTGTCATTTGCGTACTCAGGCAAGGCTAAACAAAATTTGATCTGGGCTAACTTCATGTAGGTGGGGGTCACCCCTTCACTCTCAATGGTCATCCTGTGGACAGATAGCAATACGTCATCATTATCTTAGGAGAAAAAAAATTAAATCATCCACAAATTGAATTGCCGAGAAAAGGATATTGAGTAGACATAGACGTGAATTTAATTTTGACGGTGAAACTACCAGACTACGAATCTTGATTGCGGTGTTTAAAAATCTCAACTCTCATTTGATTTTTTGAAGGAAAAGAACTTGATATCATTCCTTAAATTTTTCACAGAGATTTCTTTCCACAGAGAATAAAAATCACGGAGATTTTCAAGAATTGACGTTGATTAGTCTTTCATTTAAAAAATAAATTGTCAGAGGAAGTCTGGAACGTCGAAGACCAAGAAATAAGGTCTGGTAATTTCACCATCGATTTTCTCCATGCTACGATGACGGCAGATGATCTTTTATCACAGTATAACAGTGCGTAAACTTAGTCAATATGGATTCTATTCAGCAGTCTGATTGTTGAAATTTTGTGTTTGTCGAGTAGACATAGATGACAAAGATTAAAAGGCGGAGCGTTATTGGTCCGCTATGTCTTATCACTGCTCTGTCGCCCCTACGTCCGGTGGAACTCACGACAAGCTAAAGGCACCTCTTAAGTTTCTGACAGTATGTCGTCAATTCCACCTGACAAAGGCATGATAAAGCAGCAACAAGTCATAGCCAACCAATCACACTCCTCTTTTTAACCTATGTCATCCATGTCTACTGGGCAAATACAAAATTTCAACAATCAGGCAGCTAATATGTATGAAATGAACTCTGATAAGCTGCACTGCAGGGATGAGTGATGATGAGTCTTCCATACATCTGAATTGTGCATTGAGGTAATTCGATGGACGCCATATTTCGTGTCCGAATGGCATGCGATATATCGCATCAATTGGTTCCATTTTTCAGCTACTCGTTATTTTTCTCCAAATTTGCGATCGCAATTCTGTTGTCAGGAGACTAAAGTACTCACTTACCAATTTTAACACAGAAATCTAACGTGATAAAGGTGTGGTTTTTTCAGAGAGAAAACATCGCATTCGATACTGGTAGGTATCGAAACTGCACTCGAATGTGCAACTGCAACTCGAAACCTTTTTAACGGTGAATTTCTTTGTTAAAATTGGTGAGTGAGTGCTTTAGTCTCCTGACAACAGAATTGCGATCTCAACATTGGAGAAAAATGACAAGTAAGTAGCTGAAAAAATGGAACCAATCGATGCGATGTATCGCGTGCCGTTCTGACTCAAAATATAGCGCCCATCAAATCACCTAAATCTGAGGGATGTTAATTTGCGGCTACTTGCAGCATAGCAGCATAGTGGGAGCCTGTTAGTACAACAAAAATAACTTTATCAGACCAGACGCAACGGGCGATAAGGGGGCTAGATGAGGTTAGAATCTTGTTTTGTGTTGCGGAAAATCAAGAGTACGCTTAGTAGATAATGGACAGCAGAGGCAAAACATACTAAAAAGAAATGAAAAGTAATTCTGATGAAGCCTGTGATAATAGTTAAGGAGTTATCAGTTAATAGAAGGTAGATTTGGTCCAAGCTTCAACAAGGTAAACAAAGGAGTTTAACGGCAAAACTAAGAGACTAGAGTGATTATTACGTGTTAAAGCTGAAATGTACCCATTAAGGAAGAGTTAAAAATGATATAGGATACGAAGAAAATCTATAATACTCACATCTTGAAAGGAATTTATTGGAAAATTGACACAAAATATAGACAGCGATAAGCACGCTCAAACAAAATATGCTGTTTCATGAGTCTCAACGGTGAACGGTGAGATTCTTGCGAACACCAATCATCTGTTTTAAGTGCTGCTCTCTGACGGAGAGCTTTCGAAGCGACATACGACTGCTTCTGAATATGTCCACAAGACGGCAGCACTACACCCTTTTGGCTTAATAGTCGCGGGAATTTCAAATTGACGCTCCTTCACACACATGGTGCTGATTCGAATTTTATTCAGCCCTTAGGGGGTCCGCCCCTTGGCCGCTACGCGGCCCAACCCCCGGGACGCTGCGCGCTCCCCAAAACCGCTTCTTACCCTTCTTACTTCCCTTTCTCACCCCGTCCATCGAACGTCTTGAAAATGATTTTATTAGAATGGGGAGGATACTGTATACAATACAGCCGACAGAAAACCCATTTCTGGACGAGTTACTTTAAAAAATTCTCAATTAAACAGGATTGTTCTCACGAATTTTACTCTAGTGGAAAGACTGACACGATTATATGACAGCCGAAATATCATTTAAAGTTTTCAACGTTCAATTAATTTTACCATAATGAATGCATATAATAGAATCTCTATTATCTGCGCTTCTATATTATCTTCGATTCTTCGAGAAACTTTTTTTTTTAAATTTCGAGCGACCGATTGCAAACAAGTTTGAGATCAAACTTTTATAAAATTGGGAATTCCCTGTAAAATGTGTACACGTTTGGCCGCTCCGACGTGTGCAGGGCTGTTGCTATCCAATATTTTCTATAACCATTTAATTATTTTATATATATTCCCACGTGAAGGGACTATTAAGAGAGTTACCAAATGTCTAAATGTGTTGTTTTCTCAGGTAAGGAAAATGTACCCCTACTGTTTATCCGCGAATTTCGATTATCCGCGAATTTCGATTATCCGTGAATTTCGATTATCCGCGAATTTCGATTATCCGCGAATTTCGTTTATCCGCGAGTTTCGATTATCCGCGATACCTCCGGTCCCAATCATCGTATAGATAATAGAGAGCTACTAGATCCAAAAATTAGTTTTTCTTTAGTTTTGGGACCGCATTTCTACGGTATTGAAATTTTTAAATGTTGGCTTATCCTCTTCTTTCATTTGTTACTGATTTTTTTTTATTTCGTTATTAAGTATACAGATCAGAGCTCAGAAGCAACGGAATCAGAAGCGTCGAACACGTCGAACTGAAATCTGTTCGTTGAATGTCGGGAAATATTCAGCAATCCTCTGGAGAGGGCGAAATCCACGTCATGTATCCCTTCAATTTACTCGTATTTTCCACCAAAATATAATGATTGAATTGGCGATTCTCAAAAAAGCGTAAGCACCAGATCGAAAACGAATTTCCTGGTACGTAGTTTTCTGACTAATTCGTGAATTTATGTATTTGGAATGGAAGTTCGTCTCCAGGCCTTTACGCGACGTAATCCTAATCCTAAAGGGAACTCTAAGCGTTCCATTTTGAAACCGACATGAACTTCAAGCTGAATACGCGAGCGCACTGCGAAAAAAAACACATTGGATCTATGGAGTCCAGACTCTTAAAAAAATCAACAAGAAAAAGTACTCTTGATTCAAACAGAATCTAGCTTAAATCAAGAACCAAGCCTCTTAATTTAAGCGGATTTCGTTTTGATTCAAGAAAAAATCCGATTGAATCAAGAGTATTTTTTCTTGTCAATGTTTTCAAGAGTCTGGACTCTAGATCCAATGTGTTTTTTTTTTCCTGTGCGCATTCATAGGGATCGGACAACCGGTATCAGTGGGTGTTCAAGGCGCCTCGATAACCACCATGGATTGGTGTTTTAGCACCCTTAGAGAAAATCCTCGTTGCTCCGACGTAGGAAAAATTATCGTCGCTCCTCCGACATAAGACCGTACCTAGATTTCCGCACGAACCCCAGAAAGCATAGGTTAATACGTAAACCAGGGCTCATGTGGAAATTGAGATACGTCCTTACGTGTGAGGGGCAGCATTATATGCACCCATTTATCCGCCTACACGCTTCAACACCTACCGAGACGGAGAGGCTACTAAGAGGGCTACCTAAGAGGAGAACATCTCCATCAATCGCTTCATCTCATTTGTATAACGGCCGTCAAGAGCAGATGAGTGCGATGAATCGTCAAAATCGACAGGGAATCTCGGCATTTCGAAGGCCCGAAGTAAGGAAAATTTGGCGATTTTTTTCAAGGAGGCGGCATCATCGATATTGAGTGAGCGATCGTGTCGACACTGAAATTAATGAATGGGTTTTGAGAGGCTCCTCAACAGATAGGGGTGGAGGTAGTGGCGTGGCGTGAATTGCGATATATCGATTGTTATGCCATTTAAACCTATGATAAAGAATCGATTATTAAGGTGTTCGCTGCGAACACCCTGTTTATCGATTCTTTACCATATGTTCAAATGGCATAACAATCGATATATCGCATATCACGCCACGCCACTGGGTGGAGGGGGTGTAGAGGGGGTTGACAAATTGTGTAACTGTGGAGTCAGGGCTGTCCGACGGATGAAGGGGAGGCTCGTGAGGTCTGAAGCCTCTGATTTCCTTTTTGTCCAAGTTATAAGAAAAAAACAGTAATTTTTTACGGAACCTGCAGAATGCTCAGCTGCCAAATTTTGACACCCTCTCTTCGGAATAAGCTATTACCTTTTCATGGGATTTTATCTTCCTCATTTCTTACCTATTGTTTTTGAGGAGGGGGAGAGAGGCCTCGAAATGTCAACCACCAAAGGCTCAACAGTGATGCCCATTGAACTATGAATTCCAATTCTTATCACTTAAAGGGATCAGGACGGAAAGAACTTAAATAAAACTTTATTTGAAACAAGGGTGCGTGAGCCTGAGCATTTCTAAGACAGTGAGATATAGTGCAACTTTGAGCATTATTAATCGCAAACGACATTAACTCACATGCTGTTCATTTTCGTCAAAAAATGGGGAAAAACAATTCTTTTTGTACTTTTTTGGGGAGGGGGGGGGAGAATTTCAGTGGAAGTTTAATATTGATTTAGTTGTTAATAATGCAAAAATAGCACAACCCTTGCAGTGTTTCAAGCCTGTCATGTTGCAAAATTCCTCTTTTGATTTCCTTTTGATTTAATTAGTAATTTTCCATGAGCAAGATGTTCAAATTAATAGGAACAGGAAACTAGATTTTTCATTATAGATCGTCTTAGAAAAAAAAGAAGAACAGTGTTTGATAAATTTTTAAGAACAGCCCTGCAATTTCTCCTACAAATTTAAATATACAGTTTTAACACAGACGCGTGTTGAAAAGCAAGTCCATATCAAGGTCTATATGAGCTGAGAGTTAATTAATTTTGGAAATGAACAGAGAATGAATACGACATACCCCTATTGCAAGGTTGAATGATTTCGGTGGCACAAAGATAGCATTTTAGATCACGCCCGCTGTGTCTGTCGTGTCGAGTTTTCCGACGAAAAACAACCTCCAATACTGAGTTTCACAAAAATCAATCGAACAGGAGCCGCGATAGCACTTTAGACCACGTCCGCCATATTCAATTTTGGAATTTGGAAAAACGTGACTCAAAACGCATGATATCCAAATCTAAACTCAAATTTGGATTCCTCTTTATAAATTGATCCCATGCTATGAATCTAGATCATACGTTAGCAAATAATGAAATGAAGAGACTGGACGTAGACAGACTGATTCTAACATATTAGTCCAACATGGTAACATGAGTATTTACGGGGGAGTGGGTCAGCAGAATTTGAAGGAAAATAAGTTTATCTTCACATAATTCAACCCATTTATGTATGCCGCCAGCTTCTCGGAATCTGATAGCGCCTATAGAGAGTTAAATATCGTCTCCTTCCGAAAAATTTCACTGGTAGGTTATATTCAGTATGCTCATGTTTAGCCTCTCCCCTTCATGATGTGCTATCGAATGATAAATATGGAACGGAATCGATTTTTAACAGTGAATCCAAATCTGAGTTTAGATTTTAGGTATCATGTTTTTAAGTCAAAGTTCTATAATCCAAGATGACGGACGTGACAAAAATGGTACCTCAGCTCCTGTTCGCCGGCATTTTGTGCGGAAGCGTGGGAGATTTTTAAACTTCGCAAACGAGTAACGTGGCTTTGGAGTTTCACGGTCTGTGGATTTATATTGTTTTTGCCTGTATCATCTCTATGTATCTCAAATCTTACTATCCAAGTAGCGCAGATTGCTATTAATTGAAAATAAATGCTAAGTCGTTGCTATTGTGTTGGAGTGTTGCGCATGTTGTCTATTCACTGATTGAAGGGGCTTCTCGTGGTGAAATTCATTGCAACGGATTTGAAATAAGTTCCAATTTTGTTTGCATTGCAAATTGCCTAAATTTCTCACACATGGAACTTGTTTTGTTGAAAACTTTAAAAAATCGGCATATATAGACCAAATGATGTAAAAATATCGCGATTTCAGGAAAATAAAGTGTAATTTTATTCCATTAAATTTCTAAACGATTTCAATGTTTCCGTTCTGGCATTCGGTTTTTGATTTACCCCATGACTGGAGTTATTGACACACTTTTTCGCATTGCTGTTGAGGTAATGAGCTGCAACTCATTTTTCCAATGCACTTTTCCGTGGTTTCCTGTTTGTTCCGAAAATCAGCTAAAACGGCCTCTGTCGGTAACCTAGATTAAAAGTAATGACAATTGGACGTATTTATGCGAAAAGGAGATATGTGGAAGTGGAAAGATGGGGTGTGCTCGTTAGTGGCCGGGCCATAAGAATGAATGGGGAATATAAAGCGCCAGTGACGTCAGCGGCAATGAAGGAGACCACGCACGAGCCGGGGATCATCGTCGGGGCGCTGTAACTCATGAGCCCTGTCCACAACGCTCTCTTGCCATGCCCGCGGCTCATGAGTTAGCATATTTTGGCGTTTAGCTCCTTTTGATTTAATGTCAAATCCCGCTTCTCAACTTTCTCAAAAGGAGCTATATCCACTTTTACATTGTTTCTTATGACCCAACTAACGAGCACACCCCATCTTTCCACTTGCACATATCTCCTTTTAGCATAAATACGTCCAATTATTCCTGTTCTGACAACGCGGGTAACTTGTGCTCGCTTGGTGACTGCGACTTGGAAACTTAAGCCGATGACAAAACGTAACAAAATTTCTACAAGGGACCGCGCTGAGGCTTAATTTTTAAACTTTGTTAACTCCGGTTTCCTTTGTGTTGGTTTCCGCGGTCATTCGCTGCCCGCTCCCTCACCGCGAACGGTCCTTGCTCCCGCTGAAGTCCTAAAAATCCCTGGGGTCGTCTTACAATATTTTTGAAACGCTATGAAATCCACTAGCGGTGTCCATGAATAAGAACGTTTTTGAAGGTGTAAACGGTAAATCGACTCTAACCATTTCGCGAAGATATCCAGGATCCAGGATCCACCGACATGCAATTGGACGTATGTCTGTCAAATGGAACTAAGCGCCATCGGGGGAGGAAGGTAGAGGGGGGAGGGCTTGGATTGGCGGCGAAGCCGGGCGTTTCATTCGGTCCTATACTCGCGATGCTTTTCCATGGCGCTTAGTTCCGTTTGACAGAAATACGTCCAATTCATGTGTCGGGTAGCAATGTTTCTCAACCAAAAATTACTTTTTTGACACTTTTATTAAGTAAATTACGAGTTTTCGTACTGGCATGACATTTATTTTAGGTCTGAGAGGATGGATTACTGCCAGTTTGGTTTTTTTTTTTGTACATCTCCTGTCATTTATTGGGAAATATGCGGAAATCTCATAATGGAGATGTTGCACGTGTGAGGATTTTGCGATTTGACTGTTGATTCTTATGCAAAAGTTGGCGAGAAACACGATGGTGCCACTGGTTTTCTCTGAAATCAACTCCCAAGCTCAAAAAAAGCTCTCAAGTTGAGGTCAAAATGGAGGGGATATCCCACGCTATCCTGAGAGTCCACCTCTACATCAAGACGAACTCTCCATGCAAAGATAGGGAATAAAATACATTAGCAGTGATGCCGTGTTTTCAGTTTTAGAGTCCCCAAATTAAGTGGCAGCCCTGTCAATGTATTTGCTCCCTATCTTTGCATGAAGAGTTCGTCTTGATGTAGAGGTGGACTCTCAGGATAGCGTGGGATATTCCCTCCATTTTGGCCTCAACTTGAGAGCTTTTTTTGAGCTTGGGAGTTAATATCAGAGAAAACCAGTGGCACCATCGTGTTTCTCGCGAACTTTTACATAAGAATCAATTGTCAAATTGCAAATTCCTTACACATGCAACATCTCGATTATTGAGAATCTTTACAAGTATATCGCTTATTCCAACTTTTCCACTCATTTCCATCTTGGAGGAAAATTCTCCAAGGCGATATCGTTCTGCTTAAGTCGAGCTGAAACAATTCAAGTCATTAAAAGTAGTCAAACAAATTTTTCCAATACATATTGGAAAAATATGCAACCGAAGCTCACAGGCCGAGGAAAAAGGGTTCTTTAGTTCCTTTCACAAATACTGGACATTTTTAAATTTCTTTTTAAATTAAGTTTTTTTTCCGGGGAGAAATATTCAAAAGTCGATGGGCGTCTTCTCGAACAAGCTCTTTGTATCCTCAAAGATCGATTTAAGCTCGGCACGTTCCGGGCTGATTTCGGAGGCGGAATATTAAGCCTCTCGGCCGACTCTTCACGACCGAAAGACAAAATTAACTCTCGGAGTCGCGGACCTCTGTTTTTCTCACACCATCATCCTACCGAATTCGATAATTATTATTCCCCCACGAGGCAACATCGATGTTAAACTCCGAGATAACTTTCTCCCTACCGTCGAGTATACCCTCAACTCAAGATCGCGATGCGCCACCGCGCATGAGCCACTTGAGTCGTTGTTGTCGGAGCGGAAGATATTTAAAATCACACCTTAAGAAATCTACTAAGTCCCTCGACTTCCGTTTCAATATCGCATCGGTATTCCTGGGAGCAGCGCAGATCGAATCCCTTTGAGACCGACGAACTATTTGGGTTCGAGGGCTCTTCTCCCCTTTTGGCACGGCGCCTCGTTTGGTGGGATGCTGGAGCTATCCCTCTTTCCCAAGTGCCATTAAATCACTTAAATATGCTCGCGTGTCCTGCGTTAAACCTCTTTTTTTAAATGCAAACAGAGGAGAAAATCCTAGGTCATACGAACGAATGAATTCAGTACCGGGTTCATATCGCAAAAAAAAAAAAAAAAAAAAAAAANAAAAAAAAAAAAAAAAAAAAAAAAAAAAAAAAAAAAAAAAAAAAAAAAAAAAAAAAACTGAACTCTCCGAATCTCAAGAGACCTTAAAAGGTTCCTCAATATTACAATACAATACATGGATTGCATTTTGCAAAAAGGAACCACTAGCATTGCAATGTTGCTAAGATTGTGCAACTTCTCTTGTCTTAAGGAGGAAAAACCCGATTATCCTTTAATAGTTTCTACTTTACTCGCTAAAAACTGTAAATTTAAGACAAAAATTACCATCTAAATTTCATAGTTTTTCACAATTTCCGCAATTTTATTCCAAAGGATGAAGTTGCACAATCTTAGCATCATTGCAATGCTAGTGGTTCCTTTCTGCAAAATGCAATCCACATATCCTTCGGTTCTGCATCTATTCCTATAGTGACCATCTTTGATCTCAAGATTAACTGCTATGCCACAGAGAAAAAAAAAAACTTAGGTTATACGCACCGATAAGTATAGTGGGTGCTCTTGCTGTTTTCAGAACCAAGCCTTCCGTCGCACGAACCGACCTTCTCAGTTGACAGAACCGGACTTCGGTGAGGTGAGCCGAAGTTTCGGTGGAATGAATTGAAAAACTTCGGTGTGGTGAGCCGAAGTTTCGGTGGAATGAATTGAAAAACTTCGGTTCATATATGAACCGAAAATGTGCCAGGTGCCGTGCGGTAGTTACGACAACTACCGCGGTAGAGGACTATATTATGCTCTATTTTGATGGAGGTTGTCCTCGTGGTGAACTAAGATTTTGGTTTTTTTAACCGAGGAACGGTCGGCTTGCTTGATCAATCCTTTTAACCGTAAAGGGGTTTCTTAACTTTTTGGTTCGTACATTTTTTCACTTCTATTATGAGCGGAAAATATCTAAGATCAGAGAATGTCGAAAGAGGAACTCAGGACAGCTGTTGGTTATTTATTGAAATTTTCTGAGAAAGTTTGAAGTTGCCATGAGCTTCATGGAGTTTTGTTTTTGCACCAAGGATAAGCTAGCCCGAAAAAGACTTACTTCTTAGTTAAGCTTCATTTTGCAACGAGGGACTATACAATTTTTGACTAATTTAATTGCTCTTATCTGCATTGGAAAACTAACGTGCTGATGTTTCTAACGTGAGATAGAAAAAGTAGTTCTAAATAATTATTGCGAAGTGTGGTCAAATTTTGATCGTCTAAAACCAAATTTTGGACGAGAATCCTCAATCCTAGACTAAAACCCTCCGCGGAAAACATAATAAATCCTCGCCGAACGCAATTTTAAAATCGCCAGTGTTCTCAGTAACAATTTTTTCTTCCTCAAATTTCATTAAGTTAATTAGAAGCGCATCCTTTGCCAATGTGCCAAAATTCAAACCGCAATAACATTCCTTGCCGTCGTAAATCAGTTTTTTGTCACTCGTAAAGTTGACGTTTTGGCGCTTGTAATACTCTTCCCGGAAGGGGGCGATATTCGGGGGAACAAATGGTAGAAAACGAGGTTGATGCAATTCACCATCGAGCGAAGGGAAGTCGAGGCGAAGCGGGAGGCGCTGGGCTCGACTCCGCGTGGCGTCCCTTGTTGCGCCGCGATTGTTAGTCTACTGGTTGAGTCTGTCCCGATTGCTCGTTCTGCGTCGCCTCCTGTCTTCCTGCCTCGAGTCGGACGTTTCGCGCCAAAGCTCTCGCCCAGGTACACCTTTTATCATTAGCTCTTATTTGATTTCCTCGTGCTTGTACTCTCTTTTACTGAGCCACGTGTGTTTCCTCCTTTTTATATTATGAGATCGTTTACGGAAGAAAGGAACTCAGTCTACAGAGAGAAAAATTTTGAAGCGCCTTCATTTTATTGAATGCAATACGGACAGTCATCGTGTCGGTAAAGTTGCATTCAAACGTTAGCATTGATTTGCATTGCGTCCAAAGTTTTAAAAAAAAAAATTCAAGGCGTCTTTAGGCAGAAATTTTGGAGAAAGTTGCAAGTTGGATACAGGACCGCCTTTGGTAAAAGGGACCTTACCAAGGTGATAAAATTTCAATATGGTGATTTTATTCGAGTTTAGTGAAGAATATTATATTTTGAGATTTGGTCGGATAGGAAAAATTCTGCAAGTAAAATCTACCCCCCCCCCCGTCCTAATCTAAAAGTTTTTTTTTAAAAAAACGCGCTAAAAATTCGTTCTATTTCTTCATAAGAAAAAACAATATTCAGCTTCACTCTTTTCCACGTATTCTTCATCATTATGCATACATTCATCGTGAATCAACAGCAAATAAATTAAGTGAAACAATTTATTTTCTTCAAATGAAGTTAAAAATTAAAGTTTTTCTAGGATCGTCTTCGTGGGAAGATATTATCCTCTCTAAATCGCTCTGCAATTTTTTTATTTTTTTATTTATCTATCGTAGCTAATTTTAACACCTGATTTGTCAAAAAGAGATGACAGTGCATCATCGCGTGCCTTATTTGAGTGCGTAGTGCCTTATTTTTGATCTGGAAAGTGTATAAATTTCATGCACATTATTTGAAAACAAACAAAAAAATAATATGGAAAGCATTATACCCAATAGAGCTCTCATGAAAAGTTCCAGAGTATTTTATGAAAAGCAAATCAGTATAATGATTTCCTTTTGTCGGCAAGATTTTATCTAAAAATTACTTAATCAATAATATTCAACATAAGTTGTTCCATTCAATTTTGATGAAAGTGATCAATTGAGTTTATCTTTCAAACAGCGTCTCCTCAGACCTTCAAAGAGTAAAAAGTGGAGGTTTTTCCGCAAACGCCTAAAAATATTTTTATACTAACCACTAAAAATACTAACACAACCGTAAGTATCCCAATTAAGCTCATAATACTATGTACTATGTTCTGATAAGTTTTTTGATCAGTTGTGTATGCTACGCAGTTTCAAGTACAGTTTAAATCGTACAATTTAAGAGATCAGGCCCTCATATTATCACCTTGTGTTAAGCATTAAACTGAAAGAAGGGTGGCAAGTAGTTGATGGAAAATCGGTATTAATGTAAATTATTTTCGTGGACTTTCTGTTTTTGCACGTAATTGGATCTGCTCACAATTTAAACCTGCTGTTACCGCGTTCATTTTCCAGCCGTGAGAAATTCCTTTATTATTATGTGCCATGATGTAGTTGTATTTTATTGCGATTAAAAAGCCATAAACACTAATGAACGGCCTCGGGGGCTAATAAAATCTTAGAATTAAACGGATGACTTCACCGAGACTCGCATTAGAAAAGTTCGTCTCTGAATGGCTATATACGTGCCCTGACTGTGAAAGGTGAAACACGGCGATAAAAGAATATAAAGTCAAATTAATTGTAGTTATTTTGACGACAGTTTGTGACAAGCTGTTCAAAATTCAAGCACTAATTAAAAGCGGAAACCCGTTCCGTAGTGACCGGGGTAAAAGTTTCGACTTTGTTGCCACAATGCCACATTCTGACTCGAATTTTTACTCGATGCTAGAAAATTCAGATTGGAGAGCCAGCAGATCGTGGCCCGTGCGGAATCAGACATACATGAAAACTTCGTCAGGTCATTGAAGTGCCTTTCGCAGCACTCAAATAATAAAATAATAGTCAAATAATTAATACCTACAACACAAAAAAATGTCAATGACCATTCTACGAAGTGCTCGAATTAAACGCCCCTTCCTTGAGCAACTATTTCAACTCTTCGGAGACGGAATTGCATATCCAATGAGATGAAGGAGCTTTTCAGCCTTGATTACAAAACTGACGTATAGTTGGCGGTTGAACTACATTCATTGTCATTTAGGAACAGATATTTCGGGCTCATTCATAAAAACCTCTAAGGAGGAAAAACGACTTATAAGTCATTTTCTAAGTGGAGTCAGAACTAGCTAGTTCGTTATTGCAAAATGTATTCCAGTTCTACTACTTTTTATCACAGATTCCTCGTCTCTTCTTCCCTAATGTTGCAGTAAGTTCATTTTTTAGGAAAAAATTGCAAAACTTGTGAATAGGATAGTCCCTTTTGTTTGAATATTAAAAAGAGAAGTCAGTAGTTCAATACAAAAGAGCGTATAAAGAAGCCACACAGCCTTGTGAACATTGAAAGCGAGCGTATGCTGCAAGTTATTTAGGATATACAATATCTTGAATACAAAAAGACTATTATTCATTTTTTTTCTTAACTACCTTTTACATTTCGTATATTTCAAGACAAACGCAGGTCTATACAAGGTCAAAAGTTTTATTCAATAATCTTTGCGAGTATGATAAGTGTCGAACAAGAATTTGGATATTTCGTTGTCAATCGAGTTTTTCCTTTCAGATTAAGCGAGTGAGCGAATAAATCAATAAATGAACTGGTAAAGCTTTTTTGGTTAAATTCTCATAATTTGTATCCCTTCAACTGAATTCTGTGAAGGGGAAACGGGAGAGCAGATTATTTTGCATGAGTAGAACACAAGATTTATTGGAAAGATCGTCAAAAATATATAAAAATACCAACATCCCAATGAAATGATAAAAATTGTACAGCTAAGGTAAAAATATTCAAGTCTTGAGAAAGGGAAGGGGAAAATTATTACTACGCCCCTCGCCCCCAATTTGAGCGTATCTGTTTTACTTTTATGAGGTCGTCAGTGTTGAAATAAAAATATATCAAAACTGTGTTCGGTCCCGGCATCCAGCCCAGTAATTGCTTATGAAAGTCGGTGCAACGAAGAATGACATTTTCTCTCGGTGATAAAAGAAAAAAGGGAAAGGAAAAGAGAAGGAGGTAAAAGCAACAGGTAAAACTGTTGAAGCTCAAAATCTCATCACCAATATGATTAGTTCATTCAGCTACGTGACTTAGATCGTCAGGCGCAGTACGTTCTCTACGGACATGAAGGCATAACTGAAATTTCAGATAAGTTTTTTTGCGCTTCTAACTTTCATAGGAGGTACGTCCCCTGGCCACTACGCGGCGCAACCCTCAGAGAGCGCTTCGCGCTCTTTTAGGTCCGCCTGGCAAACCCCCGTGAGTTGCCCTAAATAGATCGTATTCGATAGTGGTTTGATGTATCGTTTGGTCCAAAACAATAGAACATAACCTTAAAAATTTTTTTTAGGATTTAATATGGAAAAGCTGAAAATGAGGAAATTCCTGACCATTTCATTTTCCATTACCATTTTATACTCATAGGAATAAAAAACCTACCACTAGAAACCCTTTCCCTCAGATTACTCAATTGACTCTTTAGGCTACGTTTACATGTTGAACCAATCGATATCAATACAATCTCACCTGTTTGATGTATCGAATAAGATCTATAGAACAGGCTCATCTAACGACTATCTCCCATCGGTATAGTGGACGAAATCATGAAAAATCAGCCTAGTAAAATAACGGCAGAACGAACTGTCACAAAAAATGAGAATTAAGGGGCTCAGAGAGCTTTTATTAATGATGTTTTTTAGGGCGCGCGCCGAAATAGAGTTACGCCCTAATGTCAAAGGAGCGACGAATTGGGAGCTAGACCGAAGGTTGGAGAGAGAGTACAAAAGCGAAACCCAGTAATTCTGACGTAGCTATCTCAAAGGATCCCTAATGTGAGCACGGGCTAAGATTAGTTAAATTTCGAAGGATTGCGTTCCGCGGCTGCTAATTTTATTTCTCACCTCAAAAATCCGTCCGGGAATCATTCTTCGCGGATTTTTCCCGTCACTCCGAAGCGTTTCCAGCCCAATCGCCTTTACTCCCGGCGGCTGATAAAAATTAATGGTTGGATCGTGAAATTGACGTCTTGATTAGTATTTCCTTTCTCTCCCCTCAAAACCGCTGCAGTATTTTAAGCATCCTCTCTTCGGCTGCCCCCGTTTCCCTCCCTCCCCGACGGATCGATCAAGCCTTATCAAGGAAAATATCCGGAACTTGAATTCGAAAAAATTAACACTGCATCGTATCGTTATTTTACCCACCATGTCATTAAGCAGATGAATAGAAAGCTCACTGTTGAATGGAGGTTTTATTAAAAGAAAAATTTATGAAAAAATACAAAGGATATCTCCTACTAAATCTTTTCCATCGCTTTATAATGTATAGAATGTCTTGAATCTAAATGCAGATGCTGTAGGGAGTAGTTCTTTCGGCTAAAATAATAATCTTTCGTTGTTTCCAACATTCTCCTCGTGGAGCTATTAAATGGTAGGCTGACGCCCATAAATAAGTATCAAAGAGAAATAATGACAAAAACCTTTTTCATTATTTGAAATTGTGTACCAAAGTACATGAAATTTGGTTTGCGAGTGTACCTCAATGCGACCTATCCACATCTGGACATAAAAAAGCGCAAAATACATAGGATACGAGTTTGTGATTTTTCAAATTTTGAAACTTACAGAGCTACTTTTTTATTTTTTTTTTCTTTGAAACAAAAAGTGAAATATTTTAATCACCACAGGAAGTGTGGGCATATTTGAGGCCATAAATGAATTGAGCGCATAAAAATACGTCTTTAAACCAAAGTCCAAGAAATACAGTCAGTCCTTTTAGCTGCAATTTGGACATGACATTTTTCTTTCTGTTTTACCAAATTCCACAAAAATTGGTGTACTAATAATTTTGCCTCTGTGGACTAAGGTCTCCTCAGGATTGCACAGGTGAAATGAAAATTTTCGTGAAATATTTCATGAAATCTCCCAAAGTTATGACAAATATGAAACATATTTTCAGGGGCTGGGTATGCAATACGCACTAAAAAACACCAAAAATATAAAACCCAGTCGCCTTTCATATAATTTTGCATTTAATTTCGAAAAATATTTTTCTGAAATTTCACGAAATATTTCACATGAAATTTCAAGATTTATGTATTTTTCATGAAAAATTGCAACCCTGGATCCCTCCCCTACAATATTGGCACATATGAGGTATATAATGGAACCTGGTTCCAATTTAATTCTTATAATGAAAATATGCCATCCACAATATTTACGAGCCCCTTTCATTGTGGGAAATGTCACTCGGGAGTGCGGGTTGCGCGTGACGAAATGAAGGCGCTTTCCGCTCCGATGTAAAACAACAAAGAAAGCGAGGGAAGAGGGCAAGCGGCAGGATGCAGCGATGATATTGATATTAGACGTTTATGAGGGACGCAGTGAAAAATCATCGTAAAGCATGAACAGCACGATTACGCTCAAGGAAGCTCGCTGTTTACCGGAGTAAAAAGAAAAGTTGCTCGAACTTTAATTCGTCCCCTCGGAAACTTCCGACGAAAGCTCCCGATACCCGATACGCGTCGCCAATCGTCGCGGGAGAGCAAGAAGAATAAAATCACAAGGCGAGAGGGGAGTTCCAGGCGATTGTTTTTCTTTCATTTTTTTTTATTTAAATGTAAATATTTCCCACGAATTGATTTATCATGTAATGGAGGAAACTTTTAATGAATTACAAGACGCTCCGAATATCTCACGCGCTTATTTTCTTGACAAACAGTGAGTTTGATTGTGTTTGTCGTCCTGGCGGGGTTGAGGTACTCAAGATTGTAATTTTCCGACCTCTTAGGCATTGATATCGCTGGGTAAAACGTGTTCGATACGATTAATTCGCACGGGGAGACTGAGGTGTCCTTGAACTCTTTAAAAGCGTTTTGTTGTAAGACCCCTCTTACTCTGGACCGAGTTTTTGGAACTTTTCGTCAGAAATTGATTCTCTCCTCACTTTAGCTTTGGAAAGCAAGGATGAAAGTTCATGTAGGAGAAAGTTTTGGTACTCAAAACGTTGCGTAACGAAGAATTTTTCGCATGGTTGAATGAAGCACGTTAAGAGATCCTTTTTGTCCTTATGAATATTTTTCAAAGAAGCTGTATACCCTCTTCTGGTTTTTCCCCACAATTGACCCCGATGAGAATTGGGAAACCACCGATTTACATTTTTTTTGATAGCCTGCACAGTGATGAATTGATGCAATTTTAATTTGATTATACATTATTGTGTTCACAATATCATAATAGTAAATATAATTAAATATATGCATACAAATAATTAATCGAGTTAAGAGAGAAACCGAACACGCAATTTGGCCCGGAACGGCGCGACTTAGAGAGAAATGATAACGAGGACTTGAGATGAAAAGGAGAAGCCGTTGCTGCGGCGATCGGCATGTAACACATATTAGCGCCTACAAGACTGCACGAATACTTCACGCATTGCATCAAACACAATGCGGTCATTGCGGACAGTGTGAAACGGATAGCGCCTACAAGAATGCATGAATACCTCACGCATTGCGGCAAACACAGTGCGATCAGCTTGAAACGGATAGCGCCTACAAGACTGCGTGAATACTTCACGCATTGCGTCAAACACAGTGCGGTCTGCGAGGCGCGGCGGCGGAAGTTAAAATCATTAATCCACATTTATGTTTGTTCTCTCATAATTTTTTCGTTCATTTCTTATGAATGGAAGGCCTTGTCCACACAGAGATAGGTTTACGAAACTTAACTTTCGCGCAAAGTTCCGTGACTTTTTCTAGTGGTGTTGATAGGGCTTTCCTAAAAAATGTGTTTAACACGAGTAAACGCGTCTTATGAACCCCTCCCCCGCTGGCACGCTCATTTGATGGTTTGTATCGATGTTTCAAAACGAATGAGAAGGAGGCGGCAAAATACAGGCGGCCTATGGGCGGCAAGTAGGTAAATCCGGCCCTGACCGCGAAAAGAATTATAGGTTTTGGATGACAAATTTACGCTGATTTAAATTCGGTTATCAAATTAGCGAAAACCACACTATTTTCAGAGAAATACATCTGAGAAAAGTGCATATTCTCCGTAATTTGCATGGAAAGTATGAAAAATGATATGATAGGCTGACCTTTCAAGGTGATATGTAGCTTTTTACAATCTTGTTTTTGAGCTGTTAAGCCGTTGAATCGCTGCAGTGCTTGCATTCTAGTATCCCGGGGGGGGGGGGAGGGGGGGTTGAAAGCAAAAAGCGCAAACTTTAAGATATGAGCGCTCAATAAATTACACCTCATATAAAGGTAGGTTTATGAAATTCATCATGCCAAGTGCTCCAGAGAGGGGGTGTATTTTTCTTTTTTTTCATCAGAAACCCCGGACGCGCACGGTGTCTGGAGGGAATCAATTTGTAAAACCCACCACCAAATACCCTATCCTACAAGCCGCCGCGAAGAATGAAGAACTACGTCAAATAATTGAGCTATCGCACAGAAAAAAAGGAATTCAATCCTTTGAGGGCTCGAGCGATTCCCTCTCAAATGAGTTTTCCTCCTCTGATAGAATCCACAAAACCTCATTTTTAAAGCCTGCACGCTGTAGAGCGGAGAGAACTCTTTTGTTATAAAAAACCCGACAGTGTGCTTAGGAGATCCATCGATTCCTCCCGCATATAATCGGGAAGGCATCGGATGAGGCAAATCTTTTGAAATTAATTTTTCCGTGATTTGAGTGTCACGAATTGCAACTGTCAAGTGTGACCTCGTCCTACGGCCGGACCTGTTGCTCGACAAGCTTTGAGAGGAAAGCTCAATGTTGGTTACGGAGGGGAGGCTACGCAGCTCTGCCGTGCTGAGGAAAAACGCCGTATGAACATTCGAGAGTTGTCAAATTTCCTTCGATAAAATGTTTATTTTAGAGAAAAGTTATGGATATTTTTCCTTAACATTTTCAGAATCTTTAGGTGAGATATGTGAACAAAATTATCTAAAAAATTGGGAAGAAAACGTTAATAAGTTCGTAGAAAATTCGCGTTTTATGAATGGAAATTTAGCAACGCCCGAAGGTTTATACGGCGTTTTTCCTTAGCAGGGCAGAGCTCCCCTTTATACGTCCAGATCCAGGGGTGTATATGACTCGTGCTAATCCGCTGATAACTGACAAGCGCGGTAATTTTATTTGCGTGAGGATAAGCGGTTGGGGGCGGGTTCCGCGGTGCAAGTTTCCTTCGGACTAAAGTTTTTTTCTCCCTTTTATTTTATTGATTTATTTCCTTATTTTCTATTATTTTACTTGTTGCTCCTTTCTCCCTTTTCTCTGAATTTTCTAGGTATTTTTTCACTTGACTCGTAACTCTAAGGCTCATTTTCCTGCACAAAACACCCGGACCTGTAAATGAAATTTTACCAACCAAAAAACTGCGCGAGAAAGAAGTTGAAATAAATCATGTAGAAACTTAAAGGATGACACATTTTTTATTCAATTTTTCTGGTATGCTACGAGGAAAAGAGGTTTAATTTCTCATTTTTAGGGGACCTCTGAACGAAGCGGGGGTGAAGGCAACCTGTGGCACGTTCTTGCATCTCAAATGCATTCCATTTTCCATTCTCATTTGCATTTTCAAATCAGCTGATAAGGAGGACATAAACAAATCAATGGGTCCACTTTTGCCGGTCGCAAAATGAGTAAATCTACTTAATACCACTGGTGGTTGATTTCCGTCTATGTGTCCAAAATTAAGATTCAAAACAAGAGTAAGTAGGGTTCGGCCTCTTATTTTAAAAAAAAAAAAATATATTTCTTTGCCCCCGATACAAGATATGCTGTTCTCGCACTTTTTCAGAAACAAGTGATGAGTGCATTTACAAAACCTTATCATAGTAAAACACTTTAAGCACGGCGTATTACTTTTCCTAATTACATTTTAATTTTTGGTGACCGCAGATTCAAAATACTGCGCACGAAAAAAATCAATTCTGTAGCGAGAAGCTGGTTCTAAAAATTCTAAAAATGTCTACAGCTTTAAATATTTTTTTTCTCTTAAATGTGTTTGGGCGATGAATTGTTTATAACCTTGATCATTTTTCAATTATAAAATCTAAGTGAGATTGGAAACAATTACGGTAACATTTCTGACTTTTTTTAATACAGATTTTCCAAGTGTTTATGCTTCTAAAACAAATCGTAAATATAGCGAATTGATTTGCAGATTTTGATTCGAAGTTGCGATTTGGCGGAGAAATTGCTGGCGGGTCACATCTTGACATTTGAGTGGAGCGACTCGGATAAAGTCCACAAAGTGATCAATAGAGGAGCCTACTAAGTGCGGCGTGGTCAAGATTGTCCAAAAGGTGAGCTAACTTTTCACTCATATTAAAACTAACTTTCCCTCCACCAATGTACTGTTCCATCTGTGTTAGATGTGGGGTGTCCCGAGAGACAGATGGAATATTTATGTGGCAAGTTCTAAAAAGCAGACTGCGGTATTTATACTTTTCGAATGAGTGAAACGTACCCGTTCACGATTATATTCAATAATAAAATAAATTTCAAATCGGGTGTATGGCTCACGTATCGCAGTTGATGAAGCATTATGCAGCAATTTTTCCGTCTGCGGGCCGATTATTGAAATTGGTAGACAAAGCTATAAACAAAGAAGACATAGGAAGTATAGAGCGATCCTATTGGGTGAAATGGGTGGTTCCTGGAGAAGATGATGGACTAAGTATAGGGTCTCTCGTGAGCTGCCTTTTTTTAGTCTATTTCTTACCTCATTTGTTCATTGCAACCACCCGCTTTGACTAATAGGATCCCTCCAAATCGCTCTTGTTTTCTTTGTCTATAGCTTTGTCTATCAATTTCAATAATCGACCTGCCGAAGAAGTTGATTTTCTCAAGAAATGGGACTTCGAGGGAGCGTCTTCGCAACAAAAATTTCTCCGTGATATTTAGATGTATTTGTAAAATCGAAAGACACTCTTTAACAGGAACAACCTTAAGGGCGGGCCTACTTCTCCCAAAGTTTCCCTCGAAATGAGTGGTTGCAGATGTTTGTATTACTTTTCTTCAGACAGATTGTGATCGTATAAAAGTTCAGACGTATTACCTTCATATTCTTATTATCTACCTGTAAATAAAGATTATCGCAATAACATTAGACTATTTTGCAATATCGAGAACATGGTTTAATAGCACACAGCCTAGCAACGTATCTGTGCAGTTGTTTTTAATCGTTCAAATAATCGGCAATGGAGATGTTGCATGTGTGAGGAATTTGCGATTTGACCATTGATTCTTATGTAAAAGTTTGCGAGAAACACGACGGTGTCACTGGTTTTCTCTGAAATCAACTCCCAAACTCAAAAAAAGCTCTCAAGTTGAGGCCAAAATGGAGGGGATATCCCACACTATCCTGAGAGTCCACCTCTACATCAAGACAAACTCTCCATGCGAAGATAGGGAGCAAATACATTAGCTGGGTTGCCGTGTTTTCAGTTTTAGAAATAAAGTGAATAAAGTGACAGCCCTGTCAATGTATTTGCTCCCTATCTTTGCATGGAGAGTTTGTCTTGAAGTAGACGTGGACTCTC
Organism: Bemisia tabaci; assembly: GCF_001854935.1. Classification (NCBI taxonomy): domain Eukaryota; kingdom Metazoa; phylum Arthropoda; class Insecta; order Hemiptera; family Aleyrodidae; genus Bemisia; species Bemisia tabaci. The sequence continues at coordinate 1,045,057 of NW_017552810.1, forward strand.
AGAATAGCGGGAGATATTCCCTCCATTTTGATCTCAACTTGAGAGCTTTTTTTGAGCTTGGGAGTTGATTTCAGAGAAATCAGAGGCACCATCTTGTTTCTCGCAAACTTTTACATAAGAATCAATGGTCAAATCACAAATTCCTCACACATGCAAAATCTTCATTGCGGATATTTGAACGATTAAAAATAACTGCACAGATACGATACGTCGCTAGGCTATGTGCTGTTAAACCATGTTCTCGATATTGAGGCTCGGGAAGAAAAACTCGGAAAACCAAAAGTCTGACGAACATGTCGGGGTGAAAGGTGGAGAAAAATTGGAGGAAATGGAAGTGCGGCAAGTGATAAATCGAGAGAAATCAGCGCAGCGTGGGCGTGGCGGCGCGCAGCAATTTCCTTCAATTGAGCGAGTAGGCAATTTGAGCTCCGGGGTGTTGAAATAGTGGTATCATATTTAAAGCTTACCGCTCACGACTTTCCCCATTTGAAATAATAATACGTGCACGACGTATCTGGGTGTTCTCCTCGAAGTCAACCGAATACAATACATTTCAAAAATAAATTTTGGTATAAAAAAAGTAAAAGGAAGGATTGGACGCGACTTTCACTTTTCTCCCTCGAAAAAAATTTAGACACTTCACCGGATTTACATTGACGAATTTCGGATACCACTTATTACTAGGGTTATAAATCCCTTACACTTCTTAAACATAAAAAGTTAAAATCTTCGTATCGTTAATATTGCTGAGACCGGCTGATAAAACGAAGCAGCGAAAAAAATACTTATGTTAATCAGTTTCTCCCTTATTGCCAAATGCGGATATTTATATGAGATAATATAGTAGAGTTCAAGTTTCTGAGTTTTTTTCTCCATTTTTCTTGCGGTGTCAAGGTGTAACGTTGGCGTTAACGCGTTTAGAGCTACCATATTTGATTTAATCCATCGATTTCAGACGTCTCTGAACAGATAACAATTCTATTATTATCTAATAATATCTATCTATCTTTAAACCTTTGAAATAATATACCGTATAGAATATCGATGGCCAAAATCGAAAAATCTCCGCTCGTATTCTATTATTTGAAAGTATGCGTAACTTATCAACAGTTCGTTCAGAAAAACAAAACAGACTCAGAGATTTCGAAACATCGCAATTGCGATACGCGTTTCCCAACTTTGGGTATTGATATGATTGTCTCGAGATATTTTCAACTCAATCAATCCGCAATTAAATTAAATCGGACGTTTCCACGAATTTTCCCTTCATCGATAGATTTCAACGACGCATGGACCGCCGATAATCCGAGAACATCGTCGAAATCTTACGATTTTCAGCGGAGCGGTCGGCGAAGACTCTGCGATCTAGCAACGCTAAGGCCTCACAAACACGGATCAAATTTAGGGGGTCGACCGGACTATATATTCATTCTTAAGCTCCGGTAATCCGTTCAAGGCACGGGGTAAATCCTTCCCCGGAGCCCAGAGGGGAGAAAAGGGATTCGCGGCGAGGGGGAGGGGGGAGGGACTTATTTTTCAACCGGATGTATGACAAGTGGGGCGCGGCGTTCGGTTCAGGGGGTTGTTCGGGGGTTTAATCAGGTGCATTTAAATACGGATAACACTTACGGGCACGGATGCTCGATCTCAAATCTGCAGGTTTTCAGAACCGCGTATTGACGTTGAGTTTCGATTGGAGTTAGGTGGTTTTTGCTCGGAATCTCTGTCGATCCCGGTCTTACGAGGTGTTTACGAGGCGAGATTCGGAGGAGCGATGTGCGGCTTGTTATGCGGGTTGCTTGTCACCCGTCTGCGCTTTGAATTATTGGATATTCCATGAATACGAGAGGGTTAATCACCAGTTTGCCTTTACAGATTTTTTGTATTCCTCTTAAATATTCGACGGTTCGTGGGGAAAGGGACCTCGGTTCACAAAAACTCAAAATTCCTCGTTTTCCAGACGAAGGAATGTAACTCCTCCAAGGTTGCAAAATTGTCTCGATGAACTACATTTTTTATAGATGTAATACAATGATATTTTTCCCCTGACTTTTCCGCAAAGTCAGATGGAAAAACAGTGATATGTTCAGTCAAAAATGCCTTACAGTCTCCTGGTAAAAATGTATGTGTGAGAGAAAATTTTGCAACATTAAATCGTAGTTACGCTCTTTCGCCTGGAAACGATGAATTGAGTAACTGATGCCAGAGCGAAAGAGAGTTAAGTATACAACAGAAAATGTGGTGATAAAAATTTGGAGTAACAATATAGAATAAACATTGTTTACAATTATAAGTGTATTGCGAATATTTTGAGACCAGAAAAAAAACCAAAATCTGTCAAACTTAACGGGAGTTATGGCGGATTCAAGTTCGTAATTAAAGAGATGTCATCTCGAAGAAAAGGTGTTTAATTTTCAGTATGTTATTATGCGTAATTGCCGGATGAAAATGAAACCATGCGTTCCTGATTAATAAGGGAATGAACTTGAAATCCTTGGATGTCCAAGACTTTTTTAAACGCAAAAACCCAAGTCGGGTCAAATTGACTCGTCTTTAAAAACATTGATTTTGATGGTTTTCGAAGTATTATTTATGTAATTTATGTCTTTTTGAAAGTAAGAAAGAGGGTAAATCTGACCCAACTTGGGGTTTCTATTTAAATGATCATCAAAACAACTTCCCGACACGATACGACTTTCGTTTAAATATCAGTTTTTAGGCATGAGCCCTCGAAGGTGCTCCAGAACAGACCTCACGTGGCTACATGATTTACGTTTTTTCTTTTCTTTTTCAAAATTAATTAATTTCAAAATTGAATTAATTTTGACACATCATAGCATATTTTGAGCAAAATTAACTTCACCTTTCCTCAAATTTAAAAAAAAATAAGAGACACTTGACAAAAAGCACGATGGCGTGAGGCGTGAACTCAAATCACAATGCCCCGCTCTATTCTCCTTTTGAATTGTCGTTCAGATTCGGAAGATAAGTTTAAGAACAAAGTCCAATTACATCATTCCTCCCTTCGACTGTGTTGCTAACCTCGCCTTTGAAGCACCACTACAAAAATGAGACAAACGTTCGGAACACAACATGGCAATAGAGCAATTGAAAAGAGGCCCGTTGTCCACGGCGCAGAGATACAACTATTCGTGCTTGATGGATGTCCGTGGTGCATCTACAAAAATTGAAGGTGCGATGGCGCGAGCCGTAAACCCTCATTTTTCTGCTCTATTCTGCCGATAACGTCTCGTTCAAATTCGATAGAAAAGTTGAATAACGAGACCCGATTACATTTCTTCAATCTTTAGCTGTGTTGATACTCGCTTTTTTTATTTATTTATTTATTTTTTTTTTGAAGTTGATGTCTGGTTCTTTTTTAATGATTTATGTGTAGACCATAAAAACTTCTTTGATCCAGCCCTAGATTTTTATAGAGCCCTTGATTAGGTGTCAAGCAAAAAATGTCGCATTGACTATGTGCAAATAAAGTAGATTTGTGTATGAGGGTCTCCTTGAGTGTAAGGGCAGAATTTTAAAACACACATAATGAATTATTGTGACAATTCATAGGATCAGGAGCGTCAGTCCATCGAGGAAAAATTATCCGTGCGGCAATTTGTGACCGGTTTGGTTAAACAATTGGATCGAGGTATTGACGAAAAACTCTGTAGAGGCCTGAAGAATAATTCGCCGGCAGTTTGGTTTATTTTCGTGCCAACGGAGGGCGTAACGTTGCATTATTTATTAGATTAAAATTTTGAATGGCTTCTCTCGGAACTAAGTTTTCTGACCTGCAAAATTCAAACCGTCATAATTCCTGTTTGGTTTGAATCTCCTTGCCCCAAATATTTGTAGAACGCTCTTCTATGCCCCGATATTAATTACTAAAGTTTGAGTTCTGTGGAGAGTGGTTCCTTTTCCTGTAAACACTCAACTGGTCTCAGTTCTTCCTTGCAACAGAAGCTCTAATTAAATTCCGCTTTAAGAGAAAAGTATTGCCTCTTTTAAGTGTCAATGGTGCAGATATGAAAGAATTCTAACTTTTTTGCTAGCAGCAGTGGTTCAGACATAAAGTATACGTAGCACATTTTCGGGTAGAGGGTAGAACGGGTGTAAACCTTATTTTTGGGAGTAAAAAGAGATCCAATCCTTTGGATTCTTTGTTCTAAACTGAATCCTCTCATGAGTTTTAACGCTGATACCAGGGACGAGCATGATTGATTATCGGTATTTCCTCTTTGAAGCTATGGTGAAGAATCGATTTTCATAGTGCTCGTAGCGTATGTCATCCTGTTCATCGATGCTTTTCCACTGGTTTAAATGACGATCAATCAATACATCGCAATGCACGCGACGCCATCGGCTGATACATTCATCGATATCACAAGATACTGGCCAAACTTTGTGTTTGTGGCGGTTTGAAGTTCATAGTGGAAAAAACCGTCGTTTTGAAAAGTATTAATGAGAAAAAAAACCGTCCACAGTTTTGATATCCGCTATTTTTGAGGCTCCAAATTTCTTAAGTGAAGTTGCGGCTTCACGTTCGTTTTGTCACAAAAATGTACTTGAGTTATGCAACTCGCTATTTGGGTTACTAGACGGTGTGTTCCTTGAGAAACTGTAGCGCCTATTTTTCGCTCCATTACTCGAGAAAAACCGCCCTCTTGAAAAATTTGCTCCCGCGAAGCGAGGCTGCTCTCCCCGTCGACGGTTACACACATGAACCCTATGAATTTTGTCCAAAGGCCCGACCTCAACCCACACGATGACTTGAAACATGTATGTGTGAAAAGAAACTTGACTGATGTAGACCTAGGAGAACAAACATATTTTTTAAACGCTTCATCATGAATAATTCATCAACGGGGGCAGGAATAGAGTGATAATTCACGGCGAAAAACATTACCCCTCTGAATTATTTATCAACCCATCCGCGCTTTCCACGGTCATAATCGTGTCCTGTTATTGCGTGGATTGAGCGTCTCGCCTCGATATTTGACACGCGATAATGGAGTCGAAACGCGTTACAGAAACAGTTAACCGATGTAACGCTTTGACTCACAAGCAGCTACATAATCCTCAATAATTATACGGCAACAAAGCCTAAAATTTGAACCCTATAAAATGACATAGACTCAGAATAAGGTCCTCACGAAAAAGTTGAACGCCCCACGTAGCAGAGTTATCTACCCTCTTTGAGAGAGTATATTGACAGGTGTAAAAATCCGAGAAACTCAGCCATGGCAAATGAGTCTCTAAATAAAGTATTAGGTCTAAAAGGGCAGCTTGATCATTACTTTAAATATTGTATCCTTCGGACCAGTTCATTCATGTGTTCTCTTCATAGTCAAGACCTGTTCGTGAGTCTCACAAAAAGTTATTTCAAACACAGATTTGAGTCAATTATTTACATTACTTGCTGAATTTTTCATGATGTACTTTTGCCAAGGTTGGCTGCCCTTCTGAGGCCTATTGCTACCAATAAATGACAAATCCATATTTTTTCAAGGTGGAGAAATGGTGCTGGATCCACACCATTTCGTGGGGAAAACATACCCAAGAAATTCCAAAAATTAAAATTAGATTAGGTAATTTTTAGATTAATTTTTTTTTTTCATCCATATTTTTTCTCAATAACGATACCCTGAAGTTTTAAAAAGTAGAAATTTGATGGCAATTAATAGCAATGGAGTAGCATATACATTTAAGTAGCATGCAAAAAGAGAATTTTACATGTTATACATCACTAACCAGAGATAATTTTAGCAAAAAGTCCTTTGAATCCATATTTTTACATATTGACGGTGTAAATACGCAACCGCGTGTCTTGGTTTGCGACGTTGTAGAATTTCTGTCATATTTTATTTTCTAAATGGAGAACTACTCAACAAAAATTTTGAAAGACTACCGTGATTTTCTTCTCTGTGCGAAGAAAATTCTGCGAAAACTTCAAGAAATAATTTCGATTTGTTCTCCTCTGAAAAAATAAAATATGAGCGGAGATTTTTAAACACCACAAACGATATACGTACGATATACGATATACGATATGTACGTGGTCGCCGACTTGCACAGTCTATACCTATAAACACTAAATTAGAACAAGGTTAAGACAGTTACACTAATAAGAAATGAGTTTTTGTCATCATTACATATTAGAGCTTTGCCGTATTTTTCAGCATAACTCTCCAGTTATAGGACTTGTCTGATAGGAATGGACCACTAGACAAGGTACGAATTTAAGCGATCTGATACATGTTCCTTAACCAGAATTTCACGTAGAAAACGATTCACACAACGAAAATTACGGAAACCAACTTCTAACGAAGATATTAACGTTTTTATTTCACATTGGTTACGAGGAATTTGAACTGCCCGCTCACAAGAAACTCAAAACTCTACGTGAGTCAAATCGCCCACTACAACGGTTTCAGCAATCTTCTCAATCGATCAATGTTCATTTCCCACCATGTGTTGTTCAAACTATTATCAATTTGCTATAACTGAGCCAAAGCGTCAAGATTGAGGTTGCCAGATTTTTAAATCGCAAAGACTGTCATGATAATGTTTAGCGCGGGATGTGAATCACGTAGAGTATTGAGTTTTCATGAGCGCATGGTTTAAATTCACGCATCAAGAATCATTAAATATCTTCGTAAGGAGTTCATTTCGGTAATTTTTGTTGTGCGCATCGTATTTTACGTGAAATTTTAGTCAAGAAACATGTATCAGAATGCTGGAATTCGTACCTTGTCTAATGGTCCATTAGAAAGAAAGAACTGAGACATTGTTTTGGAAAATAAAGGGCGTTATTATAAAGAATAATTGGCAAAAAATGAACCATAAACGAAAAATAAGAACAGATGGGAACGAAATAAAAGAGAGAGAAATGAGCTTCACAGCAAACTCAGATTCTACCCGTAAAAAAATCTCGAATTCTCGGTGCAAAAATGGAAAGTAAAATTGCAGTTCAAAGTAGAGAGTTTATCGCAAGGTCCTTGGCGGAGCTGTTTATTTTCCAATTTTCTCCTCGACTCGCCCAACTTTATCGCACAGTAGAAACAATGCAAGAAAAATATGAACCTCGGCTAGTGGCGTCAGGCAATTAAAATATTAAAAATGGCTGAAAAGCTTTCAGACATGCAACCCGATCTAGATTATAATTTTCAAAAAAAGTGAATGAGAAGTTTCAACCCAACGCTTAAAATTAGCCTGTAAGACCGGCACAAGCCAGGTTAGTTTATGTGTTTGATACAAGAATTATTCTATAGGACGAAAGAAACTCGAAAAATGAGGTTTTTATAACTACTTAGATTAGCATGCACAATATCTTTTACAATTTCAATGTCTTTGTTTAGGGTAAAAAAGTCGAATTTCGAGACAGTATGACGGAGACCCCCTTCCGTGTCCTAAAAAATAAGTCGCGTGGGAGGTTTATCTCATTTGTGTGCCAACAGAGAACGTATAGCTCCTTTATGATCCAACAAGTTTGGGCTCTGATCATGACGGATTGTAATTTTAACTAGATCGGTCTTCAAACTACGTATTTTGAACTGCAGCCTTTGCCCTCCCAGAGGTTCGTTCTAAAGTTTTGGTCATTTTTGTCGCATAATTTTTGTACACGGAGAAAAAAACCGCGTGCGTGGGACCCGAAGTTTAGGTCATATGGATCTCTGAAGTTTTCAGATTGAGCATCTGAACACTTAAGGTCTAGCTGTCGAGGTTCGGATCACACATCTGAAACTTCGGTTCTTACATCTGAAGTACTTCGGATGTGAGAACTGAAGTACTTCAGATGTAAGAACTGAAGTACTTCAGATGTAAGAACTGAAGCACTTCAGATGTAAGAACTGAAGTTTCAGATGTCAGATCTGAACTTCGGCAGCTAGACCTTAAGTGTTCAGATGCTCAATCCGAAAATTTCAGAGATCCATATGACCTAAACTTCGGGTCCCACGCACGAAGTTTTTTTCTCCGTGTAGGATAATATTCTCCATGACCAAGTATCAAGAACTCAATTTTGAGTTTCTGTAGATTAAGGTTCTTAATCTTGTAGACGGTGTCATACAAGAACTTCAATGCAGCCATCTCTAAAGCTCCTTGCGATCCACCGTGCGCCCTGCACAGGCGGGCAGGGCTGCGGGGGGTTGTTTGATCCAATAAAAGTGGAATGCCTGCAATTCTGTGGCCGGTAAGCCGCGCCTGATGCGTATACTTCCCGCCGCGCAACTCCACCTATAAGCACTCAGCACTCCGTGATGCGACCTTTGCAATACAAAGGAGAGGAAAAGCAACTGGTTGTTTCGCTCGTCGAATGTGCGCCCCTATTGCACTCGTATAGTGAGATCCTCCTTGTTTCGATCTCCTCAGATTTAATTCCGTGCTCGTGCGTCTCGTATTCCGGTCTTCTTTCCTCGGTTGACAAATTGCAACCAGAGGCAACATATTTTAGAAACCGTGCGCCAACGATGTAATAAACCTGACTAAGTGGTACAAGGGGAGGGGGGTAATATTTTGAAGAACTTATATGGATTGCATTTTGCAAAAAGGAACCACTAGCATTGAAATGATGCTAGGATTGTGCAACTTCATCCTTTGCAATAAAATTGCGGAAATTGTGAAAAACTATGAAATTTAGATGGTAATTTTTGTCTTAAATTTACAGTTTTTAGCGAGTAAAATAGAAACTATTAAGGGATGATCGGGTTTTTCCTCCAGGACAAAAGAAGTTGCACAATCTTAGCAACATTGCAATGCTAGTGGTTCCTTTTTGCAAAATGCAATCCATATAAACTTAACGATGTATTCTTGTATTATGTTGCTTTAATTCCCCATATAGGAATTTGATAGTGATAAATGGCAATTAAGTAGTTAGCTATTAAAAATTTAAAAATTGGATGATGAAAATAGTCAAAAATAGCGATTCCATTGCAAGAAATTGGAAATAGGTAAATGGCTATTTCGTATTCAAAAATCGAATATAGCTATTTTTAGCAGGTTTTTATTCCACATGTAGATTAAAATTGCTACAAGGAAAAATTTGATAGTCGTCACAACCAGCGGCTGGTTAAAATGCGCCAGCCACCGTGCGGTAGTGCGGTAGTTATCGTAACTACCGCACGGTGGCTGCCACAATTTGAACCAGCTGCTGGTTGTAACGAATATCCTATTTCTTTCTGTTTATTTAGTATACGTTTCATAGCAATAAATAGGCAATGAATTGACTATAAATAAGCCCTTAATTTTCTCCCTTTTAAATCTATTTTCCTGCAATTTCCCACAGCAGAAAAAATTGTAAAATATTTTCTGAACTCAGCTCTTTAAGCATTCCCAGATGAAGGACCACAATTTTTTCGCGCAAATCCTCCATGGCTTAATAATTATACCCCCTTTCTTATTGGCCGATCAGCCTTAACCTTGACTGAGTGAGCTAAGCCCTGACCTTGTCTCCACAAAACCACGCGGGGGAAATATAATCGAGAATAGAAATTCCTCGACGCCCGTCGTACGAGTTCGCAGAAATGCATCCCGATAAAAATCCGCCACTTGTCGCGTGGCACGTAAAGAGAGAAATAATTAAAGGGAGTGACAGCTGACTGCATTCGCACGCTTCATCGCCCCGCAAAAGAATAAAATAGTGGCAGAAAAGGAACGAGAGGGCGAAGAGGAGGGGGAGGGAAAGTCTCATTCAGTCGCCTTGAAATTGGCCTTTTCAAGTGATTTTCATAAATAGACTTCCACCCGCTCCGGTGCAATTAGTTTCGAGAATCGACTTGAGTTCATCCGTTAAACGACATTGACATCCAATCATCGATTCAACAGCGTGAGCGTTAATGTTGCGTGATCTTGAAAAATTTCGCGGTTGCGGTCTTCGCTTGAGAAAAGAAAGATCCTTACGGGCTGATTGTTGAAATTTATTGACGAAACTATAGACAAAGAAGACAAAAGGGATATGAAGAGAGTCTATTGGTGGAAGCGGGTGACTGCAATGGACAAAGGGGTTAGGTAATAGACTAACTAACGGCAAATTTAAACACTTTTAAAAAAAGCACCAGACTAATCAAAGACTAAAATATAAAATTTAAAACTCACTAGTCCGAGGGTTTGTTAATCCCTGTGTCGTGTCCCTGAAGATGACTGGAGTTGTCGAAACGCGTCGGATTAACAAACCCTCGGACTAGTGAGTTTTAAATTTTATATGTATTTTAACTAACGGCAACCCACAAGAGACCCTTTGGTTAGTCCATAATTTACCCTCTTAGTCTATAAGAAGCACCCATTTCAACGGATAGGATCACTCCATACTCCCTATGTCTTCTTTGTCTATCGCCTTGTCTATCAATTTCAACAACCAGCCCGCGGTAACCCAAGGTCTTTGAATAGAACACAAGACTAAGAGACTCGTGTAGCAGAATTTCAAGATTCATAGTGATAAGTAAGCTGCGTATTAACCAAAATTTTGTGTTGAAATTTCTCCTCGTATAGAGTCGAAAAAATGGCCAGACTCGGAACTTGTGCATACTGAAAAAGTCTTTTTGCCATGTACCTCTTAATTTCAGCAGATTTTTACATAAACTCAGCACTTTTTGAGCCTCGTATCGTATGCTAATTTTAGCATGAGCACAGGCAAAATCGATTAATTTATAAACAAAGACGATATCTTAGGGTTGAGAACCTGAGCTAGCTTCTAGTTCAACGCAAAGAGAAGAGAACTTTCTTAACAATGGAAAAACTTCTAATATCCATACAGCCGCCTATCAATCATTTTCCACGAGAGTATTGGTGGTTCAGGCCTCTTTGAAAAGCATAATGCCCGTCATACCACCATCTCTTCAAATTTTTGATACTGGAGTGCGTTCGCTTCTGACATTTAATCCACGGTGACGGGGACGCCTAATGTTTATACGACCAGACGAAGACTTTCCTTGATTAGGAAAATTTTCGCCTGCTATATTTCGTTAGCTTCCGGCCAAAGTATCAAAAGCGCCTTGCGACGTTTCAATATTTCCGCCTCTATTTTATATTTTTACAGAGAGATTGTTCAACGAAGGTGTCTGAAAATGTCACTGAATTTTCTTTGTGCTGCCGCTAAAATTCTGTTGGAATATGAGGAAAAAGGAGACAAATTACGATCTGCTTACGAACTGGTTTATTCGTCGCCCATCGCTGGGGCGGTTATCAACGCAACTGACAAAAACGATATTGAGGATTGAAGATTCACAAACAGGAAAAGTTACATAATCATTGAGGTCGATGCACGATATAGATTTAGATAAGTCAACAAATTCAGGGAAATTTTCGGTCAGCATCATTGAACAATCTCTCTGTAAAAAACAAAATGGCATTGAAACTTTTTAAACGTCGCATGGCGTTTGTGATACTTTGGCCGGAAGGTGCCGATTTCGTGACAAAATGTACTTCTTGTCGTCATCTTGCTTTACAAATGAAGCGAAAGAAGCAACAGCTTCTTGACAAGATTTGAGAAGTTGACCCTTTTTATGTGATTTCGGGCAAGTTTCAAGGTTTCTGAAAGATTGTCTCTTATAAAAAGGTTTATCTCCTCGAAATGAATTTGATTCTTGGTAAAATTCATTCGTGATGTAACCATTGTTTATCAATATAATTTGAATGGATCTCTTTCCCACAATTTTAAAAACTGTTCACACTATAAATTTTAATTTACTTCGTGGAGTTTTGGTAGAATTTTCTCAGGTTCAAATCAAGGCACATCGGTTAGTAATTTGAAATTGTAGATGTTGAATCTTTTTCTCTGCATCATTCTGCTCTTGAGAAATGACATATTTTTAATCCAGAAAAATAATTTTTTAAATCAAGCGTTATACCCTGAAAGCGTTGAACAAAATCGTATCAAGATTTTAAAAAATCCAAAGGTTGCTATTCTAAAGATATTGTAGATGCGAGTATTATTTGTAAAAGCATAGTAAAGGAACGTAAAGGAGATCGGTTTCTTCTGAAAATAATTTTTCATAAATATTGGATTTTCACTTTCCTCCTCGATTAGAATTTTTTCAAAATAAATTCACGCATAGTTATGTTACAAATTTCACGAATACCTATTGGTAACGAACAGGAACAATTGGAGAAATTCCGTACATGGCTTTGAGCTCTTTGCTTTCAGAGAATGTGCATTTCATAAAATGTATATATTTTAAAAAAAGGAAAATTGGCCGTAAAATTTTGCTTCTTCTCGCATCCAATTTTTGAGACGCGTAATAAAAGAAATCGAGTATTCGTTCGTGCATTTGAAATAACCCCAGATCATTTAATAAGACTGTATACACGAACAAGTACCCTGTAGTACCGCCATTAAAAACAATTACAAAAATATCCACTAAGATATCCCTTCGTTCAAAAGCATTGAGCTCGGATCATGAATTGGACGTATTTCTATCAAACGGAACTATGTGCATTATGCCGTGAGCCCTGTTATGCACATATTCTTACGGGTCTCAGGGCTCATGTCTTAACGCACATAGTTCCGTTTGACAGAAATACGTTCAATTTTATAAAAATGTTGAAGCTCGTGGTCTTTCCGTGAATACAGCGTTGCCCGTTTTGTGGGAATACAAGTTAATGCCTCCCAATCGACCGATACTATACCCCTGGACTTAGTTCATATCACTCGGACAATATGTTTTGACCTAAACTCCTGAATGATTTTTTAGAGGTCCAAGTGTTTTATTTATTTTCATTTTGTCATTCGGTAATGGTATTTTAAGTTCATCACGTTGCTTCATTTTTTGGGTTTCGACAAAGCGTAAACACTAGAGTCCCTTTATACTGAGAGTCAAGACAATGTGAATCCATTTCTGATTGGTTCCCGTGTTTTAGGCCTTCACAGTGTCACAAACGGGACTGCAGATTACATTTTCACCGATTGCAAAGATTATAATCTGGAATGGACCAGGGAATAACGGGTTCGGCAAGGAACGAACGAAATGAGAGAAGGAACGGAGAAAGGAATTTGAGAATGGGCCGATCAAAGATTACGAAAAACGTTCAATTTGTGTGATCTTTATTCCCGTTTTTGACTCCATGAGGGGGTGTTGTCTTGAATCTCAGTATAAAGGGACTCTAGTAAACACGAGAAAAAAGTTGTGAGTTTGGTAAAAAAAATTTCACGTGATCAGCCCAGTTCCTCGATTAAATTCAAAGTCAATTTAAGGACCTATTTAAATGCCATGTCTATGCTTCTCTCTGACTGGTTTACCGGTTTTAAGCCTTCTACGGGGATCTTATGACCAAACGTAAATAAACTCGCGTTAAGAGGATTTGTGTTTTTTGGGTAAAAATGAATGATACTTACATGAAACAGACTCTCGAAAAAAATAGACGTTGAAGTTCTAACTCATTTCTGAGGTGGGAAATTTAAATAAAATTATTATGCCTAGAATTCAGGAACCATTTTGTTTGTTTAAGTTTGGCTATAAAAGCCCTCAAATAGCATAAAACTCAAAGATCAATCAGAGAGCGCTGAACTTATTCTCATACCGAGAGAAAGGAGACGGTAATACTCTGCCCATATAGAGCAATACGTTCGCGTCTGTACAATGCGAGGTTTCTCAAAACATATTCTAACCTTCTTATTGGTCCATTATTAAAAAAGAAAAAAAAAACAACACTTTTCGGCGTAAAGGCAAACTCTATATATAACGAGTTACTTATTGAAACCATGAAAAAGATGTGATTATAATTTCAGAGTGATATTTCATCATTTTTCAAATCTCCTCGTGAGCTCAGAGTTCAAGTGATTATCTCAATTATCCAGGGATTTATACGTTTTCATGAGTATATTCCGAATTGGCAAAGGACGGTTCCCAAGACTCCCAAAGATTCATGTCTCTGGCAGTAAGCCAACATTTGATAAGTAGCGGTACTTCCCCATCGCATAGCACTAGATGTAATGAGGTTAATCTGTAAATTATCAACAAATTAAAAATATTCTTAAGATGTCAGAGTTCTTTTTGGCAATGTTTTTGCGAATATTTTTGAAAAATCAACTTTATCATTGGCATAACAATACTATTATGAAATAATTGAAAATTATTTTTAAAAAATTTCCGACATATTTAAACGAGTATTTATGCGATGAGAATATATTTAAGAATATACTCTAAAACTTCATGAACACAGGATACGATAGTTTTTTTTTTAAAAAAAACGAACGATCAAAAATATTTTAAAATTATGTATAACAACAACTTTCCAATATTTTTAAAATATTTTAGATTTTACTAAAAATATTCTCGCTTAGGCATTGGGTGTGCTCTTGTTCAGTCCTGAAGAAAATTGGCACCGCACGGCGGCGATCACGTATTTGGTTATGAATCAAATAAATTATATTTTCCCCACGGCCACTCGCCGCTGCACCCCTGAGCCGCCCCCCCTCCCCCCGAGCTTGCTCGAGCTATTCCACCTCCGATTCGCCTGATGGAGTTTCCAGGCGAGAAAACAAACACACTCCTCGATCGGAAAGTCAAGTATCGTTATTATTGCTTCCGCTATTAAAAATACCCTGATTAAAGTTTTACTATTGTGTCGGGAAACGTCGCATGGTGAGCAATGAATCAGCTTTTGCGGTCAAAAACTTTTGAATACGTCGCTCGAAGGTGCCGAAATAAATTGTGATTGATTATTGAAAAAAGGAGTTCAGTCTACGGAGGTAATATTCTAAGAGCAGTTTTCTGCGAGTTGGGTCAACAGATCGGATTTTGAGGTTTCAACGACAAACTCTCTTTAGTGCCCTGAAGAGATAAGTTGTGGTAGGTTCTTTTTTAAAAATTTATTTCGTGAAGGGAAAAGGACAATTTTTGAATTTCGCCAATTGGAGGTGCCAAAAGAGAAGGGATTTTTCTGCTAAAGATAAGGTATTTTCTGGAAAAGCAGTAAAAGTATTTTATGTTTTCAAGGCAGTTTTAGTAGACACGTTTTATGCTACATAAGACTAACGATATGGAAAGTTAGTGGTTACGAAAACGCCTTCAATTTTAGCGTGATACCTCACGCGTTCCGGAGAGTTCGAATAGTTGTATCCTTGCGCCTTAGCGGTGCGACGAAAGTAACGTTCTCGCTTGGTTTCTCAGTTTTCCTGTATACCGCTACTGCAGTTTCGACCAACAAGACTGTAGTTTAAAAGGCCGCGAAAGTCAGGATTGTTTTTCGCAAATGGATAATTTTTGCAGAGGAATTAAAATTTAAGAAGCAAGAGGAATTTAGCTAAATAATAAAAATAAATCAAATCAACAATACAATGCAAAACAATTTGGTAACAAAATGTGTATAAAAACCTTAAATTAGCACCACACGATGTCCGAGCAAATTTCGATTTCAAAATCAACTGCAACAAAAGCAAGACACAAAAAATCTAAACAAGGGGATGCGCTCGTAAGCCTGGCACTAGCTCGTAAGATCGGCCATTCCCTATATTCCCTACTCCGAATGTTATGGGACACGAAAATCCCGTTGTGTAAAGAAAGTGGACTTGAAATTCGAAAACGCCTTCAATTTCAGCGTGATACATCACGCGTTCCGGAGAGTTCCAATAGTTGTATCCTTGCGCCTTAGGAATGCGATGGAAGATGAATATTGAAGCAGCTTTCCCGCTGGCCTTTTCGAGTTATTCCTTTGCTACTACTGCAGTTTTGACCGCATAGTGTAAGGGATCTCAAGCAAGGATTGTATTTCACAAATTGAAAATTTGTAATTATAGAAGAACTAAAGGCAAAAAAGCGGTAGGAATTTCACTAAATACGGTGGATTCGAAAACGCCTTCAATTTCAGCGTGATACCTCACGCGTTCCGGAGAGTTCGAATAGTTGTATCCTTGCGCCTTAGGAATGCGATGGAAGATTAATATAGAAGCAGCTTTCTCGTTGGCCTTTTCGGGTTACTCCTCTGCTACTCCTGCAGTTTTGACCGCATAGTGTAAGGGATCTTTCCGGATTTTATCTGGACACCGGATATAATCCAGATTAGTTTGCCAATGCCACAGAGGATCAAAATTTTATGTAGGTTTTTCTCCAAAACCGTTTTGTTTAACTTTAAACTTAGAACGGTTTTAACTCTGGCTTTAATGTGCAGGTCAATTCAAACTTTTATCGGATTAAGGTCTATTCCTCCTTGGACGGTCACAGACCCACTTAAAACAGTTGCTGAAAAATCTAAAACATAGTTACCCACTAATCTAAGAATTGCGTTTTCCTATCTTCTAACCTAGCACTCAAACCTGGGCGTGATTGTGTAATAAATATTTTCTCGTCTGTTTTTTTCAAAAATTTTAATTTAAACACTTGGACTGTTACTATATTTCAGGTTTATCCATAAAACACCTATCTGCATGAGAAAACCAATCGTACACAAATGGTTTTTAAAATACGCCGGAAATGATAGAAGTTAATTGTAAAATGCAGTCCAATTGATGTTCATCGTGGAAAGCTGCCTTACCTAGAATTGATAATTTACAACGGACTTCAATGATGTTGCCAACTTGCCAAATTGCCCCTGCTAAACACTTTCCACCCTCTTATACTTATTTCCTTGATTCAAACGTCAAGAGACGATTTTACAACACAAGCAACGGAATAATAAAAATATCTTCTTTCTGATTTCACGGAAAAGATTCCTTTTTAAAATTAAATATCCAAGGCCAAGTAATGAAAGGTAAATAATTGAGACTCGAGAGTCAGGTGGCCCGATCCTTGTTCTCGCTTCTTCTTAAACAGTGGCGTGGCGTAAATTGCGATATATCGATTGTTATGCCATTTAAACCTATGGTAAAGAATCGATAATTAAGGTGTTCGCAGCGAACACCCTGTTTATCGATCCATTTCCATAGGTTTGAATGGCATAACAATCGATATATTGCATTTCACGCCACGCCACTGCTCTTAAGACCTATCAATACTCATCTTCTCTGAGTGTATTCATTCAGTTAAGTTTAAAAAAAGGATTCCTCTTTCGCCGTTTATTCCCGTCGATACTATTCTCAGAGATACAGCATCGAGGAGGCTTTCACTGGCGGCACGGCGTAAAGTAAATACTTAACGGAGTGGATCTGAGACCTGAAACATCGATGGAATTTGATAAGTGAGAGTGTGAACAGGAGCTATCCTTTATTTCCGCATTTCTCAAATGACAGCTCACAAATGCGTGGGTGTGGATATCAACAGAAGTGTCACTGGCTCAGAGACGATAGAAATTCGAAGGCACCATTTCTGGCCGCCTCTATACCTCTGCGCCGTTATTTTCTTTTTTTCCAACATTTTCTCGAGGAAAAATATTTTTTTAAGAAGCTACTCCGTGTAAATCTGACTGTTTATTCTTGGAGGGATGAATCGTTTTCCCGTCTTCATCTTTAAAAAAACCTTGGAAGCTCTTTGCAAATGGCAAAATGTTACTAGTATGATAGTCGTATGACTGTTTTAGACGGAATCAGCATGGCTACATCGCGAAATACCTAATTTTCTCACCAGTTTTTTCTCCTTCTTATTTACCCGGAAACTGAAGAGAGTTTTTCGCTGAAATTTTATTGGTGAAACTTTGCGTAACTCACAGAATATCCACAAACAGCTCAGACTTAGTCTTTGTCTGGTTTAGTGTCTAGTTAAAAAAAAGAGAGAGAAAAAATACTAGATACAAGATGAAGTCAGGCAGCGTAAAATTATAGTTAAGCTGATTCTCATTGAAGCATTTTAATTGTTTTATATACTCTATGTTCTTATCCCTGCCTTAAATTGTAGAGGATGACATTGGCGAACGTTGACTTACCAAGGTAGACATTATAAATGTAAATGTAGAAACAGTGACAATCTTAGCATGTTGTCAACGCTGCTTTTCTCCATTAAAAAGTATGTAAAATAATCGATTCTTCTCGAATAAGCAGCCTGTCTTATCTTAAACCGATATTTATAATTTGAATAGGAGAAATGAAGAGTTGCCGATTTAGATGAAATTGGCATAGGGTAGACATTGATGTAACCATGGCCATAGAGCAGCTATCTATCTAATTACTTCAATTAGAGAAATTGAATCTATGACTCACATTATTTATGCTTTTGAAATTTAAATGAAATGAGTTGGACTTTCAATCAAACACCCCACCTCCTCAAAAACAAAAACAAAAAAATAATAATTAAAAATGAACGAATAATTACTTGATGAACACAGAAAACTTTCCTTCGGCACACAAAGTTTCTTGTTTTATTAACTTGGCCAATGCTGTGACAATCTTCACATTTATCTCTAATGCCCGGCATATTTTTTACAGCTTCGCACCACCCAACTAACCCTTCATTCGGTTGGAGAACAAAAGGAAAGAAAGAGCCGGACCCGATTTCCATAAAAAATAACGGGCTCTCCACGCGTTTTACATACCCTCTCGGACAGCGAAGAAAAAATCCGCGATACACCGGAAAAATTGGGTCAAGTTTGTGAAAAACCCGCCTATCCGTCTAATTGGACGTGTCCATGTCCGAGGTCTGCACACGTGTAAAACGGGCTTCGATACTTGTGATGATACCGCTGCCAATTATAGTGGAGTAACTTTAGCACCCTGTCGCCAAACATCCCTGACGTTCATTACACAAATCACAAACCGAAACAGGTGTATTCCAGCAGGTGTGGCAACCTTGTAGACGACCACCGGACCGGACCTGTCAAATCGATCGAGATAACCGGGGGGAAATTGCGGGGTTCGTGGGGTTTCGGGGGCAGTTTGGCGGCGGAGCCATCGACCTTGCGTTTAATGGTCATCGTAGCCCGCGTATAAAACGGGGTGAAGATAAAAAAGCGGAAATAAAACGGGCTTTTAATGCGAAAAGGACTCGCACATACACTCACACACCCTCGCACACGTCACAAGTATAAAAAATTCCTCGGGAAGGAGCTTAAGAGTTGCCGCCCCGGATTATCCGGTGTCACAGTACGTAACGGGCTAAGCTCTTGTCGATCTCCTCGGATCGTCTTTTGAGAGGCTCAATTAACTGTATCCCGATCAAGTGGAATCGATGTCAGCAAGTTGGGTTTAGAATTTCTTCCTATTCGTGTCTATCGACGGGCAGAGGAGGCACTCGTCCAAGGAGGCAAACTTCTCAGTAGCGAGATCATTGTCAAGTTGGACTGACAAGAGAGATCGTAGTCGAGTTAATCGTAGTTCAATTTTGAGTTACTGATATCATCAGGCTGCACTGGAAAAAAAACACATTGGATCTAGAGTCCAGACTGCTCTTGAAAACATTGAAAAGAAAAAGGACTCTTGATTCAATTAGATTTAAGCTTAAATCAAAAGGAAATCCGATCGAATTAAAAGGCTTGGTTCTTGATTTAAGCTTAAATCTGATTTTAGCAATCTTTAGTTCTAACCAATTTGTACATCGATCTTTTAGAGTCAAATATGTCAAATTTTGAGCGTTTCGTTGCGCGTACACCTCGCTGCAGCACAATAAAAGCACAAAATGTAAAAGAAAAAATTAAAGTGCTTTGGAAATCATTAAATTTGACACAGAACCACCAATATTTAAAAAACACTCTTATATTATTATTCTCCTTTGATAAATTGATACATATTTTTTCCCCATCAACTAATTTAAATGAGAATCAATGCAGAGTATGCAAACATTTCAAAATCATGAGTTAAAAAACGCTGACTATGCGAGTATAAATATTAAAGCCTAACAGAGCGGAGGAGCGTGCTGCCAACGCGAGAGGCTCACTGGCGCCTACAAACCTAAGTGGATACTTCACGCATTGCACAATGCTTGAAGTATCCACTTAGGTTTGTAGGCGTCAACGCAGATTGTGATGACAGGAGTGTATTTCAGGCTTTCCCGATGCGGTCATCGTGATTTTTGCGCTAGCAAGTTTGCATTTGCCCCATTTAACCAATTCATGGAGAAAGAAAAAAACAGGTGGTGGCCAGGCAGTCATTTTGCTCAGCACTTGATAATACTACAGGACGAGACCCGATAAAATACCCAGTCTTTAGGAAAACGACGGAGGGAACACGGAAATTGCGTCGAGAATTTCAGTCCGTGGAGCAGTCCTCACAAGGGTCACACGGTAGGAGTTACAGAATGGCAAATCGATGATCCAATCTTGCACCATTGGCCGATGGGAGGGAAGGAAAGGATATCGCATCGTTTACCCACTTTGGAAACCTCACTTTACCCGGCTGAAGACGATTTAAGGATATGGTGCCAAACTACTGGCAAACGTACCGAAACTCTCTATGCATAACGGTTTTGATAAGATTCTCTGTACCTGCGGGTCGCGATTGTTTAATGGTTATCGATAATAACCTGAATCGATAAATTGCATTGCTATGATAGGAGTTTATCGATCAAGGTCATTTGATAACGCTTCAACAATCCATGCGCTGCTGTAGTCATGCTTTGTCCCTGGTTTTACTTACTTACGTAAGGACGGAGGGACAAATCCTTTACTCTGGACTTTATTTCCAGCGTTTTGTCTATGTCTATCACTATTTCTGCCTGTGTGGTGTGCCTCTTCAATTAGCTTCGTCAAATTAATGGTTACTAACTTTAATACCACACCGAAAAAATAAGTTTGTTTTAAATATGTTTTATTTTGATGATCTGTATGATTTTCTTTTCGATTAAAATGATTGATAATGTTTTGAACAATTTTAAAAAATACAATTTGGGTATTCTTGATTCTGGAAAAACTTTTCCAAATTTTAGCAAAATGTTTTTTATTATTAGTTTCAAAAATCAAAGATAATGATTTTCAAAATATTTTTTTACAACATAAACAAACATTTTAAAATATGAGCAAAATAAGTATTAATTATTTTTCTTTAAACCTCAAAAATGTTTTTATTAAATCATTCAAAATAATGTCTGTTTTGAAATGATTATGTTATGTTCTGAAATGCCTTTGAACGTTTTATACATGCTTTTTAAAATGATGGAAAATCAATTTAAAACATTTGAAAAAGCATGAATGCCACTTAAACTTATATCTCCAGTTGTTTCGAGTTTTTTCCCCAGTTTAAAAAAAAAACTTCTCTGAAAAATGTTAATGTAGAGATATTTGAAAAACATATTTTATTAAAAAAGGTGAAAAAGGTCTCTGCGGAAAAATGTTTTAATCTATTTAACTAAATGTATCCAAGTCCGAATGAAGTCTTTGGAAAATCTTAAATGTAGGTAAATAGTTACAAATCTATTTTCTGAAATTTTACCAATGAAAACCTGGCAACTTTTAAGAATTTCACAAAGCGTGTTTCCTCGGCAAGACAGAATCTGGGCCCGCATTACTCGTGAGCAAGCAACCGTAACTCTACGGAGGATTTTTTCCTGAATTAATACTTCCGATTGAGAATAAAGAAGCTGCGGAAGAAGGACGTTGCATCTGCCCAGGAAAAAATAATCCCGCATAATTCGGTGAGAAAGTGCTGCTGGTGAAAATGGAGCGTAAGTCCTCGATCTCAGCGGTATGAATTCTTAATAACGTTACACGCTGAGAGAAAGGGTTGTCATCAAAGCCCTTGTTTAATTGAGCATCTCATCGCGCGTTAGGAAAAAAATTAAACGAGCGGAGAAAGGTGACACAGATGCTTTCATGAGACAGTCTCATTCTTTGAAGACTTAAAGAGTCTCGGACTAGTAAGGTGCCAGTGTAACGAGTACAGAAAGTGACTGACTCCAAAAATTTAGGTTAATGGTCATTTTAAGATCTCAGAACTTGGAGCTCTCAAGTTGTTACCTTGTTTTCCCGCTTTCTTTTGCATAGCGATAAGTAGACGTACCTATTTAGAAAAACTAGTACCAAACTTACTCGGGGTTGCATACTAAAAATAGCATACCAAATGCTATTGTAAGTGAAATCGATTTTTACCGTCACTTCGAAGGCCGAAAAAGCTGTTCCTTCAAACTGTATTTTCGAAGAAACTAAACCCTCGCGTGGATCAATAGAATGAGAGTAAATAGTTACATTTCGGTGGTGAAATTATAAAAGCACGTCCCTTTTTATGTGATGTTGAAAATTAAAAGAGGTTTTATGTTACGATACCATTTCTCCTGACAAGCGTTTAAAAAAATCATGATTATCAAAGGGATGGGCATCTCAGCTAGGAGATAGATCATCAAGAGGAGATTTCATACTTTTTGCATTCCTGTAAAATTTGACAACGCATATGAAGGTGGAGTTTTTCTGTGACTGGCCAAATGTGAGCCTATACTAACTTTCAATTTATTAACCCTCTTTTGCATATCGTTACGAATTCGTAACAACGTATTTTTGGGGTTTTTAAAAATGAAATATTTTCCCCTGTGGCATTTTGCAAATTTTCATCGGGTTTTTTCTTTAATTGAATAACTGATTCCTTAAAATTTAACATTTTGAAAACAAATTTGGTGCACTAAGTTTTTTTATGCATGCGAACTACAAAATAGATTAGTGTCCCCCAGAATCTAAGATCCAAAATTAATTCATGCCATCGAGGGTTAATACCGTGGTGTTTTAATTTAATTTAACAGTTATTCAAAACTAATTTAATTAATCATTCAATTGTTCATAGTCGATAGGAGCGACATATTTTGACCTTGTTTTTCAAATTATTCTCCCGAATTTGAGCGATACCTCACTGGCAGCACAGAGCGGAGCATTGCGAGTTCACGCCTCGTGCCAAAACTCCTTCAATTTTCCAGACGCAACACGCACATCCATCAAGTACGAATAGTTTATCTCTGCGCCGTTATCAACGCGTGTCTTTTCCTTTGCTCTATCTATACTATAAGCTCCGAGACCTCCTAAATTTGCGTATCTGGTAACGCTTAGTTCCAGCGTTCTATACCGGACCGATTTTCATGATTTTTGCGGCCATCGACAAGCAATTGTCTCTAGATGAGCCCGCTTTATTCAGATTTTGAAAATATGACCCAGTTCTTTTAATATTACGTGGTTGAGTTGAAAATTCTCCCAATTTAAACAATGTAATTTTTTATTTTTTGTCATAGTTCGTTTGAGCGTTCTACTGGGCCGATTTCCATGATTTTTGCGGTTATTGACAGGTGATGAGCCCGCTGTAATCAGAATTTGAAAATAAGACCCAAGTTTTTTTTTTTTTTTTTTTTTTTTTTTTTTTTAATTAGAGGAGACTAGAAAGCTTAGAAAGGGGGCAACATTTGAAATTCCGCCGATGAAAAATGGCGGGAATTTCAAATTTAGTGGAAAATTGAAGTAAGCGGGAAATGTTGAATCTTGATCTGTTGGTAGGGTAAGTGAATCGGAGATATGCTCCTTTGCTACAGAGTATCCAAAAGCGACGAAACGCTCCGTTCCGTTTCGTTTCATTCATGCCGATTTTTTCATTCGATTCTTATTGGTTCAATTGCTTCGGCCAGAGGGAGATTGGATAAATGAGTGTTGGATATAAAAATCTTTTCATTTTTTTGGTTGTTCTATTGTCGACGCGAGCCTAGGAGAAAGCGAAGCACCCTCTGGGGGTTGGGCCGCGTAGCAGCCAGGGGACAGAGCTCCCTGGTAAATGATAATCAGGACTGACTAATTTATGCTGCTGCATCTTCCCGTGCAACTTGTCCAATTTCGATTAACTCATTCTTGGATCCGTCTCCACCCTCCGTCTCCTTAGTGACTAAATGGAAATCCCCGTAATCCTATCACAAGGGATGACATTTTCCCGATGCGTGAAACTCGCGCAACCCACAAGAATCGAAGGTAAAGGAGAGAGGAGGAAGATGAGGAAGGAATCGTCGACATCCGATGAGCGACAAATGCGAGTATAAAGAAAACTTCTTTATTGCCCGCGATGTTGAGAATTCATTCACGCGAGTGTAATCGCTTTTGTAAAGAGGCCCACCTTCTGCTCCAATTCGAGCAACCCTTTGACGCTTTCCTCACAACTGTGCGCACAGTTAACTCCAGTACATTGCTGAAGATCAACTTCGGCCTGGAAGAATTTTAATGGTATTTGGAAATTTATCGCCTGGAATCAAAATTTGACGTATTTCTGTCAAACGGACCTATAAGCATTCAGACATGAGCCCTGAGACCCGTAGGGATATATGCATAACAGGGCTCACGTCATGATGCGCATAGTTCAGTTTGGTAGAAATACGTCCAATTATGTGAGATGAAGCCTGAAAGTCGATTGTCAAATAACCTTGATCGATGAATTCCTATCACAGCAATAGTATCTATCGATTAGGGTTACTCGATAATGCTTCGATCATCAAGGCGCTTGCAAGGAAGGTTGTTTTCAGTGGCGTGGCGTGCTTTGCGATATATCGATTGATACGGCACTCTAACCTATGTAAAAAGATCGATCATCAAGGTGTTCGCAGCTTGTGTTCGAAATGCAGCTTTTAATATTTTTGAAAAACCATGTAGATACTCTTAAAAATAATATCTGGTTTATAAAATCTTGTGACAAATCTTTTCCGTGTTCAACAAATTTATTGCTACGAATTTCCAATCGAGTTCCTTGTTATGGTCATTGATACGCGAGCCACAATTTAGTGCTCTTTTTCCTAAACGTTCCTGTTTCATTGTCGAAAGTTCATGATCCTCCTCTGCTAAAGCATATACTCTTTGATTGGTTTTCTTAGGGGCGTTTTGTAATAAAAACGCGACTAGGTATTGATCTTCTCGAAAGTAGGAACGAAAAAGGAAAATATTTATTCCTGTCCCTTCATTTGATACCGGTACTGGAACTGCCGTTGGCAGAGGGAACGGGAATAAGGAAAAAGGCAGCCTCATGGCTCCTACAGATGAAGCTTAACTTCTTTCGATTATGTCTCCCATAGTGTTTCCTACCCAAAAAAAAAAAAAAAAACTAGATGTTTTCCGATTGACTTTGACGTCTTCGGATAAGTCTTTTGAGAAAATTATTCTGCCCTCTGATGTGTCATACTTCTAATTTCAAGTAGAATCAATAAAGAGTATACATCTTCACTGCCTAAGAGCGCAATGTGAAAAACGATTACTTCATAACCCACCCTCATAAAATAGGTACTACTAATCAAAGAAGCTTGCGACTCCTCTCTCTCTCTCTTTCACGTTTATGGACGGTTATGCTTATTGTTTCCAAAGGCTAGTATCTGCCACTTGGAGGATGCCACCTATAAATTGATTGCTCCTTCATTTGGGCGTACATGTAATCTGAGCTACTTGAACATCAGTTCTAATGAATCATACATCCTAGTTTCTCAGCAAGGCAATCAACGTAAAGATCAGATCTGATTTGATGAGAGATAATTATGACCAATATGAGCCAAAAACTAGCTTCCCACCCAGTACTCTTTCGGATTCAAAAAATGATGCCTCTCTAATTTGTCAATTATTTAGAGGTAGAGCCGTAGTACAGTGCTGGACACTATTGGCTGTATCCATGTAAAATGGTTTATATTTATGCACCGGCAAGAGCGAACAGCAAACCGCCGAGATTTTCAAAATTCACATTAATATTGAACCGGTGCGGCGAGGTTGCAGAGGTTGCAAACCGCCGAGATTTTCAAATTTCACATTAATATTTAAACCGGTGCAGCGAAGTTGCAGAAATGTTTTCGGTATATGCCTTTACCAGCAATTCTCAAATTGGATTACATTTTGCAATTTGGAACGATAAATTCTAGCATGGTTTAAAAACAACGTATGTGCCATTAGTTTCCCTATGCGCATAAGTGTTTTTTCAGAAGAGCCAGAATTTATAGTTCCAAATTGCAAAATGCAGTCAAATTATTATTCCTCCGCACTATTACACAACGCGAACGGAGTAGTTTCCGCCGAAAAATTTTCGTGGTCAAGGTAATTAGAGCAAAAAAAGAAGCACTGCTACAATTATTCAAACAGAAACAATTGTGCGCGCAGTATTTCATACATTTTCATCAAAGTCAATGCACTTTTAGAGATTAAAAGATTGCACCTCTAATAATTTAAATTCACTGACGCTGCGCATTCAAATTATCGACGATAACAACAGGCGTACCCGATATAGCGCCTTCGACATCGTGAAGATACTTCCAATGCTACACCGTTCGACACATGCGCCTGCCGGAAATGAAACATTCTAAAGCAAACTCGTTTCTCGGTTTGCTTTGAGGGAAACCAGATCAATTTTTGGACTTTAGGATAGACCCATACATTCTCAATGAAGGTACTCCACC
Organism: Bemisia tabaci; assembly: GCF_001854935.1. Lineage (NCBI taxonomy): Eukaryota > Metazoa > Arthropoda > Insecta > Hemiptera > Aleyrodidae > Bemisia > Bemisia tabaci. The sequence continues at coordinate 1,071,225 of NW_017552810.1, forward strand.
GCACTTTATTGCATCACTAGGAATGGGAGCGGGGAGTCCCTTTCTATAATATATCTCACCGGCCCCACTGTGCAAGGCATTACACGGGGGATTTGGTGAATAGATTAGCCGAGAAATTAATAGGCAAACGAACACGCCTCCGGAGCGTGGCTCGCTCTCACCTTCCAGGGTGCTGGAAAAAGCGTGTGATGGTTTTTTTCACCCCGAGCCCCCCTTCAAATGCGGCAGGAGAGGGGGGGCGAGGATTTCGCAACCTATCTTCGTGATAATAAATGCGTGAATAGACTTGGCGGAGGGGGGCGAAGACGCGCGGGCTCGGCCTTTTCCCCGCGAAACTAATACCGCTTCTAATTTATGCCATTCAACGTTGCCAAGCTGAATCTAAATTGAAGAAACTTCCTGTATGATATCGTCACCTTCCGGTCAAAGTATCACAAATGCCATGCGATGTCTCAAAATTTCCGCCGCCATGTTATTTTTTTACCGAGTAATGGACCACTAGACAAGGTACGAATTTAAGCAATCTGATACATGTTTCTTAACCAGAATTTCACGTAGAAAACGATTCATACAACAAAAAGTACTGAAACAAATTCCTAACGAAGATATGAACGTTTTTATTTCACATTGGTTGAGAGGAATTTGAACTGCCCGCTCACAAGAAACTCAAAGCTCCACGTGAGTCAAATCGCCCACTACAACGGTTTCAGCAAGCTCCTCAATCGAGCAATGTTCATTTCCTACCATGTGTTGTTCAAACTATTAGCAATTTGCTACAAATGAGCCAATAAGCATCAAGATTGAAGTTGCCAGATTTTTATATCGTAGAGACTGTCATGATAACGTTTAGCGTGCGATGTGAATCACGTAGAGCATTGAGTTTTCATGAGCGGGTGGTTTGAATTCACGCATCACGAATCATTAAATATCTTTGTAAGGAGTTAATTTCGGTAATTTTCGTTGTAAGCATCGTGTTTTACGTAAAATTTTGATTAAGAAACATTCATCAGAATGCTGAAATTCGTACCTTACCTAGTGGTCCATTGCTCAACGAAGCTTTCGGAAGATTTAACTGAATTTTTTTTGTGCTGCCGATAAAATCAGTAAAATTACCGAGCAGATTCAACCAACAATTTTTCTGTGAGAAAATAAAATGACGGCAAAAACGTCGCATGGCGCTTTCGATACTTTGATCGGAGGATGACTAATTAAAGAAACTTCCTGTATGATATCGTCGACTTCTGGCCGAAGTATCACGAGCACCATGCGACGCACAATAGGTCGAGTCCATAGGAAGGGTCGAACATTATTTTAAAACTTTAAAAGCGTATATCTTTATTAATTTAAAATTTTGGTGTTTTTAAAGTGGTCCCAAAGGTTTTCTCCTCACATTTTCAACTGGAAACACCCCTTGAAATTTAAAATTTGACGAAAAAACCATCATTTGCAGTTTTATTCGAAAATATCATGTTTGACCTCTCTGATTGACTCGATCTACTGTGCGACGTTTTCAAAATTTCCGCCGCCATTTTATTTTTTTACACAAAAATTGTCCAATGAAGCTGTCCGAAAATTTCACTGAATTTTTTGTGTCCAGCCGATAAAATTCAGTGAAATTTTCAAACAGATTCAACCAACAATTTTTCTGTAATCAAATAAAAAGGCGACGAAAACGTCGCATGGCGCTTGTGATACTTTGGCCGGGAGGTGAAGATGAAAGAAACTTCCTGTATGATATGTTGAATGAATGACGACCAATAACACTGATAAAAACATAAAAATACTATTCATCCAATCTAGTGTTGGCAAACTTTTGGTATTTGTCGAGGAATTCTGGGTGACAGGGTTCGAAGGCGCATTGTTATTGACTTTTTTATAAACTATCGAAAATAATGAGCTGAGATTATCTAGTTCGTAATTGGCAAATTCCAGCTTTTGCGGTTTGTTGTTAACTCTCACATAATATACAAAATTTGCCTAATAAAATCAATAACACTGTTCTATGCTAAGCCCCGGCTTACCCGTGAGTCTCCATTGGTGCCGATTGTACGGCAAATTAGCACAAGAAAATCTAATTGCCGCGTACAAAAGTGCTCGATACCTTCGTTTCACTGTATTGCAATCATAAAATCATTGGTGATTGAGCAACCTAAAAAAATTATCGTATTTAGTTCACCAAGTAGCTGTAAAACACAAGAAAAACGGAAAACCAAGGCTGAAAAACATTTAAACATAAAGCCTGGGACATTGCGGGATGGAATCAAACCCCTCCTCGACCAGTAAACAAAATAAAGGTGCTAGAGTCAAAAGCCGAAAAGCGTTAAAACTGCAGTCGAAATTAGTTGAAACCTCAACTTTGCCTTTTTTTACCTTAAATTCCAATCCAGTAGATCCAGTTCTCGAGCAGCAGAGACGAAGAATTACAAAATTGGGTGTTCGCACACGATAACTTTGAGACGAACTGTTAGCATGACGATTTATGAGTGCGAACTTCCTCCCCCGTACACTTACAATTTCCGCCCGCCGGATGACAGACGATAAGTCTTCAAGTTGGAATTGTTTAAAATCACTGAGAGGGGTGTCAAAAGCCCCCCTGAGTCAGAAAAGTATTAGGAAGAAGAAAAAAAATTCACTTATTGGCGCAGCATTAGGACCAATGTCATTTTGAATTACACAATAGTCCATTTTTCTTACACATGCATCGATTCGTAGTTTAAGGTTGTTTACACTGACATCTGACAATATCCTGGACCGAGCTTCCCGCAGTGAATGTTGCAGCCGTTCGTTGGTTAATTTTTGTAGTCGGATTGACTTCAGGGACAGAGATGAAAGGTTCCTTGAGAACATCAAATTCGAAGCGACTGTACATTTTATTCAAAATTCCCTCTTTGGTCTGAAACCAGTACAGACCTGCGAAACCCCTTCATTCAGTTGTTGCCAACATCGTACCATGAATCGCAACTAATAAAACTCGTTTGCTTAAAAGTTGTCCTACAAATCCGGCGAAGAATCGAACTTCGGGTTTTGATCGACGCAAACTAGTTCTTACTGAATTTCTCATAAAAACTCCCTAAAAAAAAACAACTACTTTGGGTTTTCACTTACATTTTTTTTAAAAAAAACTAGTTTTTACCGTTATTTCGCGTTTTAATGCTTTACGGCCTTTGACTCTAACGTATATAAAAAATTATAAAGGTCAAAATACCTAGAACCCCGATTCGTGATGACTAAACGTGAAGTTATCACCACTTGTGATACCTCTGTGATAACCTCACTTTTTGTTATCACGAAATGGGTGGTCTAGGTATTTTGATTTTTATAATTTTTTATACAATTTTGTTTCCTGGTCAAAAAGAGGGTTAAAACCACCCCGAAACATCCCAGGCTTTATGTTTTGCTGTTTTACAGCCTTGGTTGCCCGTTTTTCTTGTGTTTTTTAGTTAAATGATTTGGACTATTATCTTGTATTTTTTTTTCACTGAGCAGTTAAAATTTATAAAAGAAATTAATATAATTCCAGCCATCTGCAACATCTCGATTGGAACATTTTTTTACAGAAGAGCAATTCTTGAGTTTCGCGTTTCAACATCGAACACAGCTTCCAAGTATCACGAGCTTTGAGCGTTACTGGTACTATTTCGTGAATAAACAGTTCTGGAAGACAACAAAACCGCAAAAATAAATGAGACGCCACCGCTATCTCTCCACTCGATATAATGAACTCCTTTAACAGAAAGTTTTTCGGAAAACAAGGAGTCTCCTCGTTTGCTAACGGTAGGAATAATTTCAAAGCATATCGCATGGAGAATCTAAACCACCGGAAACAAAGGATAGACCCTCTGTCCTCCCCCCCCCCCTCAAAAAAATGAAAAAATTAAGTAGACCTTTTTTCTTTTAAAAACGGATCAGTAATAAACTTTTCTGTTACTGGTGCAGTCTCTCTGAATCAGACGTATTCATGCTAAAAGGATATAAGTAAATAGGGTTGGCGTCCGACGTAGTTTATTTCAGCCTAAGTAGTCCAATTATAGGAGACCGTGCTAAGCGCTTTGCCTAAAAAAACTACCTAGTCAAAATCCCACAATATCGGGAATCATCGTTCATTGCCAACTTGACGTCACACAGTCACAATACATCTTGACAAGAAGAGACAGCAAAGTGACGGTGAAACTGCCAAACCACGTATCTCGTTTGCAGTGTTTCAAAATTTAGGCGCAAAATTAATTTTTTTCAATGAGAAAAAATCAACATCATTTCTTGGCGTTTTCGCTGAATTTTCTTCGCACAGCGTAGAAGAATCACATAGGTTTTGAAAAATTGATATATTCAGTAGTTTTTAATTTCAAAAAAGAAGTATGATATAATTTGTGCATCGTCGCAAACCGAGATGGTTTAGAGTTTCTTCGTCAAATACTGCTGTGCCAAAGAAGAACGCCACATGAGCTCTTAGACTTTGTCAAATCGATATAAAATGAATTTTCGAGGAAACTTCTTACAATATTTCAGAAATTCGATTGCAATTCAATCCAATGGATCTCAAATTTCAAAGAAATTAAATGGGTTTTTAGGGTTTCAAGGTAGTTCATGACTTTTCTAAAGCACTGATATTTTATTGGGAGAAAATATGGCAGCATTTCGATGTTCACATACGGCTTGTTTTCTTAGAATGGCAGAATGAAGTATAGCAACCCTCTTGGTGGCTTTTGATCATCTCCTCCTTGACTAATGAGCTTTGGCTTTGTATTGCATCCAACAAGATGCAGTGGCGTGGCGTGCTTTCCGATATATCGGTTGGTATGTCACTCAAACCTATGGAAAAGGATCGATAGACAGGGTGTTCGCAACGAACGCCTTGATAATCGATTCTTCATCACAGTTTTAAATGGACGTATTTCTACTAAACGGAACAATGTGCATTAAGACATGAGCCCTGAGACCCATAAGAGTATGTGCTTAACAGGGCTCACGTCATAATGCACATAGTTCCGTTTGATAGAAATACGTCCAAATAGGAAAAATCGATAATCGATCATTTACGCCTCGTCCCTGTATAAGAAGAGTGAAACTTCAATATAGTGAAAGCTGTCAGGTTTTGTAAAAAATGTGCATAGTTTTCCTCATACTATAATTTGGACTACGTTGTGCATTAAGGAACTAGTATTTTTGGTTTATTTTGGAAATAACTTATGGGCGACTAGTTTCCCCTATGCAAATAGGTGCTTTTACCGCTGAGCCAAAAATAATAGTTCCCTATTGAAAAATGAAGTCCATTTGACGTAAATGCTTTTACCACATACTTTTCAATATGGGAATGTTCCTTACATTTTGGATAGTGCTTAAATGGTTTTTAATTCACTCCCGTCACATGCAACCTGCCGTGCCAGGGCGAAAACCGCTCAGGAACATTCAGTATGACGTTTTTGTTTACCATGGAAGTATCGCTCGACAGCCAGCAAAGAGACTGGTCAACATTTGAATGATAAAGCTTAGAAGTAAAAAATTCCACCATTGACAGGATAACGGCGGGGGCCGAATTGGACGCTTCGAGGGGGACAAAGTCTCAAATACTACGTTTCTTCTCTAATAATCTCGTTGATTTAAACGGATATCCTCCAGGCTTATATCAAAGGGGTGGCTCGGTTTTCGATACATCGATTGATCTGGCATTTAAACCTATGGAATAGGATCGAGGAACAGGGTGTTCGCAACGAAAACCTTAATAATCGATTCTTTACCATAGCTTCAAATGAAGAAATATCGATATTCGTTTATTCACGCCTCACCACTGGCCTACATCCTCTCGACCCGGAAATAAACTTTAATAACAATGTCTTGGAAGGGTCATCCCATGCTTCCGTGAGAATCACGGAGGGTCCACTTTGCCCTCGAAAAAGCTACCTCTATCACGTAACCTGAGGGTGGAAATCAAAACTTAGTTTTAGCGTCATCAGGTGTTGCGAGGAATGTGAGTGCTTTTTTTCACTGTAGAAGACGTAACTGACTGTATTTCATAGATTTTTAGGAGGGTATGGATTCGATCAAAATATAAAAACATCATGAATCGCGACGTGAACCGATCGACACCGATTCGATCGCCACATTTTTAAGAAACCGGTGTCGATTCGATCGACATAAATCGATCGAAAAGTTCAAACGTCAACGGATCGAAAAGTTCAAACGTGAAATGATCGAAACGTTCAAACGTAAAAAAATCGTTAGTTTCAAACGTGAAACTATCGACGTGATTCGATTGACAAACCCGTGAATCGATCTAATCGATAAAGTTGTGAATCGATCGACAAACCCGTTAATCGATTGAATTTATCGATCGAATCACGTTGATCGGTTTACGTGCTTTTATTTTTCGATCGACCTATGTGGATCGAATCGACGCCGGTTTTTTGATAATTTGTCGTTCGGTTCACGGTGATCAATCCACGTTTTTATTTTTTGGTCGATTCGTGTCGATCGAATCCATACCCTCCGATTGATCATTGTTTCATCTTCTTCAACTTTTGCTTTAATTTTTATCACAAGAATTATCATTTTTAAACCGCTGAATTTCACTTTAATGAGAAGAACAGTGGCAAAATATCAGCAACACCAGATAGCGCCCTCCAGATTTAGAATTCCCACTCTCAATTCGTCGTGAGCTCTAGATTGGTAACGCGCCACACGCCACGAATAACTTGAAAAGCTCAGGCTCTCAACAACTCTTAACGAGCGTCGAGTTTTCGTGAATTAGTGGGCCTATTCGTAATTACGTTTAATAACTTCATCAGGGAGGGAAGGAACAAACCATGTAGAGGCACTTTCAGAAATGTCGTTTGAAGAGGGGAAATTCAAAACATGCTAGGCGCCATTCGGCGTCGCGTCGCTAAAAGTGTGCATAGTGCTCTCCTCTATTAATAACATAATGCTCTCGCCTTATTGAATTTTTATTTGAAAATTGTCTATAAAGTTTGGTTGTAATCCCAGGACAAGGTTTGTTAATCTCAGACTCCTAGATTCCAGTTAGATCGGATGAACTTTGCGTAATTCTAGCAACACCTTGTGGCACTTGGCATGTTTTGAATTGCTGTTGGGGTACGAGAAGACGTTGTCCGGGTCTTTGGACATTGCCAAATTTATTTAGATAAAGTGCTTTTCCGAGTCTTATGAATAGTTTTTTTTTCAATTCTATAAAGAATTTATCCGCGTTTTAATTTTGCAGTTCTGAAAATTTCAAGCAAAAATATTCATAACTTTCCTTGAACTTAAAATTTTATTTAAGAAAATCGGAGAAAATATATTTAAGAAACTCCTAAGCAGTGGCCAGGCGTGAATGATCGATTATCGATATCCTTAAATTTGAAGTTAGGGTGAAGAATTGATTATTAAGATATTCGTTGCGAATACCCTATTCATCGATTCTTTTCCATTCTCAGATCAATCGATACATCGCAAAGCACGCCACGCCACTGAATCTAAATAATGTAATCATGAGGCAAACATCAAAACAGGACATCAGCTATACTTTTATTTTTATGATGTTAGACGATTAGTTATCTCAGCAAAAAATCAAATAAATTTCGCCTAATAATGATGAATGAATGTTTGGACGGGCACTTCTGACAGTCTTTGCAAATTTATTTCCAAAAATAACTTTCCTGCTATTATTACACCGTTAAATTCAGTCGTCAAATTGACAATGTCGCATTTCATCAAATATCTGCGGGCCGCTGGTATTTGAAGAAAAAGGTGCGCGCGCTAACTATGTCGATTTGGCGGCAAAATTTCGTTAGACATTAGCTTTAAACTAAAGCTAATGCCGCACATTCAAATCGAGCCATCGAATCTTCAAGGTCAGTGTTGTGATTGGCTTATTCGATGGCTTGGACCAATCAGCTCTTGATCTTGACATATTGATGGCAAAGTTTGATCATGTGACATTAGCTCAACAGGAAGATAGCAATGCAGGGTCCTTAAAATAATGTTGCCTCTGGAGTAAATTTGGCAACTGTCGAATGTTCATACGATGTTCTTGTTTAATATAACAGTGTGGGTGGTATGCAAATCCATTTCATAAGCGGCAGCTGTGCGAGAGAATAAAACTAAACACGCAGGTATTTCTCTACATTGAGGGGCAGGTGAGCCCAAGCCGCCTGCTTTTGACGCTTGTTCGTCCTCACATGCGCCCCCCATTTCCCCCCTTTTCTCCCCCTTTCCCCTTTTGCTCCTTGACAAAACTCGGCTCGTTCAATTTCAAACTGACAATGAGATTCACATCCGTGTGTCATCCGTGATTCCGTGCTCGCCATAGCACGATCGTGCTTTTCAAAGTTCCAACGAGTGGGTTTTTAGGTTATCGTCGACCGCTTCTTTTCTAAAATTGGACGTATTTATACCAAAAGAAACTATATCGCACGCAGTCCCTATGCACATGGGTCCTTTTGGCATAAATTCGTTCAATTGAAAATAAACTTGCACGCTAATTTCAAGAAGGATATCGAAGGCGAAACTAAAAAAAACGCGATTCTCGGTTTATAGCGTTACAAACTTCCTATTGAACTTTATTTTCTGAATAGAATACCACTCGACCTCGCCTCATCTCCTAAAAACATTGATGATATTCTTTCTTCATGTGAAAAAAATTATAGTGCTTTGGAACTCATTAAATTTGACAAGGAACGACAAATATTTAAAAAAACACACTTTATATTATTATTCTCCTTTGATAAATTGATACATATGTTTTTCCCATCAGTTTAAATGAGAATAATCAATGCAGAGTGTGCAAACATTTCAAAATCATGAGTTACAAAACACTGACAATGCTAGTATAAATATTAAAGCCTAACAGAGCGGAGCGGCGTGGAGTGTACTGCTGCCAACGCGAGAGGCTCACTGGCGCCTACAAACCTAAGTGGATACTTAACGCATTGCACAATGCTTGAAGTATCCACTTAGGTTTGTAGGCGCCAATGTCGCGCTGACCGACCGCCCGCCGTGCGGTGGCGCCTGAAGCAACTATTTCACAACAGAGGTGTTGCGGCGTTGCGCAGTATTAGACGAAATTGAACGTATTAAGAATGACAGGCATCCTTTAAAAGTACAGATCTTTCCTCGCAAAATAAATCAAGATACTTATCGTACACAGGAAAAATCTAAAAGCCTTTAGCTGAGGCAAATGTAGAGGTTTATCCGGTTCAGGTATAATAAGGTGAGAATTTCTTGAAAGATAATTAAGCCCTGTTACACCAAAGAGGTGTAGAGAGTTTTAGTGAATTTTGTCTCATGGAATTGACGCTCCCCCATTTTTACCAAAACTCTCAACTATATATTATTCTCCGTTGGACCAAACAGACGAAACAAAAAAACAAGCAAACCCTCATTTTTCCAAGACATTATACATTTTCATCCAAAAACGTCGTGAGCAATTTTCGTTTGTATTTACAAGTGGGAAAATTAATTTTGGGTCTCAACTGGCACGTGGACCAAAACTCCCGTGCCGAAAAAACGCGTGGACGTAAATTACTGGAAAAAACAGGTGCGCGGACAAAAAATCGTTGACGAAATGTCCTATAACCTAAGGCGCAAAGCGCCCAGGTGGTAAGCCCCGTAGTTCAGGTATGATTTGGTATTGATTCATAAATCTTTACCACACGTATGCGCGCAAACTAAAAACCGAAAAAAAAACTAAAATAAATAAAAAATTTAAAAGTCCCATCTTCGCCTCTCTTAGCTTGGTAGGCTCTTGAAACAAGTTTTTCGAACCATCTGCTGATGCGCACAAGCTTTCACACCGACTCTGATGGCCGGCAGTGGCGTGGCGTGAATAATCGATTATCGATATCTCGCCATTTGAAGCTATGGCAAAGAATCGATTACTAAGGTGTTCGCTGCGGACACCCTGATAGTCGATCTTTTTTCATAGGTTTAAATGGCACAACAATCGATACATCGCAATTCACGCCACGCCACTGGATGGCCGAGATTGTCAGATGCCACAACGCTCTATTTTTCATTGCCGAAACGTTCCTCATATTTTTCCTCGTAAAATTTCGCCTGCACTGAAAATACTTACAACATGGATCAAAGCGAGCTAAAAATGGCTAAAAGGTCGATGAAGAGTGTAAATGGACACGGTAATATTCTTTCCGGAAAAAGATTAATATCACGGGGTGAAAAAATTCTCAATTCTCTATCTCCTTTGAAAACATTTTTTCAATACTTCAAAATCAATCTGTTCTTAAAAAAAAAAAAAAAAAAAAAAAAAAAAAAAAAAAAAAAAACTTTAAAATTAAACATCAGATATGGCTCTCAATCAAGTTTCCCTGTAGGCAAAAATACTTCCAACCGGTTGAAAATTGCATCTTTTAAGTTGACTATTTCTTCGCCCTTTTGACGTAAGGGCGTACATTGATTTTTGCATGAGCCCTGTTCTTCATATACTGCCATGCTTTCTGGGACTCGTAAGGAAATCGAGGCACGCCCTTACGACCCTTTACGTCAGTGGAGCGACGTATTTTGCTGTGTATATGGACGGCGAAATCCCGAGAAAGTTCATCTCGGCCTGCGACTTTCTAGCTTTTCTGACATATTCCAACATTTTTCAGAATATCTGAACACATTTGTAGGGAAAAAAAATTGTATGATTGTCATTGTTCTTTTTTTAGTATTATCTGAAACAAAAATGAGGAGTAACTTTCTCTTTAAATATGTTGTCTCACTAAAATTAAAATTTTAAATATCTCTTTAATATCACATAAGAGCAAGCGATTCAGATACCCGCGTCCTATGTAGTTTTACCGCGTCGTAAGTTAATCATCGCTAATGGCGCCGGCAATCATTGTTGACTCATGAATGCCAATTTTCGAACGGACTCCTCCCACGCCTGAAATTTTAAGGGGAGGAGAGCAATTACGGAATTAATCAAAGCTCCATTAAAGTTCCTCCGTTTCAATAGAGCGGTATTACCATCAGCTCTAATTCCGAAGCTTGAAAAAACACAATAATGAGCCCCAAGATTCCACGCAACTCTTTCACTTCCTCTCTTCTTCGTTGCCTTGCCATATTTGGTCGTTTCTCGGACGGAGGAACTTAACCACATTCCAAAGTTGCCAAATTGACTCAAGCAATTTGATATATTTTACGAATAAACATACACAATTTTTGACTAAAATTTGTCTGATTTTTACGTGAGATCAGAGAAAAATCAGTGAACTTTTCAATTAGAAATGCTCGAGAATTTCCTGGTAAATATGCAATTTACGAGGGGAAATTCGACAACATAGAAATTGAGTGACGTTCTTTTATAAGGGAAACGTCGATTTCTCCATGAATGGTATATAAAACCAATTTGTATCATCTGCCATGTCTTATTCCATTACATATTATAAATCGCAAAATCTTTCACTCGAGAAAAAAAAGATCGATTTCATCATACTGTGACACGGGGATACTCGACCCACTGCGTTCGAGAATGATGAAATCGATCTTTCTCCACTGTAAAAACAGTAAACTTGAAAACTATTAGTGCGTAATGTTTACGAGAGAGGTCGTCAAATATACAGGGTGTCCCTGTTAAGTTAAAGCGCCAGGCTTTAGGGATCGATTTTTTGTGTTCAAATAATACTTTTTGTTCTATAAAATTTATTCTGAGAAATTTTGTTCGACGCTACACGCAATTGAAGTTAAGTATTTTTCACGGAAATTTGGCCATAACTCTGTCCAAAAGCGACACATGTGAATGTAAATTGAGTTTGGTAGTAGCTTTAGCGTGCTTTTCATTTTTTGTCTTTTCAAATGCCTAAGATTTTGTGGAAAAACGGTAAACAACAACCGTACATTAAATGTGGCTATAACTTTTGAAGCGATGAAAACTTTTGAATTCCGAGGGCACCACGTGAAAGTCTTGCCACGTTAAGGTTTAGAAAAGAGTTACGGCTAAATTCCGGTGAAAAATTCTCAACTTTGACGGTCTGAAGTTTCAAAAAGAGCGTTTACAGGAAAACAATTTTTTAGAAAAAAAAATTCTAAGTTTGACCCTAAAAATCTATCCCTGAAGTCCGGCGCATTAACTCAAGGACACCCTGTAAAGTGTAAAGGGTGATCTAGAGTTAAACGGCCAGGCTGCATATAGGAGTCGAATCACCCCCAAACCTTATCTTTAAATTGACATTTCAATTTTTTTTTAGATCATTTATGAATGTAGGGCATAAAAGTACAGGGAAATACTAATTTTCATGAGATTGGCGCACAACCCTTGCCAAAATTCAGAAAAAACGATTTACATTCCGAGTTTTTTTTTTGGGGGGGGGAAGGGGCGTAGCTTCGACTGGGGGCACTTTTGAAAAAAAAAAAAAACTTCACACAACAAAAAATTATTATTTTGACCCATAGAAAACGCTTCGCAGTCTGCCCGTTTAACCCTGGATAACCCTTTATTTGACTCAAAAGCACGTGTGCAAATGGTTACATTCATTGTTCCCTGTGAATACACGAACGAACACTGGTGTCGACAGGGTGACCGACGCGACGCCAACATCAGAGAATCACGTTTTAGAATTGAGGACTTGAAGAGCCTTTCAGATCGTTGACCGGAGTAAACAGACTGTGAAAATTGAGTGACGCTGAAAAGGCACATCGATTAAGAGCGGATAGGCGAGGGGGTAAAAACTAAAAAAGACTCATGAGTGAATGTCAATGGTGAAACGTGTTTCCAGCCAGGAGAGCTAAATTGAGATTAAAATTCAGCTTCTTCCGGTCCGACGGCTCCTATGCCGGATTTCAGCCGGATTCCGGATTTTTAAGTCGAGAGCTTGACGCGTTTAATCAGATTGAGTTCAATTTGACGGTCACGATTCGCAAGCGCTGACCCTCCTCCCTCCCCTCCTCCAATGTAAATAAAGGTCTCCTCATGACGAGTTGTCACACGCCATTTTTTTTTGTCATAACGTGGGCACAAATGGGTTCATTGGAGTTTTCGCACTGAATATTCGGGCCGCCTCATTTATGAAGGTACCCACGATTTAATTTGAGTCTGTAACATCATTCGTTATTTTTCATTTTGCAACCCCCTCCCCCTTCCGCTCCAAATAAGTTTTGAAATCTTAAAAGTACGCCCGGATCATTAATTTGTATTTAAAAAAATAGTCGTAAACTCGTTGTACGGTGTGCTCCACATCCAATTAAGTTCATGTTAGAATCCCTTTATACCGAGAGTCAAGACAATGTGAACCCATTTCTGATTGGTTCCCGTATTTTAGGCCTCCACAGTGTCACAAACGGGAATAAAGATTACATTTTCACCGATTGCAAAGATTATAATCTAACATGGACCGGAGAATAACGGGTTCGGCAAGGAACAAACGGAATGAGAGAAAGAACGGAGAAAGGAATTTGAGAATGAGCCAATCAAAGAGTACGAAAAACTCTCGATTTGCGTAATCTTTATTCCCGTTTGTGACTCTATGAGGGGGGGGGGGAAGGATTGTCTTGACTCTCAGTATGAAGGGACTCTAGTTCATGTAATTGCACTTTCGGCTCTGGTACAACCATATCCTTGAATTATGAAACCGGTATATTTCTACGGTTCGATTCATACTGCGGATTCATTTCGTGGTTCGATTTAGTTTGAAAGTTTGGTAACGTTAACCTAATATTACAGTTACATGAATTGAATAGTACGGCTGAGTTGAAACCAAACTCAAGACTGATGACTGAGCTTTTTGCCCTACTATAACAGAACTCGGTTCGTTTTCAACTATTGATCTGAATTCAATCCTAATAGCGCTCTATCGACATTTTTCTTTCTGGAAATAGCCACCTCCGGATTTAATTTCCCTTTCTCCCCCTTGATACTGTGTTAATTTATTTTTCTTTCAGCCTCTCCGCCCTACCTTTTAACTCTGTTAACAATTTATCTTCTCTTCAACCCTTATCTACAGCTATCACTTTGTATTAATGATCATCGGTGTTCGAACACAATAAATGTGTACCTACCAGCCAACCAAACGTTCAACCGAATAACCTACCAACATACATTCCATTTCACGGTCAGAAGTTTAAAAATGAATAAATGAAAGATTAACGAGAAATATGTGTTTTCCGTTATCATTCGTGTTGGAACTCCCATGAAAAGTTATGAAAAAATCTAAAAAAGACGATACAATTTTTGAAAACAATTGCATCAAATTTACGAAATGCTACTATAAAAGAGGGAAAAAGGATTAGAAAACGTTGTTTGACATCCGTAGCCATTTAATTTTCTCCTTAATTCAAAGTAAAAATTGAAAAAAATTGAATCGAATCATACAATAAAGATTCGGAAGGTTTAACCCATATTTTAACATTTTTCTAGTTCACAGAGGGAGTGTCTTAAGAGCAAAATTTTCTGAACATAGACCTCTGTGGAAAAGATATTTTATGTTGCAGATTGAATTCTTGGTTGTTCCCTGTCTCTATTTTGCGATTATTCGTTTGGTCTCAGTCTCAACCGGAACAAAGAATTTCGAGGGGCTTGGAGGACAAGGCGCATAAGTGCAGTTTTCGAAAAAAATTGAAATATGAATGATTTCAAGTAAAACTAGTCTTGATGCATATCTTGTGAGAAATTCACTCCCAAAATCCAATTTATAAGCATCAAAAAGTCAGTTTGAACTTTCTTACCGCCATTAGGATCCATGTGATTTCGAAACTTTAAACACCTGTTTCTCGAAATAGCAAAAACTGCACTTATGCGCCTTGTCCTCCAAGCCCCTCATTTCACCTAAGCCATTAAGTAGATGAACAAACCGCCATTAATGTTGTTTAACATTTTTGGAGCGTCGTTTTCAGAGAGCGAAGAAAAAATCACAAGAAATTTCAAATATTCCGTGCCTGGTGATTTTTCCCAAAAAAATTGATGAAGAAGAGAAACTTTGGAACTTAACAGATTGTTATCACTAAATACCGTCGGTATATCTCACACCTATTTTCGTCAGCAGTGTCGCCGTGAAGGGTTGCAAGCAGCAGGTGGCTCAATGGCTCCTTATTCCTTAAAGGCGTCAACAACAGCTCGATTTTTAAACCCTGAAATATATTCCAACACGTTCCTCGCACCTGATGCCTGCCAAAGAGGCACTTTTGTATTCAATATTTAATTTTACATTTTCTCACCTCCTGACAAAAACACGTCCTTTTCACTTCAATCCTTTTTTTTCCTTAAAAATGTTGCAATTAAGTATGATTAACTTTTGCTGCGCGTTTTTTTCTTTGTTGCAATATCTGGTACTGGTCAAATTTACCAATCAAAAGTTTTTAATTCGCCTCCGGAAAGTACACTTACACTTTTGTCGCAACCAGTAGACACGAATTATATCAGTGCTTCGCCGCACTTAAGATTAATCGTATCCTTATTTATTAATAAGTGCAAAACTTGGGATTAAAGATCCCTGAATTAATTGCTATGTGCGTGGTTAATGTTCGTGAAAAAATAGAAACAAAATATTGGTAATAAACTCGAAGGTGGTTTTACGTCTTATCTTTTTCCGTACATCCTCCTCGCTGCATGAATACAATTTTTAGCCTCTCTATGTTTCTCTAAATTTTATTGATTCTCGACTCTGACCGGCTAAAAAATCCATCGAGCATCATCACCATTCCCTACTTACCAGTTTGTGAAATGAATTGTGTTTAGAGACCACACACTTCTATCATCCTTATAGTGTAGAAGTTACTTCGAATTCGCCCAAGGATGACTGGTGACCAGAAACTTGAGCAATCGGTTTATAAATCCTAACCCAACTTGCAAAAACTCACCAGGAAAAGTGCTCACCCTAACATTCATCACTCATCATTAGGCGAATTTAATTTGATTTTTTTGCTCATGAACCTTCATAGGACGAAAAGTGCTATTGACCTCGGAATTCAACTTTTGTCTCACTCGATCGAATTGCTTTGATCGTTACTGCGGGGTAGGGTGTCCCACTTTGAGGGTCACCTCCGAATTTTGATGATGGTACCCTCTAAATCGTTGATCCCACCCATAAAAATAAGATTGCACCAAAGAAAAAAATTCTAAAATTTTTTTTAAGGGTTGCCCTAACATATGCTCTTACTGTGAAATTTTCAGAGCCCTAGCTCAATTACAATGTTGTTAAAAAAAATCGTCAAAATGGGCAAAATTCTGCATTTTGCCCTTTTCCGGGGGTGGTTTTTGGCCGTGCGCAACCCTTAAAAATTTTTTTAGAATTTTTTTCTTTAGTGCAATTTTATTTTTATAAGTGGGGTCAACGATTCAGAGGGTACCATAATCAAAATTCGGAGGTGACCCTCAAAGTGGGACACTCTACTGCGGGGTCTTTACTGCGTATGGACGCATTTATGTCATAAGCACGCTATATGGACATAGTTCCTTTCAGCAAGAATACGTCAAAATTGTCTTTGGTTGAATTCAATTGCGAAAACATGATTTTCCCTCGTGTAAGTTCGGCAACGTGTGTTACGTGATTGCACGGTCCATTTGGAGGATGGTGGACGGGCAATGTTGTCATTTGTCGAGATAAAACATCGCTCCAGCCTTTCCAATTATTTGAAATGGCGGAATTCGGATACTGGAGCTAACGACGAGCGGAATTGGAAAGGGCTCACGGGGTAGTAAATTGACCTGGCGGGCAGAGTGCTGGAGCCGGGCGGCTGTATAATAAGGATTAAAAAATCCGAGTGGCAATTATTACGGAGCCCAGTGTTTTGTTAATCACTCTGTATAGCGCTAGCCGACGAAATCATGCCACATTAAAAGCTGTTAAGGCCCGGAGCAATGGCTGGGAAGCGTCCTCTCCGGGCGCGGCATCCAATTATTGCAAGGATAAACGGATTGAGGTCCGTCGATTTAATAAGAGGAAATAATGTTAGAGATGAGTGGTTGTGTTTACCTTTCCCGCTTCTAATTTTTACGTTTTTAACACTCGGATCTGGAATGATTGGACGATTCGTAAAAACTCCCGGCTGACTCTGATGATTTTACCTACCACAAAGTTAACAGAGTAGCGCATTTCCAAAATACGCAACTTCAGATTCTGTTATGACGTGCATCTCCAATAGTAGCAACATTATTTTCGAATCATGACCAAGCCACACAGGTCAGTCATTGCGCAGCTTTTTGGAATCCACTGCGCACGCGCCAGAGTGTAATATCAGCCAGCGGCAATCGTGATCTCCTGGCATCAAGTCGACGAGACACTGTGGAAGGCGCTCTGAGCAACTATTCCACCTCGGAAGTGTTGCACAGTATCAGACGGAATTGAAGGCGTTTTGACGTTTGTGATTTGGCTGGTATCGTTTCCCACCGCTTAGAGCCCTCCTAACCGTACAATATGCGGCTCCTGTTCGATCGATATGTGTAAAACTTGGCACCAGATGACATTTTTTAACAGTGAATTTAAATTTAAACTCAAATTTGTAAAAAAATTATAAAACCCAAGACGGTGCATGTGGCTTAAAATGATATCCTTACCTACCACGAAGTTTATCAGAACAGCGCATTTCTAAAATACGCAACTTCAGATTCTGTTATGACGTGCATCTCCAATAGTGGCAACAGTATTTTCGAATCAAGACCAATCTACACAGGTCAGTCATTGCGCAGCTTTTTGAAATCCACTTCCCCGCCCGGCCCCAACTCGGCGGCACTCAATGCTACGTCACAATGGACCGTGCTCCCATAAGAAATACATCGCAGGCACTCAATACTACGTCACTGCGCAGTAGAGTTCCGAAACTCGTCCTCGGGAACGACTGACCTGTGTGGATTGGTCTTGTTTCGAATATCAATCACTATTTTTGACAACTGATTATACGCGCGAGGGATCTGTTCAGCAATCTGTTTCGTGGAGAAGATCCAATTTGACAGTAAGTTTTCCGGGACAAGCATTCCTGAATGTCCGTTTGTGACGATTTTTATCCTCACTATCTATTATCATCAAAGGCATACCTCAAATCCAAGGTTGCGGCGAGTTCCGGCCCCTTGACCCTATCTGCCCCCTTTATACTGCTTATCGATGGCTATAATGAACAATACTGCCGACCTATGCAGTTTGTAGCTTGAAGAGAAAACTTCTCATACATGGATAGCGCTTTTTTATTTCAACGTGCCTCTAAAATTCTAGTATACTAGTGGCAATGCGTTCAAATGGCGCACCAGCTCAACAATAAGATGACGGGCCCAACATATTTAGAATTGATAAATATGTGATACCTCTACTTAATGCGTCTAATGTCAAAGCACGGAGGACGAAAATCGTTTTTCTATAATTTATTTAGCGATAAAGTAGTTTGTCAAAATTGCTAATTGAAATTTAGGTGAGCGAGTTCTTCCATCTCAACGCTGCTCATCTTCTTCGGGGAACTTAAAAACGCGCCTACATAGAAAGTACCTGAGCGCCTCACAAATACGAACGTATTAGATCTTTTCTCTGGCCAAATTATCACAAGCGCCGTGCGACGTATCAAAATTTTCGCCGCCATTTCATTTTTTTACAGAAAAATTGCTGGCTGAATGTGTTCGAAAAGTTCACCGAATTTCATCAGCAGCTCAAAGGAAATTCAGTGAAATTTTCGGATAACTTTGTAGATTAATTTCTCTGTAAAGAATAAAATGTCGGCGGAAATTTTTATATGTCTCATGGCGCTTGCACGGAGAAAAAAACTTCGTGTGTTGGACCCGAAGTTCTGGTCATATGGATCTCTGAAGTTTTCGGATTGAGCATCTGAACACTCTAGATCAAGCTGTCGAGGTTCGGATCACACATCTGAAACTTCAGTTCTTACATCTGAAGTACTTCAGATGTGAGAACCGAAGTTTTTCGGAT